>JAWNMF010000533.1:0-556872 GCA_035044305.1 Drosophila nigritarsus | reverse complement strand
TCTATGTTTTTAAATATACTAACAGTACGTATTGCTATCTGCATTGACTGGGATTGAGATGCACGCCAACTCGTCTCCCTCCGGCTAAAAATAGAGGCACAAAATCATAAAAAAAGCAAAACCGTAAAAAATGAAAGCCATACCGAGTACATCATTCGCCACACATTCGCTGACCCAATACTCAACACGTTGGGAATCCTTTTTGATCCGTAATATCCCAGACCTAAACCAAACAAAAAACACTAAAAATCACAAAATCAAATACCTTCAACAATCCGTCAATAGCCGAAGTCGCAAATGAATTTTTCTCGTGCGGATGCCATTGCAGACACTGTATTCGAAACTCGTGACCAGTAAACTGGTTGATCGGTTGAATTGTGTGCTAAAAATTAGAAAACGAAATATTGCAATGCAAAATTGAAGCAACAACCGCTAAAACAACAACCTAGGGCTCACAATTTACAAAATTACGTTTCAAAAAACTCATTTTAGCTAAAAACTTTCTTTTTTTAAGTATAATAACCAAAATATTCGTTTTAGCTGCCTAAAATGGTTGTTCAGCAGCAATAAACACTTGAAAATACAGGAACCGTTCAACTCACCTCATTACTCAGCCAAATCATCCCACCTCAACTTGGCCCGGTTTAACTTACTATACCGTCAACTCATCCTTTTAGAAACTCGTTTCTCAGTTAATTCATCTCTTCTTTTAATCAAAACAGTTTAATACAATTCAGCCATCTTTCATATATACCTCCGTCAACTCACCCCTCTTCCATTGTCGATACCTACACTGTCAACTAATCCCACATGTATTTGCGTCAACTCCAACTTCCGGCAACATTCCCCCCCCCCCCCCCAAAAAAAAACCTATCCTCCCAAGCACTTTAACGAATAGGCTACGGCATTTAAAAACAAAAATTACGTTTAAACAATTCTTTTTGGCTTATAATTTTATCATCAGTGCTTATGTGTTATAGCCTACACAACACGCTCTTCTACTTAGCGCTGACTTTTTGCAACATAACAAAAACCAAAAAACCTAACCCTCAGATCCCACAGTCTTATATCGCAACCGTGAGTGCTTAACATCAGATTGGAATGGTGCGGCGAAAATTTGGCTTGATTCGCGCCAAACACTAAATCAAGTTCCAAGCATGGCTTCGAGGTGTCACGCAAATCCCAAAAACTGACAGTATCGTGATCAGCGCAACACACCTAAAATAAAAAAAAATTTAAATATCGAAGACTTCACTTTTAAAAATGCAAAAGCCAAACCATCAAATTTGGGTCAGTTAGGCACCAATTAAAATCCGAGATTTTGCGCGAGTGCGCTGCAAAAGAAACCAATTTTTGAACAATCGAATTCTTCGTTAATTCGAAAACGTCGACGTTCTGTCCCGACTAAAACCAGAAATTCCAATTTAGTGTAAACGATAATTTGGATAAAGCAAAACTTCTTAATGATGACGCAAAAACAGATAATGAATTTTTATTTAATGCAGACAAATGACTGCGCATGTTTGTCATAGAGCTCCAACGCTCATAAACTTCAAAAAAAATCTAGCTAGAACGCGCCAGTAAGAAATAATCACGCTTAAAAACTTACAACACAAGAAAAAATGTTGGGATGGCAGGGGTTAAATCGGACGTGTTTGACCAGCTGACGATTGGTTTTTAATTTAAGCCGCATGGTTGACGGGCTGCCCCAGGAGGATCACAGTTAAAGAGCGATAACTGAAACGCAAAAAAAAAACAAATAAAAACAAATGACGTTGATTGTACTAACCCTGCCACAACAATATATTCGCCATCTGGCGAGCTGTCAAAGGCTGTCCCCTAAAACACAATAAGCAGTTAAGCGGCCAATAAATATTATAATAATAATGAAAAAAATCAAAATTGCATTACAATCATCTCTAAGCCCTACCGACTTGTCAGTCATCCAAAAGTTACCTGCAAAAACACCCCCCTTCCAAAAAAAAATTACCCGAACATCAAAAGTCAGCACACCTTCATCTCCGCGTCGTAAGCCGACCATAACTAATAAAACCAAAAAACTAACAATAAATACAGTCAAAACAATAAAAAATATTATTCCGAAGCTATACCAATAACTCAGCAAAAAGCACTGCCAAATAGGAAACAATTTTATTTAAATATAACAGCAACAAATAGAATTTTACAAATAAAATTTCAGTCAAAAAAAATACAATCAAATGCATTGAACAATAATTGACAAACAAAAATAAAATGTAATATCTAGGAGAAAAAGACAATAAGTCCACGAACAAAAAATGTCAGACAAAAAAGACGCGGTCAATTTAACACAAGCAAAAACAGAAAATAAAGGACAACAAATAAGGACAACATAACGCAAACAATGAAAAAAAATTAAGCAACGGACAAACAGCATCGGTTAAAACGATGCCGGTAAATAAAACGTCGGCAAAATTATTCAAGACGAAGAAAAATCCGATATATTACCCTGTTCTAGGAAAAAAATGCGCATAAAAAAAAACAATAAACTATAAGTCTGCGGACAAAAAAAAAGACACTGGAACAAAATTACGCAAACAATAAAAATTTGGACTATAGCCATCCTGGGCAATAAAACATGACCAGAAAGCTGTAAACAAAAAAAATGCTCTCAAAAAGTCTTAGGACAAAAATTGTGTTACTCATAAACTTCTGTCCTATTGTCCGGCGTTATAAACACCACACTTTTTTTTGTCCCGCCTTTTTCCGCAAACCATACATATCTATAACTTAAAGCTTGGTGCACTGAAAAAACCCGCAATAATAATTGTATTGAAGCATGGAATCGCGATGATTTGCATATTGCGCCGGTGGGTTATCGCCCCGACCCCGCAATTTGTCAATGCGATAACCCATCTTTGGCAATATTCGAATAATTTCGTCAAATGGCAGCTCCAGTGAGACGCAGTCCAACGAGTCGTCAAAGTGGTATGTCAACGGCCCAAAATTTATCCAAACACCGCCCGGCTTCAAAACACGATGCACTAGGCGAATATAATCCACGGGGTTGGTTGCCGTATCCAAAAAGAACACCGACGTGATACAATCGAATGATTCCGACTCCGACTCAAATGCTTCCAGAAAATCGCCGGCGCACATCGAAAATTTGTTTTTGCGCTAAAAACCAAATTTAATAAATCAAATATAAGTAATAAATTTGTGCAATGCCTAAACAAAATCGTAAGCCGCAGCCTAATAATAAGCAATATATAAATATAAGCATGAAACAATAAATTTAACCCCCTCACTTTATTAAAGCTTAAGCCAGATCAATTCAACGGCTTCAAATACTTTTATTTAAAACATAAAACAAGGCCTAAAAATGAGATTGAATCCAACAACTAAGCCAGGTTTAAACAATGCAATTTCAAGTCTTCAAACCTTAGCGAATAAGCCGTCAAAATTTTTGCAAAGCAACGTTCAAGGACTCAACCAGGATTATAGACTTAGGCTAAAGGAAATCCAAAAAACTGTGTATTCTTACAGTACAAAACAACCGTATTTTCTCTGGCTCAACCTTATACCGTAAAAACTTCCAAACTCAGAGCCTCCTTCTGATTAAACCTTCTTCAGAAGGACGATTTATTTACAAAACCATCTTTTCCAGTTAAATCTTTTTTTTTTACAGAATCGCTCTTTAGAGGATAGTAAAACAAGATTTCTGAATTGCGACCAGAGAAGTTACAGTAGTAATCTCATAAAATACATAAATTAAATGACTACCGTACGCTCTAGGTTCAAAAAAAATAAACAAAAACAAACATTTTCGGAGCTCATGCACGGATTAACATCTGGAAACTTGACGCCTTTCAGTTGATCCTCGTACGACCACGAGTTGGAGACGTCCAACAGATACGGGTATATGGTGAATTCATTGACCTACAAAACAAAATACAGCCTTAACAAGCCAAAATAAAGTCAAACAAAAGAAAAACCGCACAGTCTGGCAAGCGTTCAGTATGAAATTCGAAGTTAACAGCATGAAGATTGAAAACTCGTTGCCCGTCACCGAAAATCCCAACCTTAATATCTCCCAGGCCAGTCTCGCCAGACCCGCGCCCACAACCAGACACTTGATGTCGTGCCGATTCTCCGTTTCCGAAAAACGCTCATCTAAAGCATTAAGCACGGCGTCGTAGCAAGTCTTCCTCTCGGACTCGCCTAAAAAACTCTGTCAAGCAATAAACTATACAGCTAAAAAAGCTTGCCCTCGCTGCTCCAATCCCGAACAATTTGTTTCAAAGTGCTGTTCACTTTGTTCATATAATGCTGAGAAGACGGCAGTCGCGTGATGTTTAACGCCTCTCGAATGGCAAAGCTGTGGCCTAACATGTTGGCACCACAATTGACAATCATATCAAAAAGCCTAGATACCAAAAACTAAAACAAAAAAAACCAACAGAAAAATAAATTTAACAAACTTTTGGTTTTCAAGCGCAAAATTTCGCACTTTTTCAATGTGATTGAAAAAGTTGGGATAAAGCAATAAGCGGTCTTCTTGGCGCATCAATCTAAAAAAACAATGCTTTATTTTTCTCGGGGTATTAGCAAATTTATGACAATAAAGCCTCTAAATTAAATATGTTATAAATGATAGAAATATCAAAACAAAGCTTGGAGGTCAAACATAGAAATAGAGATTAGGGAACAATTAAAGATCAACCTAAAAAGCAAATCAACATAACGAAATGTCTTAATTTCTATGCTATATGGATCTTGGGTTTTTTAAATACTAAAACTAATAGAAAAATGTGACAAAAACATGAAAGAAAATGGCTTAACCATTCCGAAAGTCATCGTACCTCCTTGGTAGTTAGCGGGATTCTTTTTCGTTAAAGTAAACCACCTGCGCTATAGGCATACCGTTATATTCCATTATTATATTTCTTAAAGTGAAAGAACGGCGTTATTACGCTGCTCGCACTGCAGCCGAATTCTCTCTCCTTCTACAAAACACATGACTTTCTACATGACCAGGTACCGCGCTTTGAAATATGTAATAACGCAAAGTGGTAACAAATCATTTACAAAAAGATTACTTAACCGCATCAGCCTGACGCTTCAAACGAAAAAACACATGTCTTCTATAATACATCATTGCATTAATCACTTTCTCAGCTGCTTCAACTTCACCGGCATCATTCTTGTGATCGTCATCGCTGTTATGAATTGCACTGCAGCAATCGTCTATATCATTATCTTCCTTATTTTGCACATTCCCCGCTGTCTCGGACATTATAGACGACAAATACACTACAATAAAATTAATGTTAAAAAATTTGAAATGTTCATAATACTGTAATTTCTGCGGTAAGTATTCAATTACGTCGCGTCATTGAAATAATAAACAAAAGATCAGTCGTTTATTGACAGAAAAACAATGCTGCTCTAACCGAAATATCGCCGGCGTTTTTTACGGCGATCGCCGTAAAAAACAAATTATTATTATCAAATATATAAATTTCATTTAAGATCGTGTCCTGCAACAATTATCTGAATGCGCAAAAATAAGATTTCAAAATAATTTCTTCCACTTTTCCTAATATTTTTGGAATAACTTAGAGAGAGACACCGCCTAACAATTGTCCAACGCTCGTCGAGAAAACAAAAACAACCATTTTTTAAATTATTGTAAGAGATCTCTAATTACAATTTTGGCCACGATTAATTTTTCAACTTTGTGTTTGCAAAAAAAAAATTGTTTTTGTTCGAAAGTTAAATTTAAATTTTTTTCCAATAGTAAACGTATGTCTTACTGTACTTAACTGATGTTGCAAATTTTGTAGATTTTTTTATGGCAATGAGTTCAGCATGTAAAGAAATCTTTAGGTGGAAAAAATCACGCCATTTGCATTTATTAATATATAGTTATAAAAATGTTTCACTTTTTCTAAAAAATTTCTGAGCCGTGCCGCGTTGAATTTTCCGTTCATTGTTGTTGCATTTCAGGACCGTTTCTTTATTTTCAATATTCGTTTGTTTAATGAATAGGGTTCCGGCCCGATATTTTTTTTATTTTTTGACAATAAAGTTATAATTTTATTTCGCTTCTGAAAATCTGGTTTGATTCACCGCAAAGATTTTTTTTATTTATTTAACAATTTTGAAGACATGTCTTTTGCTGCAATATGCCAATGGCGTATGTCTCTTTCAATTTGAGTTCAAATCGATTTTACCAAATTATTGATTTCTATTCTCATGGGTAAAAGATTACAATTTTTGAAGAATCCGTAGCGCAAATCAAGAAACCTTTCACAAACTACCCAAACTCCACTAACGCCATCCCAAACATTCCCGACCACCTATTTAAATACATATTTAGAGCGTCATTGAAAACGAGCCGTATAAAATGATTTCAATTTTCCATTGATAAAGTTTATTAAGAAAAATATTATTTACAGTATACAAATGTTAAAGAATAATAATATACAAGCACTGCATAAATAGTGATTAAACACCCGTGACTAATTATTTGAATTTATGTAGGATGAACAAACTTAAAACAAAAGTAATTTACTGTATAGAAAGTTGTGCAGAGAATTACATACAATATTTACATTTTTTATATATCTCCAATTAAAAGACCAAAACACTCTCAAGGGAAATCACGAATTACCCCTTGACTAGGATTAACGATCTGAATCCTTCTTTAATAATTTATTGGCTTCAAATAAAAAAAATGAATATAGTATTTACAAAATTTCAGCTTCTTGACTAACAATACTAATATTCATATCACTAAAGTCTGAACTTAAACATGAAGCAAATTGTCTCCCGTCGAACGGCGTTACAGATTCTTTTCCTTTTAAACGTTTAACAACAAAAAACTTACTTTTATTGGGATTTAAGCTTATCTCATTAAGCGGCATATACCCTAATGACTTAGCTTTCTTAAACAAAAACCTTACAAATGGCCCCAATTTCTTTCTTGGCCAAAAAAAATACTAAAAATGCGGGACGGTACTTTTCGGCACTGCCGTTTAGGCGCCGAACAGTCCTTTGCCGGACGTTCAAGCGTCAGTACGTTTCGGCGCCATTTGAAAAAAGTTTTTTTTTTCATTTTTATATCTCTTTTAACCAAAAATGATCAAAATAATGAAATCCTATTTATAAAGATACTTAAATGTATTAATAACTAAAACAATTTTCACACTGCTCAAAGGACAGTTCCATTTTTCGGCTGCGTTTTTCGAATACAAAGCAAAGTTCTTCATGTATATATTTCTCCTTATCACATTCTGTTAACGACTCATTTTGCGTTGCGATATAAGTTATAATTATATAGCCTTATTTCCAAATAGAAAGTTGAAAAACTTTCTAAAGGCATTCCACAAAAACTTTTTCAAAAAATTAAAAAGACTTTGAAAAAAAATTCCAAAAATTTTATGTAATTTAACTGACAGAAATCGTTTCAAAAGCTGAACATTTAGAATAACTTTTGAAAAAATAAATCGCAAATTTTAAGAAGTGCACTAATTTTTGTGGTAAATAAGGTAAAAGTATAAATCGCGCCAAACCGTACCGGCCGAATAGTCCTGCAACACAGTCGGCATCGCTAAAACGTCTGGTTTCGCAAAATAATGAGTGTTTCTCCACACATTAACAAAATAAAAAAAATCATAAATAGGAGAAAAACAACAATTCAAAAAAAAATTTAATTTAAACACTTTCCATCTGCCACAAGAACCTCTTATGTAAGAAATTTTACCTTAAATCCACTCAATTTTCAATGCTATTTTTTCGGTAAATAACGATTACCAAACGATAACTGTTTGGGGCTCCAGCTCTTTCTCCAAACACTCAACCCCATAACAAAACTGTTTTGTTTAAAACTGACATATTCAAATCCAGCAACAATTCTAAAACCAATTCAGCTTCATATCTCAGAAAGTTCTAAAGCTTAGCTCATCAACCAAAGGCGCAGGGAGAAACTTCCTCACATGGACGCTATCTAAACATCTATACCCCAAGTCTTTTGACTATTTCTCAACAATGAAAGCAGCCCTAAATTCGCTTATTAATCTAAACTGTTTTGCAAACCCCCATCGCCTTTGCAATCAACTTGAACCAAGTCTATCTTCCTTGAATCTTGAGCCCCAAAACTCAACACTTCTGCAACATTCAACATGTCAGCAAAATTAAAAAAAAAAAACCAATCCTATTGCCCGCCTTAATTCTACAACTCGGTGCGCTCGTCGTTTTCAGCGACAATTGTCGTTGTCGACACAAAACATGAGGCCGTACTAGACGCCGGGCAATACGTCGACGCAACACTGGCACTCAGGCGCGAGCTAAACAACAAAAAATGCATCAAAACCCAAATCCCAAAACCAAAAAAAACTAACTAAACGCTATCGCCGATCAGCGACTGCGGCGCGTTGCCCTCGTTCTTTGTGCAATTCGTGCTACAGTAGCGTTGTCGTTGCGGCATCACAGCCAACGTGTCCATCTCGCCATTCTTCTCATTCAACGACGTGAAAGAGAAGCCGCCGAGGATAACTGCTGTCTCGTTGTCTTGCCTAATCGGCAGACATCGAATCAGACGGCCGGCCTCTGCCCCATGGTTCGCTCTTGAAATCGCGATGGCACATAACTTTTTCGACTTGACTCGCTTCTTCTTGTTCGGATTGCAAAGAAACTAAAATACTTCACGTCATTTATCTTACCGAGCAGAGCCAACAAATCTAACTCACTTTCTCTTGTACACACTTCCAAACAAACAAAAGCAGGACGATGCCTAGAAACAGGAATACGACGCCAGAGAGCAGACTGGATATCAATATGAACGCCGAGCTCGAGTTTCCCCCTCCGCCAATCGTTGTTGGCGAAGACTTGTAGAATATATTGTCTTCTGGCAAAAACACCGTCTGTGTATGACCTCCGCCAAACAAATACAATTTAGATTCTGCAAAACAAAAGTTATACTGTATTGTATGTATTACGGTAGCGGTTCGAGCCTGCATGAAAAAGAAAAATTTTTAACCCAACGGTTATAATATTACATACAGTACTGTCATTCATAAAAAAGTTATTAATATTAGATCAGCAAAAAGCCCCGCAAACGGTACAGGTCAATTGGTAAAAAATGAAAGGTAAATTTCTATTACAAAAAAAAGCAAATTTACCACTACAAGACGGGCAGCACTGGCCAGGCAGTTGGACGGGGTTCACGCAATTCTTTGTGCAGTTCAACTCAACGCACTCCACACGCTTGCCGGCCCGACAACTGCAGTTGCGGCAAAGCCCGTCGCGGAACTCCTCGTCGACACTATAAGTATTTCCATTGTGCTCACAAACTCCTCCGTTCATCAAGGCGTCTAAAGTGCAACAAAATAAATCCCCAAAATTTCCAAAAACAAAAAAACCAACTGGAACAAATGGGACAACAACGCCCTTTGATCAACAACGAATGGGCGCAATTCTCTTTCTGGCGATCGCACTTCTCTGTAAAACACTGGGTGCCGCCGTCCGGCTTGCACATACAAGATGTACATTCGTCCGGCTTCCACATGCTGCCGTTCGCGTGGCTCAGTTCCACTTCATCCACACAAAATGCAAAAACCTCTTCTTTCTCAGCACGCTTTGTATCATTGCTATTGTTTAAGCCAATCAAAGGAAAAGTTCCATTTGACTCTTTGGGACAACTAAAAAACAAATATGAAAAGCTTACGAGCAAAATTACGTAAGAAAAAAATAACCAAATAAAAAGCGTACAAAAAACGCACTGATATAAACATACCAAACAAAAAATTATAACCAAAAAAGTGTCAGGCACAATACGCAAACATAAAAAAAGACCAACAAAAAAGCGTACAAGCAAAAAAAAGTCCGAAAACAAGACAACAAAAATGAGCGCAAACATAAAAGGCAACGAACAAATAACGCAGACATCCTGATGCACAAACAATAAAACACCAAACAAAATAAACACATTAAAAACGCCAGCCAGACAGAAATTCGCAGACAGAAAGACGTACGAACACAAATACGCAAACAAAAAAGACAACAGACAAATAGCGCAGACAAAAAGACATTTGGCCAAAAAAATTAACAAGTCTAGCGCCCTCAAAATAAAGCTATAACTAAAACGGTCCATACCTTGAACAGCACTCTCCCTCAACAACGACCGGCTTTTCACAAGCCAGCGGTGGGCATTGAGTCGACGCGCACAAAATGTTGCCCATCCGACAAGTGCACGCTATACAACCAGTCAACTGCCAGGTCTCGCCGTCCACATACAAATGGCCGTTGCCTGGACTGTGGCAAACCGGCTTTGACAACATGTCGTTGCTCTTCGACCCGCTGACAGAAAAAGAGGAGAATGACGTGATATTGCCGGTTTGGACTTCTGTCCTCACCACACAAGACGGACAACAATCACCTAAAAGGAAAAGCATAAAAACGTCTTTACAAAAAAATTTAAACAAAAAACACCTTTTTGACGAGCCCACATGCCGGCCGGACAATTCTCGGGCCGATTCGGGCAAGCAATGATTGAACAGAATTCCTAAAATTCAAACTACTTATTACTTAGTTCTAACATCCACTATTAACTTCTATTACACCTGTACAATTACAATTAAACAAAAAAAGCACAAACAACAAAACGACATCCGGAAAAAAACCCGGACCAAAAAAAGCGCTAGAAAAAAAACACCGGACAAAACAAAAACTTTTATACGTGATTTGTTATCTATTTTGTCCAGTGCCTTCATTTTCGGTGTTTTTTTGTCCGTGCTTCTGTTTGTCCCAACGAGCTTTTTGTCCACACGACCCCAAAACAATATAAAACAAAAACTTGCCGTCCCATGTTGACAAAAGCATTGCCGACAATGATTGTCAGTCCACCACTCGCCGCTGTCTCTTACCACTAAACTTCGTCCCGAGTCCGACACCGTAAAACAATTTTCGCTTGACCAACTCGACTGTTCCTTCTTGCCGGAAGGCGTTGTTGATTCAGGAATCGAGTCAATATTACTTGTAGCTGAAATACATCATAGTTAGACCACAACACTTAACACATGGATTATTCACTGAGGACCGAAAATGTCCCGGAGCATAAATTATTACAAAATTCTATCTCATCACATAAAAAAATAAGCAGACATACCTCGACACTTGCACAACGGACAACCCAACGAATTTGTCTCAAAGCCATACAGACATTGCTTATAGCATTGCTCAATTGGCGGGCAGTGTGCGCACTTGCAAACCGGACAATTTCGGGCATCGCGCTCAAAACCGTGAGCGCATTTCCTATAAAAAATACATCAATTAAGTAAACAATAATGAAAAGTGCTTTGACCGTCCATACAGAATCTGAACTAGTCTTAGATAATGGCTCATAAACCCTTTTATCCCACACCCGTTTAAAATTTAATAGAAAAGTAGAAAGTAATACCAGTAGACAAGCAAATTTAAAAATTGCAGAAAACAATTGTTTTAAACTTAAAAAAATATTCAAAAAAGAATTTTAATGTTCCAAGAAAATTAATCAATGTGAAAAAATATTTATTCACCGTCATCATTATCTTATCATATTTATATTGCTGCCGTACTATTAGCCATTATAATATTAATATAAAAATGGACAAAGTTGGTGAAAATTTTCACTATTATTCGCAATTTTTATTGTTGACTCAGTGTCTACCGTATTCAAACGAATTGCGCATGTTTAAATTCAATTTTTCTGAAAGTTTGCTTTTTTTTGTAGATTACCATTTTCAGATCTGTATTGTGTTTTGCGTACATAAATTGATTTTGTATAGCATAGAAATAACTAAAACACCAAAAACTTCACGAAAAATAGCATTATAACATATCAGGGATAAACTATCATTACCTATCATTAATCTTCATGAAGCTTAGCTGCAAAAATGGCAATAGATGTTACGGTAGCAAAACCTATAGCAATCTTGCGTTAGGCCTAGACAAGGAGTTTTAAAGGTGGTTCAAACTATATATCGACCAATTTCCCTCATAACCGTCAAAAAACCTCACAAACACTCAAAATCCTTTCTGTGACAACCAAGCAAAATTTACTTGTCGCAATTCAACGCATTCAAAGACACGCACTCCGGCGCGCTCTCATGACTTCCCATATCGTGATTCCGGGCGCTGTCTTCAATTGCATTTGAAGGCAACGTTGCCAAGTCTCCCCGGTCATCCACGCTTACAGCGCCAAAACCATCCTTAAAGTATTCGGAGCCGCCTTCGCTGTTCAAAGTAAGATGAGCGTGACTGTTTTTCGCCGAATCCGAGCCATCTGGCAAGCTCGGCTCTCCTTCATGCAATGACTCTTTTGTAAATTGTTCCAAGAAGTTGTCACCCGAAGAAGCGCACTCGCATTCAAAACAGCCCCATTTATTGCGCAATAAGCCAAATACACAGCGTATATCGCATAGTTCAAGTGATGCGCACACAAACGGCGTTTTTAAGATCAGCGGCTCTAAATCAAAACAAAGCTATAAAAGGCGGATCTGATAAGCTATGATAAGCCCTAAAAACTGGCTCTAATCGTAAAAAATGTGCACAAACATAAAAACATCGGACGAAAAAACGCACAAACAATAAAACAAGCGGAAAAAAAGACGCCGGACAAAAGATACCTTACAAAATGTAGTTGGACGTATGGGCAAAAAAACATTCCAAAATCAATTTGTGTAGACATGACCACAACCACAAAACGTAACTTTTAATTAAACCTCATTTAACTTCTCTAGGTAGTTCACCAAAACAACTCCCCAGGGGTTCAATTAAAGGACTTACGATAAAATTATTAAACCTTCCTTCTCTTCAACAACCTTGAATACCCTTCTTCATTTTACGTAATAAACTCAAACATTTTCAGTGACATACTAATGCACGGAGCACACATTAGTGAAACCAAATTTTGGAATTGCGGACTTTTTTTGAACAATTGACGTAATACTCTGAACTTTTGGCATTATGCCGTTTTTGAAATATATTAAATTTTGTGAGTTTTTTGGTTTTTTTTTGGTCTTTTTTTCTGGTTTTTCACAAAGTGTGACGTATTTAACGGAGTATGCAAAAATTGGATCTATAGATATTGTTAACTAGTGTCTTAAGAATAATTGTACATAGAAACTAGATTAACTTTATAGATTTTACAAACAGTTAGTCCGGCTTATAACAACGTTTTTATAGAAAATGAGCGAACTTCCTGGTTTACAGCCCAATCAAGGCTCAAAAGCGGCGGCAAATAAGCGGACGAAATTGCACGTTCGTCTGTCGCAAGCTCGCAATGCTATAGCACAGAAAGGTTTGTTTGTTTTTATAGTTTTTTTTGTTTTATGAGTTTTTTATTTTAAATAACGTCATAGAAATGAGATTTGGCATTAAAATAATTAAAGTTATAAAAAATTGACGTTACACAAGTTCAGCATAATAATATTATCTATCTTTAAAAAAAAATTAGGCGGATACGTCCATTTTAAACTTTGTTAGTCACTGTTCTACAATGTTTTTTTTTTTACATTTTTATGCACATTTTCTCGTGTATAAAACATAAAATTACGTAAATGACACAAAAGAAAATTATGCTATTTTAATATTGCCTTTTAATTTAGTTCCAATAGTGCTCACAGCTAGTGGATCCACTAGTAGTTCAGAAAAGGGCAGTCAAACGAAAGGCAGTCAACATTAATAAAATAAACTGAAACTTTAATGTTAGTGTGCAAGTAATCGCTTAAAATATTAATTTTAGAGCATGGAGAGAAACTACCTACATGACAACGCCAACTCTCAAAAGTATCGACCGATTTTTACAATTGAAGTGCAAAATATCGTGCCTTCGTTTCTTTACATTTTTTGGGATTAACCGAAAACGCGTTTACATCGTTAAATTGTTGGACGATGATACCAAAAAAATTGTGTTGAGAATATTGGAACAGAACAGAGTTGGGTTAAATTAAACACTTGGTTTAAACAATTCACTGGAAGAAAGTTTACAAATTATTGTCGTCGGCAAATCTTCTGAACGAATTGTTTCGTGCAATCCCAGCTGAATTACAACGTCAAGCTGTGCCAATATTCGAATACTTTGCAAAATTAGGCTCGATTCAGTTATTCACAAATGTTGCATTCTTAACCTATCTTGACATTCAACAACTTGAAACAGCCATTGAAGATTTTGAACAATTTGTATTCCAATTTCCGGCACCTAACATCACACCGAAAGCCCAGTTGCTGTTGCGCCACATCGTCCCCTTCGTGAAGTTACACGGCTTTTGGGGCATAAGCTCCAAACAAGGCATTGAAAGCCTTCATTGCCAAGTAAACAGAGATTTAAGGAAACTATGTTCAGTTGTTGATAAAAAAAAATTTTATATGCAACTAGTGGAAACCCAATGTATAAAAATTTAATACTTCATAATGCATAAAAAAAATTTGTGTTGGCGCATGAGCCAACACATTATAATGTGTTTTGAGTCAAAAAAATCGATGAGTTTAATACCACATCTCAATGCTTTAATATTCAAAGTTAGAAAAAGTAAATCAAGAATTTTGCTTCACATCGTAAACTATTCGCCGTCTTTTATTTTATCCGCCTAACTCTTCAAAGCTTCTAATTCAAATAAAAAAAACGTAAAATAGCTGAACACGTACAAGTCCAGCCAAAAGAGTCTCAAAAAACCTTAAACCTACCATAAAACCCCAATTAAACCCAACTCATTAATACCCAACCAAAAAACAAAAAATAGGCCAAAAACCATTCTTCGAACAAATTCTGCCAATCAAAATCGTACAGCCAAAAAAACCAGTTCAATTACAAAAAAAAATTTTTGACAAAATTCCAAGAGGCCAAAAAAAAGTCACAACATAAAAGGAATTATCCAGCCAACAACAAAAACGATAAAAAAAAAGTGCAAAAATGTCTTTAAATGTAATTAACCTATGAAAAAACGACAAAAAATTGATGAATTAAAACAAATTCAAATAAAAAAATGACTCAACGAAAAATTGGGCGCTAGGAGAAAAAAACGCCCGACAAAAAAACAAAAAAAAATAATTAGCTGACAAAAACACTCGGGCAAAAAGTCAAAAACAAAAAAACGCGGACAAAAAAACCGTTCGTTAAAAAAACGTCACAAAAAAAACTCACTGACAAATAACCGCCGGACAAAAAGGCGCAAAATTCAAAAATATTCACCACTGCATTCCGGACAACACTGGCCTTCGACCTTACGCGGACTGGCGCATTCATTTTTGCAAATAAACTTTTGGCAACTCCAGCGGAAGTCCTCGCCGCACGTACAGCTATAATCATAGTCATTTTAACCAACATCAACAAAAAATAAAAAAATATAAAAGAAAGGACCAAAAGCCAACTTTGTGCAGTCGTCTTTCGGCCACAAATGCCCAATCGGCCAATTGTTCTCGGATTCGTCTTTGCAGCCCAAGCAAACCGGACAACACTCGTCTTTTGGAATGCCCACCCAACTGCAACCATCTGAAAAAAACGAAATAAAATCCTTTGTAAAATTTAAGCAATTTCAGACCCCAAGATTCTAAAGCCACACTTTAATTGGACACAAAAAAAGTCTCCAAGCTCAAGGTGCAAAGCAGGGATGAGTATCCGCTATCGGTGATTTTTCGTTTTGCAAAACCTTGAGTCCGTACCCGTTATCTGTTTAGTAAAAATTGAAATCCGTAACCGTTATCCGTTTAAAATTAAAATTCATATTTGTTATCCGTATTATTTTTTGCCACAATACCATCCCCGATGCAAAGCCCTCAAAAATGACCCTCTAAGGGTGCCATTCAACTCATCCCAAAACCCTAACATGGCTTTAAAACAATTCAGAAAGCTTTTTTGCTTCGGATGGTTGGCTAATTGACTGTCTTATTTATCTAGCCTTCAGTAAAAAATTGCAAATAAAATTAAATTCTTTGTGTTTTTTTACTTTTTAACTTATTGTAATGCAACTCTAAAGACATTAGGCTAAAATGAGTTCATTTAACCGAATCAAAATAAACGTTCAAAGAAATATTTTTTTATTGCTTCAACACAGCATTAGGCCTATTGGAAATTTGGAACAGCATGAGTTTAAGTGGCCTCGACCTCTAAAGCTCATTCTTCAAGTTATTTTTACTGTTGCCCTCAAAAGTTAACAACTTACAAAGAATTCCAAGAAAAATCCCAAAGAAAAAAATCTTCAGCAATTTTTTTCTAACGCCTTTTCCTACAGCTTTTTTTCTACAGCTTCACCAAAAAAATTTGAATCTTAAAAGCAGACCCGCTCTATCAACTTTTTAAAATCCAAATTTCACCTTGCTTAGGAGGCTAAAAATTGAACTTTTATTAAACTTCTTCAATTTTTTTGCTATTTTCGCCCTTCAAAAAAAAACTCCCACAGTCAAAAATAATTTTCAATCACAAAATCAAAATAAAAAAACGGTTTACGTGAAATCTTTGGGCATTCCATGTGTTTGCAAAGCGCCACTCCGCCATTGCAGGAACAAGCGTGGCACGGGTCCTTGTGCCAGCGCTCACCCTCCATATACGACTGTCCATCTGCATCTGTGCAGAAAGGCGCCGGATTCTGATAGTTTTGCAAGTGATGGAACGAGTCCGATATTCCCGCATCGGCTTTCAGTTTGGGACGGCCAAATCGCATAGACTTGTTACGGTGCGCCACAGCATCTGTAGCCACCTTTTCCGCGTCCTCGTATCTCCCTTCCCACAACTCCATTAATTTATGTGGCAGTTCGCAGCGAACAACGTCACAACACTGGCCCGGACTTCCATTGCCATTCCGTTCAACAATCAGGACGTGGGGTGCAACGCACTTTATCACTGGCTCACAAATCGCCGCACGACAACGACACCTAGAAATGTATAAAACATTTATACAAAAAAAATAAAGCATATGCAGAAAAAAAATCTATTTGTTTTCCAATTTTACAAACTTCCTCAAATAAACATTGAAAAAATGACATACTTCAAAATTTCCGGACAACAAGATTTTGGCGAAAAGTAAGGAGCTGTGCGATAGCTATCGTCAGGGCAGGACTTTCCGTCATTAGTTGAGTACAAGTCGTAGGTCTCCGAAGAATCCAAGCACTTTACATTTTTACAACGATCCTCTAAAAAATTTAGCTAAAAATGTAAAGCTTTTCAATACGAAAAGTTAATCAAAAGACTTTTATAAAAATAAAGTATTGACCCTTTAATCCAGTAAATAAAAACAAAATTTCCCACAAATTATCAAACCTAGTTTTCGGCATTCAAAAGTGTCACAGCAATTCCTGGGTTGGTTTGTGCCGGTAGAGACAAGAAATCGTTCCAGTCCTGGCTCACACTGCGGGACGAGCTCTTCGCATTTCTAAAAAGAATAAATTCAGAAAAACACTTCGAACAACTCGCAACAAAATTACTCAATTGATAAACTCTAAATAAATACCACAAAGCTGGTACCGTTAATCCTCTAATTGAACCTTAGGGGTTAAATTGTTCAACTAACCTTTATGCAGAGATTCAATTAATAAAAAGAAACCTCAAACAGTAAAAAGAGTTTAATAAAAGGATTTGCGGTAATTCCCTTTTATTAAAGAACCTAAAACTTTTCAAATATGGCTATTTAGATTTGTTTAGCTATCAAATTTTATAAAAAATTACAACCATCTTGCGCCAAACAGGCCACACTTTTCAATTATAAAAATATCTGCTTTCTTTTCTCCAATTCTCTCCCCATTTTAGCAAGTCATTTTATTTAAAAAAATGCAAAAATATATATAATATATTGGGTTGAGGAATAAGTTCGTTCGATTTTTTTCAAAGAGCTTTATTTAAATACATTTGTTTTTTTTTGGCAAAGTGTATATATACTTTCGATAGCGCTTTTTCTGCTCTACAAAACTGTGTTTTTAGATTTTTCTAAAAATTTAATTTTTTCCTATTTTTAAAGCTTAGAAATGGAATACCCAGGAGGCAAAAATCAGCATTTTCGACACCTACTTTTCTTCGCTTTTCATCGCGATCAAAAAGCAGCTAAAGCAGCTCGGGACGTATGCAACGTTTGTTTGCTTCATATTGACGTACATGCACTATTTCTCATCCCCCGTGACGATTCGGTGCAGAAAACGCTGTTTATGACCGCGTGTTGCTCGATGGCGGGCGAGGTGTTGAGCAGCGATTTGAAGGCGATTTTCTTTGTTGATTTCGATAATCTCGTGGGGCACCCAGGCACCCAATCCCATCGAATAGATGATTGAAGATCGTCTTTTGATCGCAGTTCATTTTTTCGGCCAATTCAAGGCTTGTTTGGCAACTATCTTCCTTTAAAAGCGCCTTGAGATGCTCCTCATCAAATTTTGCAGGTCGTCCGCTGCGAGTCGCCTTTTTTGAACTTTGCAAACCATTTTTGTGCTGCGCGCTCGCCTATGACACTCCATACACGTTGCATATGTCCCGAGCGGCTTCAGCTGCTTTTTGACCGCCATTAAAAGCGAAAAAAAGTAAGTGTCGAAAATGCTAATTTTTGCCTCCTGGGTATTCCATTTCTAAGCTTGGAAAATAGGAAAAAGTTTAATAGAAAAAAAAAAGAAAAATCTAAAAACACAGTTTTGTAGTGCAGAAAGAGCGCTATCAAAAGTATATATACACTTTGCCAAAAAAAAACAAATTTATTAAAATAAAGCTCTTTGAAAAAAACTTAACCCAATAAATAATCACGAAAAATCGCTAGTTAATTAAAGAGCTAAAATCATCCATAAAGCTTATAAAAAAATTTTTACAAAAATAAAAACTAGACAGAAGTGCACCGACTTAAACGCAAACACCATAAAAATCAGCTGTTATTTACCTGGCAACTTTTTATTTTTATTTTGGAAAACACAAAACATCCAAAATATTATGTCATAACCGGAATTTATTATAACAAACGAGAGTCCTTAAAATATGAATAACGTACTGGCGTTCAATAAATTATTAGTATAGCAACTTGAATTAATTTCTTTTAAAAAAAATAATTACAAATAAGACACTTCAAAACTATAAAAAATTCTCAAATATCCCTTATCGCACAAATTAAAAAAAAATACTTTCCTTCTCAAAAATGCACTAACCCAGAACAATAGTGAAAGCAATTAATCAACTTTGTTTATAGAAAAAACCAAGCAAACAAATAGTGCGCAAAATTAATAAAGCAGAAAACAACAAGAAAGTCTAAAAATTTGGCGCGGAATAAGCTAAGCACAAATAAAAACAATAAAAGTAAAATTATAACCTATTCGAACAGCGACTATAAAATAAAAACAATACCTGAAAATCGCATTGGCACTCATTAGAACAACATTGTCTTTTCTCTGAATGCGTTGAATTTAGAGAAATATGCCGAGAATCAATAGGGCATTCCAACTTTTTATCGCAATTACAATCTTCTAGTGTTGGAAAAGGTGTCGCGTCCATTAAAGCTAAAAAGCAAGCTTACATCAGCACGAAAACAGAAAAAAGTAAAAATGCAAAAAATTCGTTTAAAATACGAAAAATAAAATTGTAAATTGTTTTTGAAGATTATGCCAAAATTTAAACATTACGCTAAGCCGAAATCTTATTTTTAAAAATGTTTCCCAAAAATTTTTTTTTAAGCTTAAATCTCAGCTAGTGTTTGGATTTAGCACTTTTATAAACAAGTAAGACGATGACAAGTCTCTATCAGCTGGAAATTGTTATTATAAAATATTCTTAAAAAATTTATGGTTCCCTGCTATTTTCTGCAATTTACAGCTAATTTTAATTTATTAGTTAGATGAAATGCCGATTATTGACAGCATAAATGCAAGCAATATCACGTTACTGAAAAGGGATTATATTCCATGATTTTAAATGTTTAAGTTGAACCCCTCTGGTAACAAAATAAAAAATATATTTAAACCAACTTTTGCAAAAACAAAAGTCACTTATATAAATAAATAAAACAGGCCGAGCTCTCAAAAAGTACGATTGGGTTATTATTTATACTCAATCAATTTGTTATTTAGGGCTGCCCCAAATATAAAAATAAAATTTATTCCACACCAACCAATCCCATGTATTTCAAAACAAACATGTCTAAAATTAATCAAAATTTCTACTTATATACATGAAAAACTGCTTATAATATGACGCAGTATTGTCAACTCTCAGAATAATTTCTTTTGGCTTTTGACAGGCCTCGAAAGACAGTTTTATGTGAAACGAAATTTTTTTCAAAATTTTCAATTTGTGTGTATGAATCACAAACTGCTTGTTAGTTTTGGAACAAAAAAAAGATTTGTTGATTTTTTTTGAAATTCCTTCCGTCTCCAACGGAAAGACCGAAAAAATAGGCGTTGTGTGAAACGCAAAAATAGGGAAAATTTGAAAAAAAATTATTTTCGAACACACAACAATGGTGGTGATGGAAGAACTAATGTTTGTGATCACAATTTACGTATTTGTGTGAAAATTCTATTTTCAAAATTGATTATTCACCTCTTGACGGTTTTCCCATTAAGCAGTTCAAGCAAGAAAAAAAATTTGGAATGACAATCAATTGCGTAATTTAGTGCTCAGCCTCATTATGCAAACAAAAATCAGATTTCAGGGTCTTATCTATTCAGATAAGTGCAACCTTTATTAAGATGCGCCATGCAATTCAAAAATATTTTTGATTAATTTTTATCACTCTTATTTGAACAACTGACCCACTTCCCATGAAGCGCATGCTTATCACTTAAAACATTAGCACATGAAAAGCACAACTTGCCAAATTTTTAATTGGCTACCATATCCAAGTAATCCACACGTTTTAGGCTTTTAAAGTCAGTTTGGGGGCTAATTTGATAAATATATATCAAACCCAAAAAAAACATCCTAAATTAAACCGTTTCTTACAACCAACATAATTAAGATCTTTATGTGATCTTTAAAGTGACGCCACTAATCCTCAACTTTTTGTTGTTATTGACCAACTTTCAAAAAAAAATTGCAGAATATTTGTAAACATTTCAAAAACACCTGCCAACCATTTTAATTATAGCCACATTTTTTTATTTTGTCAAATATTAGCTGTTAAAAGTGAGGCCGAATAAAAATCCCATTGCCCTTTTTCTTTTGGAATTTGAGGAATTTTTTCGCATAGAATAAGAGTGAAAAAAGAATTAGAGCGAAAGCAAAGAAGGAGTAAAGACTTTGCACTTTTCCGCCAGCACAAACTTGATGATTTTGTTAACAATGATTGTGCAATAAAAGAAAGTTACTAATAATAAAAAATTTTCTTGCAGAGGACATGGTGATATGAAATTATATCTTTATCAGCTAAATGCTTTTCCTCATTAACTACTCTAAAATAATAAAAAAAATAAATTAGGTTAAAAAATCACCAAGTTCAATCTAAAAATTCAGCCAAAAAAATAGGTTAAAAACAAAGGGCTCTGGGTTAAAAATAATTGGGAACCTTATCAATGACCCTAGTCAAGAATTTATCTTAAATGTTACAATACCTCAATATCCAGCAAAACGCAAGTCTTTAAATTTACAATGCATTGAAAATAATTCACTCAAAAGCCTTAACATAAAAAACTGCATATATATCGTGGGGAATAACTCTTTACGAATTATTGGCATTAATTTTAAACCACTTTCTTCTAGTTAGCCAACAAAATCATTTTTTGTGCTTCAGGACATTAAGACGAAAACACTTTAAAAAAGGCTCAAAACAAAAACCATTCCTTCCTTAAGCTTTTAAGTAAAAATATTTCTTAAGCGTGAATCTGAAAGCAAAAATTCAAGCTTGACTTTGATGGAGGAAAACATTTCCCAAATTTGAAACAAAATTTGACGTCCTTATTGTATTTAATCTTAAAATTTATAACTGAAAAATTTGATAAAATAAAAAACAGAAGAAAAGGAAAAGTTCTGGACAATAATGAAACAATTTCAAAAAAAAACGATTTATACTCATTACCAAATGTTCAAAAATTTATTATCAAACAACTATTGCGAGGGAAAAGTGGTTTTATGGGAGTGGAGCAAGAGGGAAATAATAAATAACATTTTGATTTTGAGAAGATTTAATAGAAATCGTTTTTTGTCAATTAAAATTTTTGTGTGATGAAAATGAAAAAAAAAACTTGGAATTTCCGTTTTTGTATGAGTAAAAAAATTTGTTTTCTCTTAAGCCATAATTCTCTAAAAAATTCGAAAAAAATAAACAAAACGTTGTTTGCACTTATTGGTTGATTGTTCCCTTCACAAAAAAAACGTTCGCAAAAATTCAAAGAAAAAACCGGAAAATTCTTTTAAAAAGCATATTTTACTCGTTACGTCACGCACAATAACAAAATAATAAACAAAATGTAAAACAGATTTAAATCAGTCGTTTTTTCAAGTTCGTTAGCATCTAGCTTGAAAAACTTCTTTAAATCTTATGATTACAACCAAATTAAAATAACAGGCCATAAAACCGCCATAATTTAATGGAACTTCATTTTTTCGCAAGACTCAAAAACAGTAATGAATAAGGTGTCAATACAACAATCATCAGAACGTTGATTTCAAACTTGAGGCAAATAAGCTTTGTCAGTTTAACGCTCAAACGATTTGTGTCCTTAACTAGTTCATCATAAACACAACCTAACTTAAAAAGGAAAAATCGGACTACTTCCAAGCCAACTTTTTAAAGGCAAAACATAAAGTTGCCCTTTTTGGTATACCAGGATTTTAACAGCTCAAATCCTGCAAACTACTATAACCATAATAACCTAAATCATGCGCGCTACACACAATAGGAAGACAATAAAAAGAAACCAACCCTTTAAAAAATTCTCAGTACACTCAAATTCAGCTCAGCAAATGCCTTTTTCTGCTGAAAATTTGCAATTTCTCTCTGAATTCCTTGCAAAAACAAAAAAAAATTGATTTTATCTTAAAATAACTTATTCAAAATGATTTCCAGACTTTCCACAAACAATAAATTATTGTTACCTTTAATTGTGAAAACATTTGCAAAATGTAGCGCAAAACTGTTTCACACAAACTGACATTTCGATTTAAGATCACTTACTCTTACATTTCAAAAAAAATTGCGTTTCTTTTATCCAATTAATTGTTTTTTGAAAAGTTGAACTCAAAATGTAAAGGAGAAAAACAGCGGGTTGCACTGCACCAAAAATCATTAACAAAAGTGTTTTCATTTAACAAATATTGTACTTTGCCACAAAGGAAAACAAAAATAAAAGAAAGAGGTGAAATAAAAACTTCTCCGAAAAGTATTATAAAATGCCTTTTCGATCCCCATATACAAAAATTTTCATGCTGGGACAAATCGCTATCAAAAAAAATCGGGGCTCCCATCTGGCAAATTCAAAACATATTTCAGTTCTAAAACTACAAAACATTATTAACTAAAAGAAGCTACACAGAATTTGCTTTAACCCTCAAAACATTTTAAGCTTGAATGAAAAATCCTGGAATCGTTATAATAAAGTCCATCCTAAAGTATTAATAAATTCAAAATGGTCCCACAGCGTAATCTTTGATTTTGTCCAAATATTTCGAATGTCAAAAACATTTTCAATTATCAATACACATTTTTTTTTATTTTTATAATTTAGAATCCAGTTTGAATTCCTTAAAAAAGCTTAACCCTTAATAAAAATTTTGTCTTGATTTGACAGCCTAAACCTTTTAAACCCAAATTCATAAAAAAATTATTTGAGTTAATCAAACTCTCATCACACGAAAACACTAACCGCTAATTGAAAGTTCAACAACTTAAAAATTGAACACCAAGCCTAAGAGACCTCTTATTTGACCCTACGGCAAATAAAGACAAAGGCTTACCAACACATTTCCATAAATTGGTTTTCTTGTCAATTAGCACACATCCCATGCCCCATTCACAGACGCTTTGTTGTTGCGAATTCTCGGTGCTGCTTTCGTTGTTGCAATTTTGATTTTTTTCGAAATTTTCGTTTTCCTTCTCTTGGTTTTCAACAAAATTAATCGCCAAATAATGCTCTTGTTGTCTGTTTGTTGGTGACGCAATTGTGTTGTGAATAAAGTTTGTACAAATGATTGACCCTAATAACTGCGACGCGTTCCATGGCCTGATGTTGAGTCGATGATAATTGTGTTGAAAAATTAAAGTGAATACAAGTAATAATAGGATTGAATAGGATTTCTGAGTTTTGCTGCTGCTCCTCTGACAGGCCAAAATAATACCACCTTCAAGACTTTCAGGTTTTTTGACGTTAACCTTACATGTGGAAATCCATTTATAATCACAACTAAACGGAGAAGAATACGTAGTCGGCAATTCAAAATTATATTTAAGATTATCTCTGTAATTCCTTTGTAGATTCTCCTTTTTAGTGGCTTTAGCTCTTGGGTTTTGCACACCCGATTCTACCAAATTCGATTGAGATGTCGATGCCTCAATGGAATAATTGGTTTCTACTATGTTTTTCAATCTGACCTCTATCGAGTCGTTCGAATACATGCAATTACTGTCTAGCATTGATGCCTCAAATTTAGTGTTTAATTACCGATCGAGAAGAGCTGTTGAACTATTGCATTGCATAAATAGCATTGTATTCCTTTTGATTTTCGCTTTTTAAGTCTCCAACGCTTTTTCGTCAAATTGATTCAAAATTAATAACTCAAATCTATTCATTGAATATCGAACATCTTTTTTTTACTATCAAAGCATTCAAATTGTGCAGCGTTTAGTAGATGATGAACTGATTGTTGGAGTCAATTTGTCGTTCAAAAAATAAAATTTTATTGGCTAATCACGTTGAATGAACAATTCCCACCGACTTTTTTTTGACCGAGTGTACACATAAAAAAATTGTCTCCGACTTTCTCTTTTGTAGTAGTGATAGATTGGAGATCTAAAAACAAGATTATTATGTAAATTAGAAGACAAAACAAATAAATGATAGAATTCTTCTTTCCCCCCCCCTTCCCCCCGCCTAATTTATACTGCCAAACAATGTTTCCAAAACAAAAGAAAATTTTAAACAACAAGTCTCAAGACCACAACAATTGAGCAAAAAAAAATAAGTGGCACATTTGTTTCTCGCAAACTTTTAGCGCTTAAGTACTCGTGTCATTTGAAAGTTATGATTAAGTTGACGCTCACACACTCAATCTTTTATTCGTGTGGCTTAGGCTTACGTGTGGTTGGCCGGCGGTTATGCCGAGGAAAAACGTTAATTTCTTTAAATTTAACAAGGATTAACTTTTTTTTTGAACTTTACACCTTATAAACACCAAAAAAGCATTCAAACTCAAGCAATATAGTAAAGTAATCTTTCATTTTAACACGTTTTACTTAAGAATGTGGAAAAGATGAAAGTAAATATTTTTTGCCCAGATCCAGTTGTTAAGTCTAGATTTCAATACGGAATCGGCTTCGTTTTTTGAACTCAAATTTTCAGTTCAAAGTTTAAATTGAATTTTTCTTCACGATTGAACCTGCATTAAAAACAATATTTAACTTATTTCCACTCTTTAAATCCAAAAAAGGGGTTCAGCAGTCGCCAATATATAACGGAAACCTTAGGGCAATCTTAGTGTTGAAAGTTCAAACAAATTAAGTTCTAATTATTCAAATCAACAAACACAAACACAAAACGATCGATCATTTTGAATCTGAATCCAATAATGGGGCTGTATTCAAATATCATTCCACACCAAAGGGTTTCCTTTATTGACACAGTTATCTTGGAATGAAAAGTTCAAACAATCAAGTTTTCACTTTTAAACCAAAAAAGCGAACAACTAACTAAATGAAAAAAAATATTTTTTTGGGATAGATAATAATTCTCAAAAAAAACTTTTATCCTGAAAAAAAAATTGTGTGGTTCGTTATGTAATATTTTTGTAATGGGAAGCAATTGATCTGATCGTTGGGCACAATCATAAATTCACACAGATTATAAAACTGACGGGAAAAAATGCTTGCTTTTTACAGAAAGGGCAAAAAAACCAAAAGTATAAATGACCATTTGCAAAAAAAAGAATCAAAATAAAATAGTTCAAAATCATCAATGCCCCAGCTTTATACTTTGCGAAAACAAAACCATATTGGAGTAAAAATTTGTATTAGGGACAACGAGTTGGGATATAAATCGCTTAAAACCATGAGATCCATGACAAAAGATTTCTTATTTAAAAAAAAACTCTGGACATGAGCTCTTTGGCCGGACAACGAGACTCAGACAAAAAATCTTTGTTTGCGGTAGCCTGCTGGGGTGAAAATAGCATAAAAAAATGGCTTCAAACCATGAAAGCAGCCTAACCAACAGTCTTTATAAGTAAAAAAAGGAGCTTTCGGCAAAAAGACTCGGACTGGACAAACACACCGGACAAAAGAGTATACAATGCAAAAAAAATTGTTTTAATAACATACGTTCCTTTTTTGTATGCGCGTTTCCCTCACACCAAAAAAAAGCAAAGGGAAAACGAAGGATTTAATAAAGAAAGCAACGAACATCTAATAGAGAGACCCTATCAAAAGACCGACAACAAAAGGCATAAACCAAGCTCTCTCAACAACCTAACAAATACATGCTTCGAGGGCCAACTTTAAAACCCCACAAATCAGACCCATCGCGAAGAACCTTCCAGCTAACCTAAAAACCAAAAGTCCATACCCACTAAAACAAAATTATGAACGCATCTAATCAATTAAAACTGCAACAAAGCAAAACCAGCCCAAAATGCAACATTGAATTTTTAATAAACAAATTTTTTCTTATTTTGGTTCACTTTTTTCTGTGTTTCTACTTAGCTTGGGGTGGAAGGAAAAAAAACCAAAAAAAAAATTCGATTCAGCACAAAATTTTTTTTTACAAAACATTTGCATCGAATCTTTGCTATTCGATTCTCTCTCCCTGTGCTTGTTTTTTCTCCTGTCAGAAAGCAAGGCAAAAAATGAATCATTTCTAAAGCCCCTTTTTTCTCTTGCTATAATTCGTTTTTTTCCCTATAGTTAGTGGAAAATATACGTTACGAAAAAAAACAAAAACAAAAAATAATACAATAGAAATGTTTTGCTTGTTCAAAATTGTGTTTTTAACAATTTCGGTTCTGGCCGCTCAAAAAAATAAAAAAATAAACTATTTAAGTAAACCATTCAACCAACATTGAAAATGCAGTACTTAATTACCGTACTCTACAAAAGCAATTAGATATTTTGGCTCAAAAATTATTTAGCCAATCATGCAAGAGTAGCTATCATAATTGAGTATGAAGAAAGCGCTAAATCAATTACTGGCCCAAAAGACAAAAATGGAAAAGAAAAAAGAATAACGGACATAAACTTCATAATAAAATTATAATAGAAAAATTGGGATGAGAGGAAGTACAACGCTAATCTTACCAAACGTCACATAAATAATTATAGGCCAAAATATGATTAAGCTACAAATAATTGTTTTACTCCGACTTTTTCTTTTCCTTTTCAAACAATTAAAATAAAGAAAATGCATTCAAAAAAAAGGAAGGATAACGGGGAGGAAAGCCATAATGGATGACCAAAAAGCAGAGAGAGAGGGAGAAAGAAAAAATGGAAATGCCATAAATTAGCCATGTCTCAAAAATAAAACGTCCGAGAGTAAATAAACAACCAAATTTGAATGTTTTGATTCAAATTCAAGCTGAAAGTAAGCAAGTAAGACTTATGTAAAACTGCAATGTAACAAAATTAAAAAAAAGGTATAAAGCTAAAACAAATTAATTGAACGTGACAGTGGTCAATAATTTAAACCAAAATCGGGCATACTATCCCTACCAACCTCTTGCAACTAAAATTCATTACTTATTAGCAAGCTAAACAAACACATAAGGCTTTTCTTAATATTTAATAAGCACTAAACCAAGCCTAACACCAGCCCTAGCCGAAGCCTTAGCATAAACCTAAGCCAAAATTTAAGACTGCTCCTAAGCTCATGTAGAAACATAAGTCTAGGGTTTTATTAAAAAAAGGCCTAAGCCTTAAAGCCTAGGCTTTATAAGGAAAAAAACCTAAACCTCAGCCTAGGCTTCAACACCAAAGGTTTACGCCAAATTTTAAGTCTAAACGCAAGTCTGTGCCTTCCCACCAGTATTTTTTGCAACAAATACAAAAAAATGAATGAAACAACAAAAATCAAACTTTCAATCAAAAATTTACAAACATCAATTATTCTTTAAAAAATCATGGTGGGAACAACTCCAATTCAAACCTATTTTCAAAAATGAAGCAAGAAAAATAAAATAATAACTGTCAGTTGGTGACATTGCCCCTCAACACTTGAAATAGTTTGTTTTAAACAAAAAAAAAAGGGGGGGGGGGGCGAATATGACTCAAAAACCAACACATAAAACGTTGAATGCGCCAATTCTCACTTTAATTACCGACAAAAATGGAACATTTTGGTGGATGGATAGCAAATAAAAAAGAAATGGAAAAGTGATTGATAAAAAAATATAATGTTAACAATTTTTTTGCTGTTTTTTTTTGCGATTTATACCGTGTAATTCAAACCAAAAGTATGGGACTCAAAAACTAAAATCAAAAACAAAAACCACCACCTAAGCGTTGCTTAGCGTTCAAAAAAGTGGAACACTGCTTAAAGAAATTTCTTAGTTTTGGCGAAACGTCAAGTTTTTTTAGAAAAATAATTCTTTTAATTAGCTAAATCTTAAAGGGGTATAACTTAGCTTATTCCATATTTTTCATCTAGTTTTTAGTTTAAAATTATCGCCAAAGATCTGCTATACCGTTTTTTTATGAAAAAAAATAAAATGCTTTAGCTTTTTACCTATATTATTTTGTCATATTGTAAAATATTGTCAATTTTTTTGTTTTTTTTCATTGTATATTTACTACTACTCGTGAAGTAAAATTTGCCAGGTACAATTGTATTAAATATTTTTAGGTAAATTTCTACATAATTTGAGCCATTTTAACAAAAATTTAAAAAATTAATGCAAATGATTATATTTTTTAGATTAACAGCTCAAATATGTCGTCGAGTTAATCGCATTTGGCAAAGATGCGATGGGATTCTGGACAGGAACGTTTATGAAACAACATGAGAGCGACGAAGCTTCGACAAAAAAAGTTTTTTTCTCGAGTTTTTTGCCATTTTGCCAAAATTGAAAGTCGAAAAAATTCCCTTCTAATGAGTTTACTTTTTTAAACTTATTCAATGTCAATGATGTCTGATATGATTGTTGCCATATACAAAAGGAAGAGTCTGTAAAAATTTGAGTTTCCTAGCTGCAAATTGAAAAAAAGTTAATACGCCGTGTATAACGATATAAAATTACGAAACTTCTTCTGAATACTTTAATTTTATTGTTTTTAATTTTTTAAAAAAAATTGAAATGTTTTAATTTTGTTGATCTTTTTTATTAAAATATAGCTGTGTTGTATTGGAATTGGTGAAGCTCTGTTCGGAGCTGATAAAGTTTTTACTTTAATTTTTACATATAGGTAAATATTTGTAAATTTTATCATTTTTATAGATGAAGGAGTTTCAGATTGAGATTTTCTATGCCTGCTCAAGCACCTAACAATTTTCGCAAAAGTGGTCACAGATATTATACTTCTAAAGTTATGCAGCTTGAAACATGTTTAACAAAGTGCGCCAACGAAACTGATTACTGCAAAAATTACGCCGGTTGTCCTCCCCAAATCATCAAGCAACCTCAAAATTGCAACTGGTGGATTTTTTGCATTTGTACGTGGATCAAGGCGTCAGTTGGCGACATATGCGCAGCTTATAAACGTTTTTCGTCAGCTCGCGGAATCAATGATCTTTCAAAGCATAACGATGTTAATACCTTGCGCTCTTAAATATTTTGAAAGAAAGTGGTCTATTCAAAAACGCAAAAATGTTTACGTTTTACTTTGGTCTAATGTTGAACAAATGTTGCAAGAGCGTGCGTCCAAACTCATTTCATCTGAAAAATTTGAATTTTCAACTGCCAAACCCAACACAATTCAACTTTGTGTTGTGGGCAACTTGTGGCAACTTTGTGTTGCGGTGGTGATTGAACGAAATTTGGCATATATTTTGTAAACGCTAAAAAAAGCAATAATTGTCACAGCATTTCGATCCTTGGATTTTTTTGCGCTTCTGCTTTGTCCAAAAATTTAAGAAAATTCTTTCGTCCCTTAGCTGATGAACTTTCCAAGTTAAATGAGTCATGGGCAATCAATGACAAACAAAATGCTGTTGAACTGTTAGTTTAAACATATGAGTTAAATATTTAACATATTTCCAACTTTTTTATAGACTTTTAACTGGCGATTACAAAATTTTTTTATCTACGCCTGGTTCGAAAAGAGCAGCATCGTTATTTTCTTGCTCTTACTGTTTTCGCCCGTGGGCCAAAGAACCGAAAACGTGGAAGAATTATGGTGCGCAACAAACTTTACGAACTTATTAAATATTTTTATTTTAAAATTATCTTTACTTACAATAAAATTTGATTATTTTTAGAATATGAAAGTTGACTACGGAAAACAACAATTTTCACAAATGTTTCTTCTTTTTGTCAAAGTTCAATTAGTAAATGTTGTTCCAAGTTTACTTCAAATTTTTATGGGACTAGCTCAGGATCTATTTAATATTTTGATAAAGCAGTGCCAAGATGTTGACAAAACTTACAAAACGGAAATTGAACAAGTGCTAGACGGTTGCGGTATTACTCAAAGAACGTGGTATAATACGTTTACAGGTAACATTATCAATTGTTAATTGCCAATTGTCCTCCGTCAAATTTAAAGGTATTAGTGGAACCGTTTAAAGTTATTTTATTAATTTATATTTACAGAAAATGTCTTTCATCGGTTGTTCTCAGAATTTGAATGTTTTAGTAATGTTTTGCAGCGTAATTTCTGATACTCATTATTCGACAGAAATATCTTGCATATTTGATTATTTGATTCAACTAGAAAAATTCTGTTAGAGAATGACATTTCTAAACTTAACAACAATAAGCAATTTTGAAGACCTTATTTTTTCACAGCCCATTTTCTTTAAAAAATTGCTGAGCTGCAAATAATAAGGAATTTTATTATTAATGTAAAAAAATAATTATAGAGTTTGGTATTTATAAATATGATATAATTCATAATGGCTTGATAATTTAACCGAAATTGCTTTTTTTATTTGTATTGCTGATTGTTCAAAGTTATTGAAGATAGGCCCAGGAACAGACTTCCGATGAAACCCAACCTTAAAAATATTACTATTTTCGTTTTTCCCGAGGTCGAAAACTTCTATATATGATTCTTCTATGTGACGTTAAATAAGCTTTAAATAAAAGAAATAATTTTTGGTTTTTAATTTTGAATTAAACTTGAACGCACTGCTTCACAAAAATATTTTCATGCTACCACTGCCACCATACAGACAAAAAGACAGCAAACAAAAAGGAGCAGGACAAAATGTACATTAAATCAAAACTAATACAACGGCACAATTTTTAAACAGAAATATGAAAAATACGGTAATTTTCATACTGGTTTAAATTCGCTTTGTTTAACACTATGTTCTTACTGCCCGTTGCATTCAAACCTCTTATACTTTAACATTCAAAAAGCAGTCATAAGTTTCTTTTTGACTTTTGTACAAAAAAAATTTACCTCCGTGTGGTTCGAACCTGCAACTCTTAAAAAACGAAGACAATCGCTTTACCATTAGGCCGTAAATGCAATTTTTTAAAATTTACCGTATTTTAGTAGTTTTGACTGTTAAATCGAGTTAGATTCACCTAATTTTGCCAAAACAAAATTCTACCACTCGAAATCAACCGTCTGCCGTATTTAACCAATCACTTTGCATACCAATAAAAAAATAAGTTCATTCTTACTGTCTTAAAACCGCCCTTGTTTGCCAGTTACAGCCCCAAAACTTCCTAAGTCTTCTCTATTGCTCAAGCCATAACTTAACGCATCGCAAAATATAATAAACAAAATGCCTACAAACAAATTATTCCTTGAACAATTCAATTCAATAACAAAAAGAGCAGAAATGCCAATGTTATTATTTTTTATTCCGCCGCGACCAAATTCCTTTTTCAATCAAACCAAAAAAATAGATGAAGCACAAATCATTTTGTGCTGACTTCCTGTTTTGTTTAAAGGACTTCCGGAGAAATCTCAAAACGTTGTGACAAGAATGAATGAGGGGGAGAAAATTTTTGCAGTCTAATGTCAACAAATTGCATAAGGCCTTCAAAAATCAAATCCCCTCCCTTTTCTCTTTCTCAAGCTAACAAATCCGAAGAAGAGGAAAACCTGGAGCTGTCAGGCCAGCCCACTTGCCCGATTCAATTTATAATTAATTTATCAACGTTTTTTACACATGTTGAACATTCCTTTCCAAACCAAGCCAAAACCTAAGCCTAAGCCCATCTCCGCCGTCAATCAATTATTATATTTATGTGGACGAGATTCATTGCCCTCCCCCCCTCCAAAAAAAGAAAAATGATTAGCAAAAACAGGAAAGACATTATCAAAATATATCAATCATTCACCATTTTATGAACATTCTTCTTTCCCCTCCATTACATCCTTTTTGTTGATTAAACAATAATACAAACATTGACTCATTTTTAATCAAACGGCCGTATAAAGGGAACGACATAGTGACGGTTAATTTCAAAGCAAGCCACACTTGGCTTTTCACTTTAAAGCTAAACGACTTTGGTAGTCAAACAGCCTATTGGGTTAGATACATTACAATATTTTAACATAACCTCCAGATCAAGTAGACACCCTTCATTGCTTTAAAATAATCAAGTGACCAATAAAACAAAAAATAATTTTTTCTCAAAAACTATTAATGCATGGATCTTACTTCCTAGTGAGATAATATTAACGGTAATTCTAAACAATTTTATAAAAAAAAATCAAGTAAACTCATGGAATTTGTGGTTTTTACTATGCAATAGATGGAATAATATTCGTTTGATGTTTTTTTTTCTGTGTCGCTACATTATTTTAATGGTTATTATTATTTATTGTTTTCTATTTCTTTTGCTCGTTATTTAAAAAAGTGTAATATATTTTACCTGTTTATCCAATTAATAATAATAATATATAAAAAAAACACATTTTGATACAGGGATGACGTTTAGCCTACTCGGTTTATTTAGTCTTACTAAACCAAATGGTATCGATTCCTACAGAAAATTCAATTTCGGCTGTCTCAAAGTGATCAAACTCTAAAAGCCTTAGAATAATAGTTTTTTAAAATACTATGCCTTAAAAACGCACAAGTGCTTATTACAAGCCTAAGCCTACGTCCAGCAGCTTACCTCATCACAAGTCTAGTCGAACCTCTCTATAAGATACACCTACGCGGAGTATTTTATAAAGAATTTATCTTATAAGCGGGTTAACATTTTGCCAAACTCCAAAAATTGGTGTACGTACATATTTATTATCGCAAATTATAATCGCTGTTGTACGTATTTATTATCGCAAGCCTCAAACCACACGCACAACCACATTGTAATTGCATTCCCAATCAAATTGAAACCAAATCCCAACATTATCATCACAAACTTTTTATGTCAATTATCAAAAACAGAAAAAAAAAGAACTTTAACGAATAGAGAGAAAAACATGAGAATATAATAGTTAAATAAATTGTGCCATTTTATCAATTAGCAAACGCAAAAAAATCAAACGCAAATGAAAATGAAAACATAAAAGGAAAAAGAAAAAGAAAAAAAAGTTTTTACAACACCAAAAATTAATGGAAATCAATTTCAAAACTTACAAAAAATCTTGGACAGACTCTTTCCCAATAAAAACACAAATCGCAAGGCATCCGCCGTCCACAAAGTCAATGCCACATCTCTCTCCTCACACACGACTTTTAAGCCTCAACAAAAAAGGCGGCGTATAACCAAAACGCATTCAAAGCCGGACGGCAAGAATCTTAGGGCCCAACGTAATATTTGTACAAAGAGAAAATAAAGAAAAATGAAAACATTTAATAAAGGTCGAAAAAGGGGGAGCAGAGAGGAGACGCACCAGAGTACCCGTCCTAGAATTCGCATAAACAAACATTTATTGCAATATAAACTAATAAAAAGGGTCAAGCTATGGTTTGAGCTAATTTTCCATTACTCAAATAAAATGTTAACTGTGAAAAATGGACCCAAGCTGTTCACAACATTAGGGGTTCATTTCTTTTACCCATATTCAAAACAATTGTAAGCACCGTAAATAACAAATCTCTGTTTTTGCTCTTACTCAAAATCAAAAGCGCGCTGAGCCCTTTTGCACACAACAGGATGCGTCTAATTATATCGCCCTTTTAAAATCTTTAAGCAATTTAAAACAATCGATTGCTTTCGCTTACACAAACAGTATGAACGGGAACACTCAAGATCGTAGAAGCAAACACAACTATTAACTTCTACCGGCCACTATTTAGACAGCCTCAAAAATTCAGTCATTTCACAAAAGTCTCAAAAATACCCCCAATATCAATTAAGCTAACCTGGCACACACACCCTCTTTCTCCTTCTTTTTCCAATAAAACCCCCTCCCCTCCACTTCAACAAAAAAGTTGAAAACAAAATACAAAAACGGAAACGGGCTGTTGAAAACCAAAGAAAAAACAAACATTTCAATCAATTATATTCCACACAAAAGTTGGTGTTATTGGCGACCCCCATTCCCTATTGACCCATAAGCACGCAACACGCGCACCAACTCAAGCCCAGAATAGAGATTTTTTAGGCAAAAAAACAAACCCCCCCCCCCCCCCAAAAAAATTCCCATTCGGTTATTGATTAAAGCCGCCCCAAACCCTTTTCAGGTATTCGGGCGGCGCCACCACATAGTCCTGGTCAATGTCATAAAAGTCGGTGTAGCGTTTGTTGAGAAAGATTACAAAGTCCTGCGCGTGTCGGACAATCGAGTCCAAGGCGCGCGCACTCCATTGCGTGAATGCCAACGTCTCCGTGAAGCGGGTGAAAAGCCGCAGGAAGTGGATCAGTCCAAAGCGTTTCGAATACCGTATTACGTTTTTAAAGTCTTCGTCAACTGTAAAAAAAACAAATAAAGTATGCGTCAAGAGTTTCATTTTTTGACAATAATAATAAATAAGCAATTAGCCTCAGTTCTAGGCTCTCGGACAAAAAGAGAAACAGAGAAAAAACGAAAAACAAAAAATAAAAGAGACAAAAATGCAAACAAACACAATGACGCAAGACTTAAAAAAATTGTCGAAAAACAAAAAATAAAAAAATAAGAACGCCAGACAAAAAAACATAAACAGACAACAGAACGCTAGATAAACACGTGAATAGACATAAAAACCGATAAACAAAAAGATCAAAAACAAAAAAAACGTCAAAAAAAATACAAACACAAAAGTAGAGACAGATATGTCGGGACGTAAAAACAAAGAAAAAGAAATGGTTTCCTCATACAACAAATATAAACTCAAAAAAAAAACGCCATACAGAAAAACGCGGACAAAAGGAAGGTATATAACAAGACGCAATCAAAAAGACATCGGACAAAAAAAACGCAGACAGAAAGTCCCCTGATTACAGGCTGCCTTACAAAAAGACCCCGGACAAAAAACAAGCAAACAACAAGACGCAGGTAATAAATTATTTTCTCCAATTTTCAGACATAATTACAGTTTTTAACGCAAAATGCTTCTTAATATGTTTAAAAAACACAGGAAAACAATTTATACCAACAAGAAAAAAATTTTCAATTATTAAATTTGCCGTCTCTTTGTCCTTGCGCGTCCTTTCTGTCCGCACATTCCAAAATTAAAAGTCTCCTCACTAATTGCAATTATGCAAAAAATTAAAAACAAAAATTTGAATAGAATAGAAAAGAACCAATCATCACAAACACCTCCAAAGCCAAAAGCCCAAATCAATTATCCATTAACCCACAGACAGAGTTGCCAAAATCAGGTTTAATAACCTAATTGACTAAAAATGCAAAAAATTTCTCTAGTCGTCTAACACAACCAGGTTATTTTAGTAAATTAAAAAATCATGTATTAATAAATCGCTTCAAAACCCCATTTTTTTGTAGCACAACAAAAAGATTGTGAGTTTTTAAAACATTGCAGACATAAAAAACCTCCTTTACATTGCCAAAATAAAAAAAAGGCGGCATATGTATGAAATAAAAAAATTGAAATTATATTTTTTTAAAGAAAATTTGTTTGTTTGGACGCGATTTACATGATTTTTAAATTACTACAAAATTAACCAGAAAATAACCTAATTTGCCTTTTTCGTCTAACGTATCTTCACCAGGTTATTTGATCTAGTTAATTAACCTATTTTCGTGTCCACAGAAAATTAAAAAAAAACTGTCCACAGAACACAAAACTATGCTGTCCGCCTCAATCCCCAATCATCATCATCACCAAAAACAACAACAACAACAAAAAATTCACTCACACTTGGCGTTGTCCTTGCCCTTCTCCAATTTCTCGCTTTCCTCTGCAAACAAGTCCATAAACATAGGCTTCTCAAATTTGTACATCAACAACGATCCCACCGTCATGTCGAAGTAATCGAGCAAGCCCAGCGCACTCTGCTCACACGTCTCCGCCGACGGATTTATCATAAAGTCTTCGGGATAGTCCGAGTACTCTACAAAAAATTCCTTGTCCGCTGACTCGCGGAAAGTCGAGTCCTTCAACGATTCGCGATACTAAAATTTGCAAAAGTCAGCGCAGCCCTCAAAGCGCAGTAGACACGGCTATGGGGGGGGGGGGGGGGGGGGGGGGGGGATTATTTTAGAATATTGTATTTGGACCAGGTTGCGGGGTCGGGATATGTCGGACAAAAATTCTACAAAAACCTTTGCAACGTACCTTTTTGGTACTGTATAAAAAAAATTTAACATGCCAAATGTATAATAGGTAAGATAAAGTTGTGTAATTTTTGTATACAAACCCTTTCATGGCAGTGCCATAAAAAAATTGCTGATCTTAAACAATTTGGCTCCAGTACAAAAACACACCAGACAAATAGACGAACTTACAAAAAGACACCGAACAAAAAACGCACGAAAAAAAAACCACAAACACATAGACACCGGACAAAAAGGCGCATAAACAAATATACAGCAGACAAAAAAACGCAGAAAACAAAGACGCAATCGAAAAGACACCGGACAACAAGACGCCGCATAAACCGTCGGACAGATAAACCACAAAAAAAAAGACACCGAACCAAAATAAGCACAGACAAAAAAATCTACAGACATATAAAGACCGGACAAAAAGACGCACGGTTTTTCCATGCAAAAATTATCGCAAAAAAGGAGATTGCTTTATTGTTCTCGGCAAAGGAGAAAAACGCAAATACCCAACCCCTCCCATTCTCTTAGAATCAATGGGTATCTCCGGATTGCAACGGGTTTCCCCAACATGTTAAAAAAACCAAAAAACTTAAAGCCATGTACAAAACACTGTAATTTATTTCTAATTTAACTACAATGAGGCTCTAATTTTGAATAATTCTGTTCACTTAAATTAATATTAGAGGTAGGGTTTAAACCAAGACAATGATCTCTGTTCATTAATGAATTTTTTAACTTGGGGTTTCATCGCAGAAAGAGACTTCATTAAGAGAAAATACGAAAATAACTTTTTTTATTTGTACACCGAATACTGTTATACCGTTGTTAAGAATTGTACGACAAACATGATTAGCAACGTTTTTTAAATAATTCCAAATAAGAAAACTGGTGCACGACAGCGCGACACGCATAGATCACAATAGCAAAACAGAAAAAAAGGAAAAACATAAAAATGATCAATAAAAATTAAAAAGAAAAGACAGTAGTTAGTATTTTTTAAATAAATTGATAGTAAGTAAGTTTGTATCAAATTAATTATGAGAGAAATTGGTTTAAAAATATTTTTTTCTAAATAATTCGCGAATGCGACCACCGTATTTTCTCTATTTGAATCCCAAATCATTCAACAAATTGATCCTACAAAAAACCCAATACCTCTTGCACAATCTGCTCTACGGTAACGCGCGAAGGCAGTTTCGGCAGCATATGCTGGTTGTTGATCAAATTGTGATCGTCGGTCAGAATTTTCTTCAATGCTATCGGCAAAACGATCTTCTTGATACTCCTTTCGCGCACATGGTCCACAATCGCGTCGCCAACTGTCGACTGGGCGGTAGAACTCTGGCCGCGTGATCGTCTCGACGCTAAATTCTCCAAAAATTTAACAAACTTAAACAAAATAATAACATAATAAAAGTCTCCTACTCGAACCATCAACTTGGGTGGAGCGAACGGATGGCGTGCTCGCCCGACTCGAGTCGTCGCCAGTACTGCGCTTGGTGTCGCCTTGTAATGGAGTCGCAGTGGACTTGCGTTTCTTTGACCGTTCCTGCTGCGCTTTTTTGACGATATCCTAAACACATTTGATTGAAAAGTCCAAAGGTCCAGCCAAATTTTGTGCCACAAAAAAAACAGCTCAATTGATTGTCCGCTCATTTTGTCCCATGCGGAAATTCTCTTTGACGAGCCACAGCTTTAGCCCGCTCTCAAATAGTTTTTTAATAAAGTATTGTGAAATAACCACCAACTTAAAAAGCAAGTGTGCCTAAGCCAAAGCTAGTTCCACAATTTTCATACATAACCCATCTACTGTATTGGCCAAACCAGATTGATCGCTTTAATATACAGTTCCGTCAAACTCCCAAACCGTTTTCCAATCCAATTATTTACTGAATTTCGTAGAGTGCGCCAACTTTCACTATTAAAAGTTTCAATGGAATGGTCGATCCAAATTTTCGACCAATTTGCATAAAATTTAAAACCAAAATTCCTCCCACACTCTTCATGTAAAACAAGAACATACATAAAGGCAATAAATTGTTTAACAGTTCTAAGACCAACGAGGTTCAACTAAATGAACTACTAACGCCTTAAAATTGATATAAATCATTAAAAGTGTAGTAAAAAGCTGAAATAATATGGCAGAAACTCTAAATATCAGTTTATGAGCAAGATAAAACCACAACATTAAATTCATTAAAAACAAATAAAAAAAGCAAAATTTAGCCAATCGATATATGAATACCCTAGCTTTTTCGGCGTCTGCATCTGTGTAGGCTTTAAAACGATCTGAAGCGTCTGATTCCGCAATTTTCTCATCGTGCCTAGAGTTCCATCCCTAAAAAAGGAAAAAAACAATAAATAACAATTAAAGTAAAGCCTCATACCGTAAGAGTTAAGACTAAACCAGGCAAAAATATGCCAAATTGTGCAAAAAAAAACAAACCAAACAGCCAAATTACCTGATAATGAACAGTGTACAAGTTTTCGCCATTTTTCGTCCCAAGCCCAATAATTTTGGCTTCATAATATATCTCAGAGTTCGGATAACGGCACAGCACACGATCGTTTAGCGACCATTTCGACGCCGACTCCACAGACTCGCTTTCGCTTCCGCCCTTTTTCTTCGTAGGCATTATTCGCATTGTTATGAATTGTTTCACTAAACAATTTCAATTATATACCGCATTTTCAGAAAAAAAAGCTAAAACCACGGCTCAGAATCTACAGTCATAAAAAAAAAATCAAACATTGATATCAATCAAAAGATTTTAAGCATAGCCTCAATCTCCATAACTTATCTGCACAATAAAACAAAGCCGTCAGCCACAGAAATCTACACAACACTCAACACAGAATTTTAATTGATGCAAAAATTGAAAAAGCGCCAATTTAAAATTTTAACGAAAGTCTTCTATGTTTTATAGCTTAAATCAATGTACAAAGGCATACTATATTTTTTGAAAGAGCATAAAAAACACAAATCCGTTCATCAAGTATGTTTCTTTACAACATTATGCGCGTATCCTGTAAAAATCAGTATGTAGATTGTATAATTGGCTTTATGAATTCAAAGCTCAATTTTAAGCTAAAAGAAGCGTTTTTTGGCTTTTGCTAGCTAAAATCTTTACATTGAGTTATAAATTCCAAAATCTACTAAAAATTAAGCAACTTTAAAACATCCTGAATGTATCCTGAAAAAAAATAGGCTTTTCCAAGTATAAATGGCACTGTGATTGGATCCCAAAGTATTTTGTTCTGCTACTGCTCTTCAGTTTATGTTATGCACTCACATATCTCGAAAAAAGATAAGTACTATTGCCAATATTATTACCACTTGTAAGTATTTGATAAATCGTTCATATTAATAAACCCGTCAATTTAGCGGCTTTTTAAATGACTGTTCAATTTTTACAATAGCAAAAACATTAAATTCTCAATTAATACCAGCCAAAAAACTGTATTTAAAAAATAAATTTAAAATGCCGCTCAGCTTATTATTACTGTAAAAGCCAATTAAATATTAAACCTTTTAAATTTACGCATTTTTTTGTTTGACAAAATTTCAAAATTTAGCATGTTCTAACTTTAAACTTTGAAGAAAAAAAAATTGAAAACACAACAACGGCACAATGCCAATTTAATTCATTTTTTTTAAACTGCAATTTTTCCTGACTTAAACTACTTTAATTAAAAAATACTCGTTTTAATTATGCAATGCCGACGTGTTATTGAATAGTGCAGTAACTATATTTTACAAAGTATTATCTATTTAATTGCTAGTTAGCCTTGGCCCTTGTTGAACATTATTCATTTGACCTTCAATAATGTATCTTTACCTAATCCATTTTTCTAAAGCTTAAACCTCCTGAAAAATCGCAGACGTAGTATCAAACAAGAGTCGCCTTGCCTCTTTTCAAAAACGAAAAATTTAGCAAATGGTAATAATGGGAAAAAAATTACGTGGGCAACAGTAAAGTATAAAAAGGTCCCCGTTTTTTAAGTCTTCTATTTTTTCTTGGAGGATTTCTTAGAAAAATAAAGAAAAAAGTTTTTAAAAAAAGATCAAACCCTTTTCACACGATTCTAGAGCAGGATTTGATTTTTCAAGGCAAAAGTCATATAATTTAACATATAATTACTTAAAAGACAGGTTGCTTTTTGCATGTAAACTGATGACTAAAAATAAAAAAATATTTGGTGATTTTTAAAAACCCAACATAAATTGTTATTTGTCGTTGTTAAAATTGTTCTTGTAGGGGTTTGACTTCAGGACAGAGTTTTTCTCAGATATTTTATCTCTTTTATTTTTATAATTTTCCAATTGGTTTTTTTTGACGCAAAAATGAAAAATTTCGTTGCAGAATTCAGGCTTAAAATTATTTTCCCATAATAGATAATAAAACTCAAAAGAGAAAAAAGCCGGTTAAATTGTTTTTTTTGTATTTTCATACTTATAATTAATTCAAAGATGCATTTTTTTGGAAATAGCAACATCTACAGCAAGATTTCATTTTTAGATTGATCGTCTTTTTTGTTTTCGTGCTGTAGATACAGAGCGCGTTATTACGTGCAGTATCATTTTTGTACCGTGAACAATCTAACACAAAAATTAAACAAACTAAATTTTAATTTTTCTCCACAAAAAATCCTGTATTACGGTAATTTCGTCGGAAAAAATGAAAAATTTCGTGATGGACGGACAAAATAGCGGATTAGTAGTGTGACAGTAAAGTTTCACCACTTTTTAAAAAATAATAGGTTAAAATAATGGCGCCAAACAACACTTCACTACCTAAAGCCAATTGTTCAACAATTGGTTTGTTTCACATACTCAAACAAATTCGAATATTTTGTCAAAAACAGTAATAACCATATAAATACAGTAATTACCATTGGGTCAATTTTATAATTTTTAATTTATCATCTTGACTTTTTAGTTTACTGTAACTACCAAAATTACCGTAAACTTTATTTTCCTATTGATATTTTATCATCTCGCCTTTTATCATTCATACCTTATTGCAATTTCTTTTTTTTATAAAAAACGGTTTAATAAATGCAATTAAGTATAAGTTCTACAAAAATATTATGATAACGAATTTTGAGGAAACAATTGCAATACAAATTCATAATAAAAAAAACAATCATACACCATTAAACAGTACTGAGGCATTTCAAAACTCGAGATTAGTATATATAACAGATTAGTTTAACAAAAATTATTGGATATGTACAAATAAAAATTAATAAAAGTCTAACAGTTGATTTAAATCATTTAATAACCAACTAGATAAAAGCTTCTTGAGCCAAATGTCTGACTAACTCCCTTAAAACATAAGACTTATCAGTAAAAAACCTCAACGCCTCTGGCACCAATGCATTGTGTTATTCTTTCCTAAAATTTTTTTATATTGTTATAGGTCCCGGCACTAATGCGAAAACTGCTAATAAAACTGTTGGAATAAAAATTGTTGTAAATGCAATATCATCTGCAGTAGTTTGCATATACTTGCATTTTATTAATTCAGCTGAAGTGTATCACAGAAGCGCAAATGTATATTTTTTAAAAAAAAAATAAAAAAATTTTCTATAAAACACAAATTTCTGTAAAATTAAAAAAGTTTACAAAATTTTAACATTTCTGGAAATATGTGGAAAAATTTTGTGCAAAAAACCGGAATTTTTGCCAAAAAATTAAAATATTTGCCAAAAAAGCCGGAAATATTACCAAAAAACATTATTTTCCCGGAAATTCAACCAAAATTTCAAATTTGCGCTCATTTTGGCACAATTTAATTCATTTTGAATTTGCGCCTGGCAAAATGCCTACGGACAATCAATCAAACAGAACATTGGATATTAGCATATAGGATGTTTTACATTCCCTTTATATTATTATTACTACATTTTCTAGATTTTAACATAAAACTAATATGGTAAATAATAAATAAAACATAGGGCCTAAGCCCTATATTGTTTTTTTTGTTCAAAACCTGGCTTTTTTTCGAAGGCGTATTGCAATAAGTCGTTTCTTCTGTTTTTATCTTCGTATTTACATTACCGGTAAAATATTTTTGATTTTCTTTTGACGAGTGAGAACACTTCGGGCGGAAAAATTTGACGCAAAATAAGGCCAAAAGAAAAGGAAAAAAATCACAGAACAATAACCAACAATGACTGTTCGAGCTGGACAACGTTAGGTGCCTTTCCAATCTTCTGGCGGTTTACCAACATCAATTAACAAATGGTAATAGAGTGGCTTGACATCCAGCTGAAAAATAAAAGTTATAAACAAGCAACAAATGTTTAGCACAATTTGGCTAACAATTTACTGGAAAAACAAACCCTCAACACCCTCCATTTATCAGTCTCATTTAGTCCATCGTTTGTATACCTTGTCCTTGCGCTTTTTAATAAGTTGTAGCTAAAAAAAATTATTATGAATACAAAGCTCTAGAGGATAACACCAATTTTGAAACTTTTAGATTTTCAATTAATTTGGTCCCGTAACAAAAACTATTCTCTTAATTGAAATTTTTGCATTTTTATTCAAATTTCCATTTGCATCAAATTTAGTCCCGCAACAATATCGGTTCCCTTCATTTGCAAGTTATTCATTTCCCTTCTAAACTTGGTCCTACAACGAATACAATTCTCTTCATATAAAGCTTTCTTTTTTTCAATATAATTGAATACAAAACTGGAGCAAAAAAATCGCGTGTGTCCCGCTTTTACTCTTTTATTCATCTTCATCTAAATATTTTATGGGCCCCAAATATAAACAAATACATCCGCCCATAACCGAAAAACAAAAAACCAACACTTTTTTTCCCGCAAGACGTTTCCGTTTAACGTGCTTTAACATGGAGTACCGCACTTCATCGGGACGTTCAATTGTGTAATTCTGGGACAAAATTCGCGTACCTAAACAAAAAAATGAGCTAACACATCCGTTAAAAAAAATGCGTCCATTTTCCCAGCGTTCGGGGCTCCGTTTTTTTTTTGGAACACCGCCCATTAATCGCAAAGCATTTCATCTCACTGCATTTTATCCAATGCATTTCATCGCAGTGCATTTCAACTCACTGTTTTTCCAACTCAGTGTCATTTCACCTCAAAAGCATTTTTCTCTTTGGAAAATTTTCTTTTGTAATTTTTTTTATATTAAAAAATTTGTATTTTTGATACATAATGCGTTCAACAGTCTATATATAATTATTTTTAAACCTTAGAACGATAGTAAAAAAAAGGTAAATTTTAATGATATGTATAAAAAAATTAACAAATTGTTAGCAACTAAAAAAATTGAAATGTTAGTAAACTAGAAAAACACGCAAACAATGAAATGTTATGAAAACAATCTCCGCAATGAAAGTATGTTGGTTGTGTATTTTCTATAAGTAACATAATTTGCGGTATGTCAAATAAATATTTTACTACGCAATGGAAATTTTAAAAATAAATTCGTCGCTTTGATATTTTCAAAATGACATGATCTAAACATGTATGTATTAATTGTTGTATAAACTTGAACGCATTATGTATCAAAAATACAAAGTTTTTAATTAAAAAAAATTACAAAAGACAATTTTCCAAAAAAATAAAGCTGAGTTTAAAAAACAGTGAGTTGAACAGACAGTAAGTTGAAAAGAAAGTGAGTTGAAATGCACTGCAATAAAATGCACTGAAATGAATGGGCGTGACCCCCCTTTTTTAATATGACGTTAATAGATGGAAAGCAAGTTAGTACCAGATGCTCAAGCTAGTAAGTAGTCTTTTAAGTAAACACATAAGCTTAGGCTTAGGTTTAACATATAAAAAACGCAATTGATCATAATTTAGCCCTCAGAAAGCCTATTAAGCCCCAAAAATTGACATCTTCTAACCAACATTGACACAACTTACCCATATCATCGTCTTCGCCTCCCCACGCCCAATACATGTTTGAGTAGCCATTCACTTTCACATACTGATCCATTGTTATGGCCAACGCGCCGCCAACAATTTCTTTATACCACAACCTGCAAAACAAAAACAGAATTACTTTCAAACAAAACAAACTTCAAGAAAAAAAAACACTGACTGATATCCCAAAGTGTTGACGAACGCGCCCAGATGGCGCGGCGTTGACGGACAACCGTAGGGCACGTTGTCGCTTTGCGGGAACATGTCGACGTCGTGGAAAATCACGCAATCCACATTCAATTTTTGCGCCAAAACGAACCCTGCGTTCATTATTCGGCCTTTGTTGAATAAATCGTCGCCGGCCTTCAAATTTGCCATTGCAATAATAAAAGTCCTCTTTAGTCTGTTTTCTTCGAGCAAATACTTTAAGGGAAAAACGGAATTCAATACAGTGTAATGACTAATATTAAGCTAAATGCTAAACCGTATCACTTTTATTAGAATGGCCAAGTGGTACGGAAAGGGAACTTTTGTTGACTCTAAGACAAAAAGACGCAGACAAAAAAGACACGGAGAAAAAACGTCAGACAAAAACAAGAAAAATGCAAAATCGGTATAACGGAATAAACTTTGGAATAATTTTCAGGCATTAATACAGTACACAACGGCTCTAGAACTTTTCGCCGGGCAGACTATTCGCCAGACGGATTTTTATTTTTTTAATGTATTGTTTAAAATTTTTTTAGCAGGTTTTACATTTCAATCACTGGAAATACATTTCAAAAATGAAGTGGGATCATATTTATCAATGTTTCTCCATGTATAATACTTAATCAATCCGGCGAAAAGTTCGCCCGGCAAATAGTCACCGGCGAAAAGTCCTCTTACCGTATACAACACAAAATGTACTGTATTCATGTCAGAAAATGATTTTAAAAAATCCATTCTGTTCTATTAATATTTCTAATTTAAATTTTTGCTTATGGTTATTCGGCACCCCCTCCTACTAATATACCATCTTAAAAAGTCAAAAGCTCATAGCCTGCCGTTTCAAAGTTCATAACCAGTGCTATAATTCAAATTCATTAAACCCCAAAATTTTTTTTTAAATTTGTAAAAGACTTACAAAAAAATGAAAAATAAATCTGGATACAATTCCTAAAACTTTCGTTTTTTTTTGATTTTAATGTGGATTCAAATGCGAATTAGGAGTTGAACTAAGTGAATTCAAAACTGGAGTCATGGAATAGAGTTGAATATGGAGTCAATTTGGAGTCGGAGTCGAAAATGCAGTCAAATTACTTGATAAACACCCAGTTTGTGAAATACTGTATACAATAGGTGATCTTTTCTATCCAAACCCTGTGCCGGGAAAACTATCCTTATTTTTCCAAGGGCAGATTGTCAGAAATTTTGAGGTATTACACTCAGCAAATACTTTTAAATAAATAAACAAGTGATTACTTGTTCTGTGACGATAAACCGAAAGTCCAAATACTGTTTCTTCAAAAGTGGAATAAGAAACTCCAGCAGACGCAACAAGTGACTCTTCCTGTCTCGATAAGGAATTATGATCGCTACCTAGAAATAAAAGAAACATTTTTTTAGCGGCTTTAGGACAAACAGAAGCCGGACAAAAATATCTGCACAACAAGCCAAAAAAAATTAACGGCTTAAGGACAAAAAAAAACATAGGCTTCTTTTTTTTTGTTCGGCGTCACATTGTCCGCATACCAAATAAAATATCCAAAATAAGCTGAATTACGAACACTTAGAAATTTAAATTTATTTGTCTTGCGTACCTTTGTCCGGACATAAAAAAGACGAAACTATCAGCGCTAGGACAAAAAAAGCACAAACACGAGATTTTTTTGTCTTTGTCCAAAAATCAAATCAAATTTTAACTGCTTTAAGACAAAAAGCCCGCACAGACGCTAAAATTTATATGATCCACGTCCTTTTGTCCGCACACCAACAAAAAAATTTCCAACCTTGTCACGAGCCACACAATCCACCGGCTTCCAGTGTCCTCCCGGTTCAACGTCCGTACTGTATCGAATAATCTCAAACTCCTCCAGGTTTTCGATAAGGAGAATCGCCTGGCCCGCATGTCCAACCAAGTTGGTGTTGTTTTCCAGGCTCAAACACAAATTGTGCTCCAGGTTTATATTGCTGTTTAACAGTGAGTCCACCGAAGTGGACGTCCAATTCACCAAATTAAAAAGGTTTTCCGTCAATTCGACGCCCAGCAATGGCAAATCATTCTGGTTGAATAATACGGTACTGCAATACAACAAATGCTAACTCACAAAAACAGTATTCAAAACAAGAATTACCTGGCCTTGTCCTCTTCTATAACTGCGTTCTTTGATGTTCCTCTGTCATACATCAGCTTCGAGTTGCTAAATTTTGTGTAAGACTTGGGAATGAAACTGAAATTGAGGAACATTAAGTAGAAGAAAGCAATGACCACAAGAGCCAGCAAGACGCGACGAATCAGCAGTCCGAGACGGCACAAACCGAATACCGAGTGCCGAATCATCTCACTTGGTAATTGACCCTCAAATTAAAAACATTCTGAAAAAAAAATGTCTAAATTAATCAAATATATTGTTCCATAAATCGACGTTCGAAAACACTAGACTTCAACGAGTTTCATGTACTGAGTCTGCTTCCCTTAGTATATATTTACTAGAAAAAAATGTATAACATCCCCGAGTGAGTGAAGGAGGGCTGCCAGATTGGTTAGGTCACAAAGATATGGCATTAGCAAAACCCTAGAAGCTTAAAAACAGCAATTTAGTAATTTCGGCTAAACTAGCATTATACCCTGGTAACCAAAACAATAACTTGGCACATGCAAACGTAAAAGCTATTTGGTTCACAAGTTGCAGAGCGCTAACAGATTATACTTAAACCCTCACAAAAACCTTTCGGACGATACTATACAGATTGCGCTACCCTTCATTACCAATCGAAAGAAAAAAAATTTATTAAAATGTAAAGAGTTTATCAAAATTTTTTAAAAGCCAAACTGAAAATATTCAGTAAATATAAGAAAATTGTTAACAAAAATGTTGTAATTCGGCCCACATTGTTATCACAATTATTCCACATTTTTTAAACATTATCGAAAAACACAGAAAGAAGTTATAATGCTAATGCTACGGCTGAAGATCATATTGATTTACAGCCAACTTTTCAAAATTCTTAGCGAATTTTACAAGATTTTAAAAATCTTGGAGTTCAACGTTGAAATTTCTAAGAATTTGAATATAACCACTAAATCAGGGAATAAACTACTCTTTTGAAAACACTGATAGGAAAGACAAGAAAAGACAGAAAAAACGAAAGACAAGTTGTTCTTTGCAAAAACAACAAAGAACAAAATGTTCTTAAGGCAAATCCAGTTAAGACAAAATTTCTATTAATTTTGTATTTTGAACCGAAAATTGCCAAAATTTATGTTATTCAACATTATTTTCAAATTTAGCAGATCAAATTTGGTCGATTACTGTATTTTTTTTTAAATGATACTTTTTTCAGAAATTTCCCTTTGAAAATTTATTATAGAAGAAAAATTGTCTTAACTGGATTTGCCGTAAAAACATTTTGTTTTTGCGAAGAACAAATTGTCTTTCGTTTTTTCTTTTAGTGTTTTCGAAGACAATTTTAATCCCTGCACTAAATCTTTTCCCTTTTTTTTTGTCAAAAGTTGCAAAAAAAAAAGCAATTTTCAAATTTTACTTTTTTTTAATTTAAATTTAAAGTTAAAAGTTTTTCAGCGGCCGTTGTCCGCAACGCGGTGCCGCTACACACCGCTCCACCCTGTGCGTAGAATTTAAAATTGTTATTTACATTTGGCATTCTGTTTACATTTTTTTTAAATTTTTGATCAAAAATGTTTTTTTTTTAAAAAGCCATCTTATGCATACATAATTATAACGAATCGACCAATTTTTATAATTAATAGCATAAAATGAAGATTATCAGTTATTTAACAATATTTTTTATTGTTACGTTTCTAATATAGACTGTTAACTGTTTTATTGGGGTCACTCCAATTTACCCCCCTTTCCCCCAGAATTTTGCCAATTTTTTTTGTCAAACAGTGGTACTTTTTCATGCTAAATACGAAAAAAGTGGAAGTATACGTAGGAAATTTCATTTTGGTCATTTTGAAAAAAGTCACCTCATCTTCCCCCCCTCCCCCTCCCCCCCAAACTCAAACCAGCGATCCCCCTTCCACAATAATAAAAAACGCGATAAATAAAAAAAGCTAAAAAAATAACCAAAATTTTTTTATTTTGGAGTCCGATATCACCCAAGAACCCAAAATTTATAACATATTTAGAATCAGCAACGTAAAAAACCCCTGAGTTAATAAATTCAGACTAATAAACGCAATATTTTTCTCTACGCACACAATTAGTACTAGGGGGACCATATGTGCCGCTACCGTCGAACGGCATGCCGTTGTCTTATTGACAGTTATCTACGCGTTGACTTTAAGTTTTTCTCTTAAACAATTACTGCTAATTATTTTACTAGTTTTTAGCTATGAAGTTGTCAAACGGTTTGTCTCTGCGAAGGATTTTAAACTACAGTTTTCATCCGTTCCGAGTGATTCCAAAGCCTTCGATATGGTTGAAACGGGAGCGCCTAAAACGGTTTGTTGCGGTAATCCTTTTTTTTACTTTTATATCTCCATCCAGAAAATTTCTTATCTGTTTTTTTTCTAGTGGCAATACGCCAGCTACAGGAGCACTGTCAAGGCTGCCTACAAAAAGCTAAACAAAACCTTCATTTATATGGACATGCAGCGCGAGGACAAACCAAAATTGGAATTGTTCGTAAGATTTTTTACCTACGCATTTATCACCGCCCCTATATAAACCCCTTATAAATTCAGTACGCAACCGAACGATTGAATAGTGCATTGGCGCAGCACAACATCCCGTATCTGGAGTTCAAACATATTATCGACCAGGCACATATTCTTTTGGACAAGCGCACTTTGGCGCAATTGTCCGTCTATGAGCCGAGCACTTTCAAGGTTTTGTTTTGCTTTTCTAATTGATATTGATGCGACTCTCCTGCTGTAGCCTCCGCAAATTTATGAGAGAAGGACGTCGCCGCTTAGCTTTGCGGACACCCAAAAACTCTAAAAAATTTTCAAATTGCATAGCAGCCATTCCATTTATTTGTTCTTCAAGTTTAAGCGGGCAGCAACTGGATCAATACAAACCAGTACACTTTTTTACAGTAGCCCATTATATTAATTAAACAACATTTAGACACTCGTTGATCTCACCCAAAAGCTTTCCCTGCAATCCGACAGTCTTGAGTACGCCGAAGCAGACAAAGCCCTGGAGCACGTAGAAGTCGACTCGAGCATATTGCAAGAGCCATTCCCCCACGCAGTCATCTTCCCAAAAGGCCCCTCAGAGAATCACAACAAAAAACCAAGATTGCTGAAGGAGCACGAGTTCTGAGTCTAAATCACTTTGCCCTGTTGTTATATTTGTTTTGTTGGTATTTTACTCTCAGCACAGCATTCTATTTTTAGGAAATTTTGCAAAGATCCATTGTCTATCACTAGTTTGTTACACAATGCCAAATTTTTCTTTTTCTCTGGCGGAATGTATGTTTTAGTGGAAAAAATGTTTTTGGTAGTGTTTATAAATCCCTCAAACCTTTTGAAATTATTCACTGTGCCAAACCCCCGTTATTTGAGTCAAAATGTTTTTAGAAAAACGTTTAAATTTCGCGGAAATTAGTGTTTAAAAATTCCTCCAATTCCTAGCATTTTACAAATGCCAAAACCTTTTTTTGTAAATTGTAGGTTTAAAAAAGTTCAACGTAAAAACATGCTTTCACCAACCCTTTAAACACATTTGACAATATGCCAAAAGCTTTCCTTTCCCTATGCCAAAACCCCTTTTCTTGTGCCTCTTGTGGCAAAATGTATCTTTAATGAGAATCAATATTTAAAAATTGGTAAAATTGGTCGGCATAGTGTCCAACTAAAGTGAAATGACGCTATAGGATTTTTTTAATTGTTTTTTTTGCTTTTCCAATATAAATTTTATTAAAAAAGAGTTTTATAAACAATGTAAAATAACAAAAAAATTTCCATTCGTATTTGGACGGTCCTTCTATGGCCGCCCCGCGGCTTTCTTGCAAAACTCTTTTCGAAGCAAAGCTGCGCAAGCTTCAAAAATGTCAGACAATTACACGTAAACCAATCTTCTTTCCTTCCCTTCACCAATGCGAGTTGTAGCCGCCATTGTTGCTGTCGCCCCACGAATTGCCTCCGCCGCTATCGTAGTCCTTGTCCTCAAAGCGACGGCGTTTCGACATCCCGTTGTTTAAGTTGCCCTTGTCGCGTTTGAAGCTGCCACGCCCGCCGCGTCCACCACCTCTCGGCATGTAAACATTGTTCTCATGCGATGACTTTTGCATCATCAAATCCTCATTGTTGATATCTCTTTTCTGCGTGTTGTTGTGGACAAAGAAGTTGAAGGATTGGCCCTAAAACAATTAAGTCATTTAAAGCAATGGTAATTGCGCTAATATAAATTTTAATTAAAAATACACCAAAAATTATTATTGTATAATTCTCAATTATTGTCTGTTCTCGTCCCAATTTTATTTCAAGATCCGAATCCTGCAACGACTGTTGTCCGTTATTTACCAGCTCAATGTTTTTCCATTCAAATTGTTTTTTCCAAACCCCCCAATCAGGAGTCGTTCCATCAGATTTATATAAGCCAAAATTCACCAAAAAATCGTTGCAGAACTCCAAAAATTCAAAAAAAAAAAAGCGTAAAAGAACAAACAGACGAAACAGCAATAATCTTCTCCTTACCAATTGATCACGATCGCGGTGAAGACCTCCGCGGCCTCCTCCTCCACCGCTTCCCCCACGATGATTATACTGATCAGAATTGTTAGAATAATCGTAATTCCCAAATTTGTTATTGTCTTTTCCGTCTAAAAGTAAAAAAACAATAAATTGCATAATACCAAAAAACGCAAACCGTGCTTGTCCATCCGCATCCTGGGCCGACAATACGAATTGCTGTTGTTGCCGCCCTGAAACCCTCCACAACCGCCTCCTCCACTTGACGCCGGCCCACTATTTAACAAAGGCACCGGCGGTCCAATCCTCTGGGAAAGCAGAGAAGGAGGCGGAGCCTGCTGTTGCTGTCCACCTATGCCCGACCAATCACTAGCGCTCTGAACGGGGTTAATAGGCAAAGCACCGCCTCCACCAGGCTTCGACAAACAGACTGGGGCTCGGCTGCTGTTGTTGATGCAACATCGAATTGGACTGGTTCGGAGGCCGGGGGCCCAGCAAACTCATCTTCGACTGGCGCATGCCGTCGGCGGAGCCAAAATGCGTGTTGATGGCCGATAAGCCGGGTAGGTTAGCAGCGGGCGCCGGCGGGTTAAAGAACCCGCCTTCTTCCACCGCCGGCTCCACCTCGTCGTCGTCGAACTCGTTGCCGCCGCCGGGTCGAGAGACTGAATAAAAACAAATCAGTTTAACCCCAAACCAGCACCCATAAAAAAGCTTACTCATCCACATCCGCTCAAACTGCCGTTGCGCCTTCTTGGGCGGCGGCTGTTTAATCAGCGTTTTCTTGGCGCCAATCATCCCCTAAAAATCGCTTCCATCAAACATAAATCAACCAAACCAAAAGCCAATAAAGAGACAACTGCTCACTTTCATCGAGTCGTCAAAAATGCCTCCGCCTAAGCCAGGCAGTGAGGGGATGGCGGCCACGTCCCGGTTGATTTCCCCATAAATTTCCTCGTCCAATCCCAGTCCTACAAAGAAAAATTCCAATAAAAAGTTTAGTTTTAAAGAAAGGCATCCTAGTTAGTAGGAGAAATTCAATTGGAATGAGAATTCAAATTGAAGAAGGCTTAACAAAAGGAAATAAAATATTAACAAACTTAATAAAACACATATAGGCGCGACGTGTGATGGTTAAGCAAACTATGTAGGAATAAAGAACAAATAAACAGAAAATGAGCTCAACGCCAAGAAATGCTCAATTAGAGGACATGTATAGTTGGACAGGACAAAACGACGCACCGACAAAAAAAAAGATACACGGACAATAAAGCACTAAAACACACAGTTAAAAAAACAAAAATACACCAGACAATAAGACTCTAAACAAAAAAAACTCTAAAAAACGCCAGACAATAGCACGCTTATTTTTTTAATAAAATTTTGCATCTCTATCCGGCGTCTTTTTGTTCGTGAGACTTTTTTAACAGCGTTATTTTGTCCCGTGTTTTTGTGTCTGTAAGAACTTTTGTCTTGCATCTATTTGTTGCTCTGTCTTAATGTCCTAGTGCTAAAACGTAAAAGAAATTAAATCTAATTGAAAGCAGAGTTCAATTACACGGTTATTAAAAAGAGCTCAACAACAAAAATGATTTCTCCTTCCAAGCCTAACTCACCCCGTTCCCAACTCCCATCCTCCCCACAAAAAAACACATACCAGGAATCGCCAAAATATTCGAAACATTAACCGCGTCGGACGTCATGCTTTCATCGCCGCCAATCGTCTCTTCGATCGCATTCGACAAATTTACCGGCGCCACATTGCTAAGCATTGCGTTGTTTAATGAGGACATGGCAGCCAGCCCGAAAATATCCTCTTGGGTATCGCCGGGACGATTGCGCGCCCAAAATTTGGTGTTGTTGTCGTTTGAACCTAAAAAACAATATTTAACTTACAAAACTCAAAAACCAAAATCACCAACCGGTCGCCAATATATGGCCCAGTGGATGCCACTCCAACGTCCACACCGCCTGATCGTGGGCCTGCTCCAATAATGCCAACTCTTTGTCCGCGTTCACCAGCCAGTATCCCAGTGAGCCATCGCCGCCGCCACTCACAAATAGGCCTTCGTGAACCGGATGCCATGCCAACGCTAAAATCACAGAACATTGATCGTTTAATGTCAAAAAATAATTTTCGTCCGCTATCCATGAGGCAAAGATTTGAGTTCACAGTCATAAAGGAAATTGCTCTGCATTCAATGACGCAGAGATTTACACACACTCCTTTTTAATCACATATAACTACATATATAATACAAAATTCTATACTGTACAAAATGAGTGGAAAACATACAGTAAAAAAGTAAAAATTATGATAATTATTTTTATAGTAAGCGCAAATCTCAGATTTCTAAAGTATCTCCGTAAAAATTAAATTGTGCGCATATCTTCGCATTTTAAAAATTTGAGCTTAAACCTATATTTCAAAAAAATGTAGCAAAACGTGGAAGTGATGCGCAATATACCGTTTTTCGTCAAATTTGTGAGCAAATTTCTACGCAAACCCAAAAAAAACAATTTTCACCTACATGTAACTTCTTTTTTATGACCCCTAAAGGTCTGGACTTCCTTCATCATTCGAATGTCATAAAGCTTGATTAGATGATCACGTGAGCCCGTTAAAAGCCAATTGCCATTGCGATTCCACTCAACCGCCATCACCGAATTTTTGTGGTCGTGTCTAAAACGCTACACAATTAAACCTAAAAAGCAAAAGCAAACAAAAAATTACAGCGTCGCCAGGCATTGCCCCGACTTGGGATCCCACAACTTGACCGGCTGCTGGGAGTCGCGTGAGCCCGTCGCAATCAATCCTTTCGTCGGATGCCAGTCCACGCTGCGCACGTCGGCGCCGTGACCACGAAGCACGCGCTCCTCCGCACACCTGGCAAAATCCCAGATGCGCGCAGTTGCGTCATCCGAACCCGTCACAATTTTTATGTCTGTTGGCGCAAAGCTAAAAGCAAAGTGTAAAAATTATTCAATAAAAAAACGACAAAAACAAATTGGCTTTAGTTGGCGGACCCCATAACAATTAAAACAGCTCAATGAGTGCTTCAAGCCTAAGCCTTACAGCAAAATGTTCTCTTTCCAACTTCTTCAAACCCAAAGGAAGCCTCAAAAAAGTCGCTCATGGTCAAATGGCAAAGCATTCGTTTATTTAATTGCACTTCGCGGGTACAAATCCCATTTAATACTTATATATTCTTCCAAGATCGTTGTGTTGTGCTACAGAGTCGCAAAAACCAGGTTAAATGACCTGGCAAACAAAAAATTTCTCTAGTCATCTAACAAAACCAGTTATTTTTAGGTTATTTACGTAAATTAAAAAACAATGCATATGCTTCAAAACCCCGATTTTTTAAATTATTTTGTAGTACAACACAACAAAAAAAAAGAAAACCTCAACGAGCGAATGGGCTCATCCTTGTGCGCTTGGAACATGTGGACGTTGTTCATGTTCGGCTGCCAATACTTGACAAATCCGTCGTGGTCCGCCGACGCCATCCACTGATCGTTGTGCGACCATTTTAATGCGCGCACCGCAACGTCGTGCGCCTATAAAAAATAAGTCAATTGAAAAACGTAATCAAAGAGTAAAAAATAACAAAAAAACCTGTAATATCGTTTCAAAATTAAAGGCAGTTCCATTCCACAAAGTGAATTCGCCGGATGAAGCCCCCGTGATAAGGCGTTTGCCTTCGGGTGTCCACTGAAATAAATAGAGCTGTTCATATCAGTCAACAAGCAAAATAGGACTGTTTCAAAAATCGGCTTAAGAGGCACTCAACACGAGAACAAGACTCATTTCTAGCCTTGTAATTGCTCAGCTCCCTTAACGTCTCACCAATAGTAAAGTACTAAAGAGCTTTGGTACTCAGTTAAGGCACCGTCAAACCCCAATGACTATTAAACAAAAAAAGAGCTGCGCCCACTACCTTAAAACTCTTAATGCCGCACAAACACAGGGATATTCCCCTCCCCGCTCAATGTCACATGTGGTTTAGTGGCAAAATTTATTCATTTGTAGTGTCTGATTCAAATCCGCTGACCATTTCTTTTTTTTTTGATTCCCACACAATAGTAAGCCTTATTCCTGTTGTGGGTGAATTATTGAATTTCGGGGCTTGGTACTCAACCGCCGTATCAAATAATCAGCCTATAATGATTTCAAATCGTTAGAATAAATTTTCTTCAAAACTTAGTCTCTAGCGAATTCGCATTGGGAAAAATTCACAAAAAATAACTTACACATAGCGTATATACGGGGCACTTGACTTTGTTCGTCGCCGACCGCACAAACTTCGTCAGCACACAATCGACAGGCGAGTCGGGGGTAGATGCTGGCGGTAAGACTAATTGCTGGTATAATAAATCCGGCTGGAGAATGTAGCGCTCGCGCTTCGAATGCTGCCAGAGTCGACACTTAATCCAAAGAATTCATAACATAAAAAAGCATAAACTGCTTTGAAAAACGGCAATTTTTATGCTTTAAGCGCTATTAGCTTTATGATCTACAGCATTATATGTATGTTCTTTTAAGATTTTTTAAGTGTCAAAATCAATATAACAATTAAAAAGATATTGGTTTGAACTTTTTCTTAAAGCAAAAATCAACCAACCGCCCTGGGAAACATTCCGCAATCTGCACAGTAGCGCAAAAGAAAACAAAACTGAGCAAAACAATAGTTGTCTTTTCCAATTACAAAATTGCAAAGCCTCTTACAGCCCAGCTGTAGCACTCTGGCTATTAATGCTAGACACTTGCAAGGCTCAAATATCACTAGTAAAGCTCCAAAAACAGTTAAATAGCCTGTTCAAAACTGACCTTAAAGCTAAAGTTCAATAATATTTTTGTTATCAGTATTAGCGGCAAAAATACACCTTTTCCGCTCAAAAAAAAAACGCAAAAATTGTAAAATCAAAAAAACAGTAACGCAAAAAAATTTAAACATTAAATACGGTAAACCATACAAAAGGTTATATATTACCATATAAAATAATTTAACAATATAAAACATTGCGACAATTTTTGTGACAAAATTTTGCGTCTTTTTGTCCAAAAAGCCGCTTTTGGCACCACCTAGTTCCACTTAATCAAAAAACACCGACAAAAAAAAACAAACATCTATATGGTTCAGGACATTGGAAATGTAGTCGATATGCTTGCGAACGTTAGCGATATTTTTGCGCAATCGCCTGCCCGGTCCGTCTTGTATTAGGTCTTCGGGCCTTTGCAGCTGCACCGTCTTGAAGCGGTAGGCTGGCTTTAAGTAAAAAGGCTGATTAAAATTGGCATTCGGGCCTGAGGTCCCCGGCAGATTCAATTGCACCGTCGTTGAGGAACACGCATTTTCAAATTGCATTTTAAATCAGACCTGTAAAAAAATGAATAACTGTATTACAAAGCCCGGCAAAAACAATATGAAAAAAGGTCTATCATTTCAATATAAAAATACATATTTAACAACGATTCTTAATAGAGATGCAATTTGGTAGGGACGCAAGTTTGGTGGGAGTGCGACCCAGTATAAGCGCAAGTTACAAAATAAAAAAAAGTAAACGACGGTTGAACGCCCATTTTATAAATCAAAGAACAAGCCACCCAAATAGCGCCGTCAAGCGCCAGTAAGCGCAAAGCACACAACTATTACAAAAATAAATTTCTCCAGTTTTAGTTTTTAGCACATTAGAAGCCCTTGAGGCATGTGAATCTGGTCCCATGCTGTTCCAGTTAGCCCTTCAAACCCCTGTCCTCCAGATGCAGTTCTACTGACCCAAGCGACAGCGCATTTCTCCCGCATCTTGTTAATTGAAAAAAAAAGCCAATTTCCACATTCAAAAAACTTTCAACGCGAAAGAGTCCAACTGAAGCGCAAATCATGTCTAGCTACACCCCCCTTAACTAACTCTAAAATCATTCTAACAATCAAAATAAAAACTATGATCTATTGTAAAACGCCATTTCATACACTATCACCACAGGATATATCACCTAATTACTACGCTCATATCCTATTTTGATTTTAAAAATAATAATTCGTCATTGAAGTAATAAAAACCTTTTTAGCCACAAAAACATTCTATTAACAAGTTATACATTCCGTGTACTCATCAGAGACCAAAACCTTAGTCTACTAGCTACCGTAAATGGAAATAAACAAAATTTTAGAGCTAAAACAAAAATATATTTTATTACATAAATCAAATAAATTTGCAAAATCAAAATAGTTTATGAGCGTTGTAATTGGATGAAATTTCCTGGGGTAATAAATTATATCACTGATAATGTATGATAAAGCGTTTTACAATGCATAATAGTTTTCATTTTGATTGATGGGGTGATTTTTTATGATAATGAAACCGCAATAGCAAGCCAAAAAATGGCTCTCACTTCAGCACTAACTTAAGACTCAATTAAAACGAACGACATACATTACCTTTGTGTATACATCGCGCTAACACGCTAGTACTATAAAAACTTAAAATATTTTACAAGATAAAACACAAAATGGATATTGATTTAAAAATCTCAACCAGCGTTGCCCCAATGTAAACTCGTTGGGACGCAGCTCGGCAAATTTCTCAAATTTAAGCATATTTATTACTTGTAAGTTACAACTTCAAATATGCTCAGTATATAAAATAAAAAGTAAAAATTAAAACAATTACGTCTAATTTCATTACTCAGCTACGCTAATCCATGCTCATACTACCGTCTTAGAAGATCTTCAATATATTTACCACATAAAAAAATAAATCAAGTTCGAACGCTCATTCTTACGAGTAAGTCATTCAATTGTTTAAAAAATCTAAACCAGACATGGAGGAGGAAACGTTTCTGGTTAGACTCCAGAAAACACCCGGCATGCGATGTAGGAGCCGCAGCTTTGGAGAAGGGGAGGGTAAGACGCTGCGGAGCGGAGCGGCGTCCCTCCCCTTATACAAATTTGCGGAGGCTCCTACAGCGCAGCAGTGGACTTTCGCTAATTAAAAATAACTTTGTTCTTTGTGGTAATTCGTTTGCCAGAAAATAGATTCTGATTCTGAAATTTGAAAATTTAATATTTTCGAATTTTTGCTTCTGGCACTTTGCATCGGAGAATTAGTAATTTTTTCAAAGTTCGTAAAAATTGCCAAAATGCTTTTTCAGAGTTGAAAGACTATTCCCTTGTGATTTTCTGCATTATTATGTTTATTTTGCGCATATTTTGTTTATTTACCGCGTTTTTTTATTAATAGGGAAGGGGGTGATGTGATTTTTTTCAAATTGACCAAAATGAAATTTCCTACGGGTAAGACCACTTTTTTAGTAAGTATTCAGCATAAAAAATTACTCTTCTTTGACGAAAAAAATTGGCAAAATTCTGGGGGAAGGGGGGGGGGGGTAAATTGGAGTGACCCCACGTTTCCTCCTCCATGTCTGGTTTACATTTTTTTTGCAAAATATGTATGTACAAACATTTTTTTTCAATCGTTTTGCGCATCCATATTATAATTCAAATTTCTCTTAAGTGAACACTCTTGCCTTTTCTAATATGACAAAAACATCATAGCTTACCACAAAATCGAAACGTCCTTTTCCAGTGCACGCCAATTTTGACTAGTGAAAATTTTGATGATTGGCCAAGTTAAATTTTTTCGCCATTTTTTGAAAATTTTTCAGCGCGAATTCAAAATCACTTTGTATTATACATTTTTAACCCACTTTGTAGTGCATATTGCACATGACTTGGCATGCATAACTTGTTTTTTACATATGATAATTTTTTAGCAGAACTTTCTGCACTTGACCAAATGATTTTCCATCAAAATACTTATAATAAATCTTATTAAAAAAATGACCTGAAGTCTCCTTTACCATATTATTTTTCTTTTTTCATAAAATGACCTAAAGTCTTCTATTTTTTTCACTTTTTCAAGATGCCTTCAAAAAATTTCCATGGCCAGGAATTTCACCAAAATTCTATAACATGTACCGCAGGAAATGTAGAGAGCGTAAAAGTAGTCGCACTCCAAACTTAACTTTCATTTTGAAATACGAGAGGTTCGAAGTTCGACCCCAGCACTTCTAATTTTTCCACTTTTTCAAGTTGCTCTTAAAAAATTTCCATTTCCAGTATTGACATAAAATTTTGGTTATTCATAAAGAATTGAACGTAGAATAATATTTCAGGATAATGTTGCGCAACTTTTATTGACAACCCTTTTTTAGGCTGTACCATAAAAAAAATTTAATTTATAAAATTTTGTTTTCGTTGTAGAACCGCTTTATCATTGTTTTGAAACTGGCGTGCCAGTGAACACGCGTAGAGTTTTAAGTTTCATTGAATAAAATTTAAACCCATTAAAATTTAAAATTTTACCGCCTAAACTTTTTTTTATATTGGCAAAAAAATTTTTTAATGACAAAAAATCTTTTATTGAAATAAAATCCACAAATTTACATTGGTGTGTTTATCTGCCCTAATGTCATATTTTTTGTTAAGAATTTTACGTGTAATATGTTGTTAAACCCTTTCGAATTGTCCTTTAAACAATTTTTTAAACCCTTGCTAAAATTCAAAACCGATTGTTCGTTATTTTTAGGACTCTTCACAACGGTTGGAATAACTTAAATGGGGCAAAAAGCGTCTTCAAAGGTATAATTTTGTGTTATTCCTTTAAAATCAGATTATAAATAATAGGGTTGCTCTCCCTCTTCCCCGGGGTTTCTTCCATATTTTGGCCTATTTTCCCTCCCCCGTTCCTCGTAAAAAAAATACGGGGTTTTCCCCTTTCCCTTTCCGTCTGTTCACGGGTGAACTGGGATTTAATACATTGCATTCAATTTGATCAATCTATGAACTTTTGAATTTTTTTATAATATTTCCATTTAAAATTGTGTCCTAAATTGATTTTCTGAGCTAATATATTTAAAATTATTCAAACTTTAATTTATTTATTCTGCTTTTGCTATTTTTTTTGTTAAATGTCTAGTGTATGGAATTACTTTACAGTAGAAGATAACTTGGCCTTTAAAATTGTTAAGGACCCATTTTCCATTCAATTGTTTTCAAAAGCCTACCCGATGTACGAATTCATAACTAAAAAACGGATCCCCGTAAAATTTGATCCCTGGATACCCAACTCCGCAGAGCGGGGGGGAGAATAAATCATATAAATGACTTAATTTAGAAGAGTGCTCAGATTGACAACTCAGAAAAAGTGCATGTTCCTGGAGACTTACTGCGTTGCCCCGTGTGTTTTGAAATATTTTTTTCGACTCCACTTATATTACAATGCGGGCATAGTTTTTGTAAAAAATGTCTGAACAGACTATGTAAAATTTCGAAAAGTGTTACGGTAAGCTTTTCCCCAGTTTTTCAGTTTTATACTTACTGTACTAATCGTATTTTCAACTGTAGAGTGTTGAGTGCGCTTTGTGCAGAAAAACATTTCTAAAAACGATGTGCGCCCAGAACTTCATTGTTGGCGATATAGTCAATTCACTGGAAGTGTACGATCCGCCCGACAAAGTCTACGAGTCCGATATCATTGCCACACAAAAAATTACGGTAAGTTCTTATATATCATTCCAAACGTTTTCTAACTGCCGCATCAATCCTAGGTAAAAATGCTGCGCGAAAAGAACAGTGAGCTGGAGGCAAAACTCCGAGCCGAAAAAAACAACTCGAAGCGTTTACAAGGCCATATTCAATCCACGTTGGCTGTGCTCATCTGCTGTGTTTGCATTTTGTATTTGCAAAATGCAAGCAATCTAAAGACCTATTTTCTTCTGCTTTTTAATATGGATAATTTTTTGACAATTGTAAGTATGTAAATACAGTTTTTAAAAATTTTATTAGCAAATATGTGTAAATACAATCCGATATAAAATATTTGACTGCATAACCTAAAATCTATTCACTTCAAAAAAATTATTAGAGTAATTTTTGAAGAGCATAATCAATTTTTATACCTTTAACAGACTTAGCCTTTATCCCCAATCAAAAATTAACAACTGCCAAATATTTTATTTCTTGCCATTTCCGGCTATATCAATGTTGTCGCACAAAATAATTTGTTAACTATACAGAAAATGCAATTGTGATAATAACCGGCAAATTTGTGCGTAATCAAATTCAAAATACAATAAATACAAGAACTGTGGTGCAAGAATAATGTCAAGCTTTTGACACACTAGAAGCCTTATATGTAAAAATATAGTTCTTAATCTCACCTAATAAAAACCCATTCGCTACTGTATAAAAAATATGGGATTATTTGAAACGTAATTTCCCGGACGCAGGGCCGCCTAGTCCGACGCGTTTTTGAACAATTTAAAAAAGAAGGTGAGTTAGAGGTAAACAGAAAAAGGAACAAAAATCAAGTCGGAAGAGTTCTACTTAGAGAATGATTAATGGATAAAATGGTTTAATTTTATTAATTGTCTATTTCTAGAACAATCTTCATTTCATTGTAACTGATATGCCATAAAGACAGGTTTAGCCAAAGACAAAGTTGCTTAGGACTGAAATCTCAGGCAGGAGCAGAAACTCCGGCTAAAAAGCAACGGTATACAGCTATTCAGTATACGGCAAGCATTACACAAAAAAATAAAAAATAAATGTCATTTTAAAATAAAAAAATGCCAAAAAGCAATTACTTCTAGATCTGTTCAATGTAATGAGTGCAAAGTGGTTGCTTAGAATATGTATAACAAATTTAAAATTGCGTAGTAAAATTTTAGATGACACAGCAAAAATGTTGTCCAGGCAAAAACAAGACGCCGGACAAAGAAACTCTACCAAAGAGTCATCCAGACAACAAGACGCCGGAAAATAAAGCGCAAAATAGTCAAATAGAAATTTATTATTACGCATAAAACGGTATAAAAAAATTAAACCAACGTAATAAATTTAAATTAAGTAATTATGCAACTCTTTTTTTTGTCCCGCGTCTCTTTAGCAGTACCTATTCGTCCGTTTTTTTAAACCAGAAAGTAAACATTATCCAGCCCTAAATCTACCCAAGCTGTAGCATATTGTACACAGAAAAAAAGAAAATAGCCTCATGCAAATCAGGCATCAATTATGAGAACTACAAATTATATTTTACAATTTAAAATTTTACTTTTAGTAACTGTCAGTTACTTATGGTGACCGTGTGACCACAAGCGATCCATTTAAAATGCGATGGATAAAAAAAATGAAACAACATCGAAAAAGCCAAACAAAAAATGCCTCCAAATTTAAACTCCCGGATGCATGCTGCTAATGTTGCCCGGCTGAAGGTTGGGCGTTGGGTTTTGGCTGGCGCCCGACTTGACGAACCCGTGCCATTTCCTGTACATCATGCATCCGCCCAGCGCGTTGAGTATGAAAAGAATAAACGTGATTAGCTGAAAATAAAGGTTCAATCAATTACAAATTTTTAATTTACATTTTGCCACAATGGAAAACTTTTGTGGCAAGACAAAAACCAATTCAAAGAATGCCCTTTCCTGCAAAAAGAATTACCCCAGCCATCATGAAATTGTTGCTGCTTGGGAGTGAGTATGGATGCCACGAAGCCAAAATAAAAGTGTTAATAATATTACAAAATGCGCAGGTTCCCGAATTAGTCATTTCCTGAAAAATTGCTTATAAGCAAAAACCATGGCAGAGCTGGATAAAATTCAAAACAGTCTGGGAAATCAAGCCCAGATCATAGAGTTATTGAACTAGTTGACACTCAACTGGCTGAACTGCAGTAATTAGTCAGTATTGGAGTCAACTAGGCTTAACAGTTTATGGACTCATATTTTGTACAGAAGCTTCTCTGACTAATTAAAGGCTGTTTATTTATATTCTAGTTATAAAGGGTATGGAAGACCCTGAGACTGTAACAGTTGTTTGTTTACTAACAGTAATTAACCGTTAAGTAATATCTTTAAACCAATAAAGAGTGTCGAGTTTGGCAACGCAATCAAACACCAAAAACTGCGCCATTAAACAGAATACCAAGAATCAATTTCGAACAAAAAATTAAAAAATTAAAGAAAAACTCTAAAAATTTCATCCACTCATTAAATAATTATTAAAATTATGGCTTAAAACTAAGAAGCCAAAACCATTCACATCTTTCATCAAACCATTAGTGTACACTTTGATTACAACAAACTATTCGCATTGCCATAAAAAAGATTATACCACAACCGGCCAAGCGTCGCTTCCACAACTCAGAAACACTTCGGCTTCGTGCAAAAACAGCCCACAAACAACTGTAAACCAAATAAGTTGGAGAATGATGTTCAGCCAGAAAAACCAGGCGCCTTCTAATGAAGAGTCGCCAGTGACTTGTGCTGAGCTCGACAAAAGCATAACCAACAGCACAAATATCTGAAAACAAAACACAATTTGTATACCCATTTTTTCAATTGCCCAACTTGAATCGAGGGAATCAAGGCTTATTTCAATCTAAAGAGTGTATCAGAAAAAGAAACAGAAAGCTACAAGGGCTGATCCGCACATAAAAAATAAGTGTGCAAAATTTATTTCGATGCTCTCGCATTCCCATGAGGTCATAAGCTAATGGGCAGTGCAAATAACTTCTACAAGCCCAAAAACTATTCGGCAGTGTAAAGCGCATCCATAAGCCCAACAACTATTCCATAAGCGCTTCAATAAGCCCAGACGTGAATATACAATCCCTCCGGCCGCACTCCACAATTCTGAATAGCAAAAACAACTAACTAACCAAACACAGAGGCTTGAACGCGTTGGGAAGACTCATAAACCGTTGGACATTCATTGCAATCGAATTTCACTAAAAATTGCTTTTATTCAACTTTAGCATTAACCTTAATAAATTATAGCGAGTACTCAAAAAATGATTACTGTACACAAATAACAAACGAAATACTGTATTTCCCCCAACAAATTTTTTTAACTCGATTAGCTTATTGAAAAACTAAAGCCCTGCCCAAAAAAAGCCCCTATGCACTTAATCGTAAACGAAATACCAAAATATTCCCCGTAACACAAATCTAATTTGGACCAGCTATAGGCGTTCTACCATAGTCTCAACGATAAGAGTCTCATGAAGAACGCAGCGAATAGTTTTTTTGTTTGTCACTCATACAGTTGAAGCCTAAACTAGCTTGACGAGACTTTTACGCCAAAGTTGTATAACTGTACAAGCCCTTATTCTTCTTTCAGCATATAAGCCACCAAAGACCTTCAGTAAACCTCAACGGTCAAGCCCGCATAATAAACAAGTTATAACGCTCAAAATTCCTATTATATAGCAACTCTAAAAATAGCTAAGACAATTGATTGTCCGGCTTGGAATTAGAACTTTTAAAACGCACAGACGAAAAAATGTAGGAGTAAAAAAACGAATGAACAAAAAAATTTCAAATTTCAAAATTAAAAACTTGTATAACGGATTCAATTTTACCTTCATTCTTAAACATAATACGGTACATTTTGGAGCGGTCCAGCGCTTAGCATAATTTCAGTCTAACTAAACCCCAAAAGAAATTCTAAAAACTTTAGCCCAAACACTTTTACAAAACAACTGGTCAATCAAAAAAGGGCTCCTTCATTCCTTTTCATATACCCTTTTGACCCCAATAACCAATCAACCTAAAACAAACCTCTAATAAACAAATTGCTCAATTTTACAACAACAAAAAAATATAGTACAAATCAATAAATATTATCATTGAAACCAAAAAATAAAAATAAAAACGAAGCATAATCAAGTATAGGCAATTATATTCTCGTCTCTATTTCTCTTTTTTTCCGCTTTAACAAAGAAAGTACACCTTTAAACACATGCATTGTTTCCGAGGACCGAAAAAGCGACGCATGCATGCCTTCTATTTCTCAACTTTTGACAGTCTACTGTTAGTATTTGCTGTGCAATATTAGCGGCTTTCTGCTTATATTGTACACATTTTGTGTGTTCATTCCTACTTTTTTTCGTCTTTTTTTTTTGTCAAAAATGCATTTGCATATGTAAACATACGTGTTTACCCACACCTATAAAAAAGAATGGCTTCTTTATTATTCCAGAGCTAGCCCAAAAGACGACACTATTGGCCAATGCGGAAAAGAAAAATTGAGAAGAAAAAAATTAACCATTAGTTAGTTTTAATACTTTATTGAATAAAAGATTAGTTCTCTAACGTTAGAGCCGAATAGACCATTTTTCAGTCTATCTGAACAATAAGAAAAACTCCCTATTGAACGGTCAAGTTTATATCAAAGAGCAGCAATCAATCGATTTTTGATTAGAAAATTACAAGTACCCTAAAATGCCTTGGCAAAGTGATTGTGCAAAATATTTTTTTAGATTTTGTTTTTTTCATGTTGTTTACGGTCAAACAGTGAAATTTTAAATTTAAAGTTTTAATTTTTTTTGTAAGGTTTAATATTTTAGTTTTATAGTCAAATTATTAAAAGTCATAAGTTATTTAAGAAGTGCGGACAAGAAGAAGACATGCAAAAAAATAAATAGACACACCGACAAAAGGCACAGACAAATGGACACAAGGACAATAAGATATGTACAATTAAAAACACGAAAAAATAGACATGGACAAATAATAAAAACGCTGATAGAAACGAGACAAATAGAAACGCGGACAAAAATACACAGACCAAAATGACAAAAAATAGGCACACTAATATAGGCACACAGACAAAAAGATAGTTACAAATAGATACACGCATAATTATTAAACCGAAATTTATACAACAACAAATTTTAAAGATTTTTAATAAAGACGGTGAACTAACTATACATAGTTTATTGTATTCATGTTTAAAAATGATAAAAAAAATATTTACTATTCATAATATTAAACTAAACGTTTCTTGTCTTGCAGCATTTTTAAAATTTTTACATTTAAATCTTAACTGTTTATCTCATTTCAAGTAGCTTTTATATTATAAATCCTGCGATTAACAATTCACATTTAAACTTTATTTTGCCATAAAAATTAAAATCAGTTTACAATCGTTAGTCGTCATCATTTATTGTAGCAAAGAAATCTTCGTCTTCATTTTCATTGCTCGAGTCAATCAAATTGTTCGGGTTTGAAGAGCCGCCATTAGCAGATGCAAAGTAATCGCTTACGTTTTCTGGTACAACGATGCCATCTCTCTCGGCATCTCTCTTTGATTCATCGACTTTTTGTCTGAAATTAAAATATATCATAAAGAAAATATAGACTGACCGACCCTTAGGGCCAGCAAATCAGGAGGTAACTTCTGCCTTGGTCTAATTAACTAACATTATTTTAGCGCAGAAATTGAGTGAAAATCAGCTTTGAAAATAAGCGTACAAATATACAGCAATAATTTAACTTTTTACAAATCTTACGTAATTAAAATTAATTGCTGTAATTACGTTAGCCGACAAATATTTCTAATTTCACACTACAGTAATAACTTTAATTATTATAATGTACCAAAAGTTTATATGAGCTACAGTATTTACGTGGTTTCACAAAAAATATCAAACTTAGCTACAGTAAAATTTATAATTGTCACAAAAATTTTAAGTCTCAAACTACTGTAACATATTTTACAAAAATTTCAAACAATAAAAACCTAAAAATCCTACTTTACAATTGTCAAATAATCGTCATTCTTATCCTCCTTCCATGCGCGGTACTGGACAGAAGCTTCAACATTGGCGGGAGACGAAATGTTGGGCTCGCTTAGCATAGAAATTACTGAGACGAGGATTGTGCGAACGCCAAGGGTTGGATTCCAGCGTTCGTTTGCCCTTTCGCCACTCAGAGCGTCTTCACCTGGGGAATGCAAAATGCTAATGCAAATGTCTCCAGTCTAAAAATTCTTGTTTATTATTATTTTTGAAAAACACAAAAAACAATTAAATTGTTACAACTAGCTAAAAAATCTTACGCGATAAATGTTGGGGTGCCAAATCGGATTTAAGAAACGCATTTTTGGCGGAGCAAATGGATAATTTAAAGGAAACGACAATTCTGCTTTAAAATACCCACCCTAAAAATAGAATAGCTGTTAATACGAAAAACTGTAATTTAATCAAATAAAAAATACTAATAACCCATGGAGTTTTAAAAGTCTTACGGCAATTTAACATACTTTAAAATACCAAAAATTACCTGATAAATAGTATCTGGAGGACCAAATATAGCAACTTTCCAAACCAACACATTATCATGAGGTAAAATAATGAAGCCTTCTATCGGGTTCTTCTTCAATTCGCCCAGTTCTTTCTGCAATATCTGAGAAGCAGTCTAAATAATAATAATTAATAATCAAATAGCAAGCTCACTTTACATCATTACGGCACTCGGTAAGAGTGCAGTTTACCTCCCCCCCAGAAATCATAAAACATTTCGCCTCATTCCTACTCAGTTTTTTACGCTGATCACTGATCACGCTAGTGATCTTTATTTTGGCGGAAACTTTCATTTTCGATCAGTTTTGATAACTGAAATTTGCTTCATTTTTGTTTGCTTTGACAAAAAATAATTACGGTAAAAAAAAAAATTTACACGAAAGTTTAAAAATAATTTTAAATTACTTACTGTTTTGGCATTCTGCCAGTTTTTCTTTTTTAAATTTTGTCATCATTTTTTTCTACCGTAATTTTTTTCGTCAAAGTAATCTAAAATGAAGCAATTTTCGGTGATCAAATATGAGCGTGATCAATGTAAAAAACTGAGTAAGAATATGGCGAAATGTTTTATGAATGCGGAGGGGGGAGGAAGGTAAACTGCACTTTAGCCCGGCACTCTTTTAGTTTATCCTCCCCCCAACCATTAACTTTTATTTCAAAGTTATTTATTGAAAAATGGTTTAAATTGCAACGAAATGACAATTTTATCGTAATGATTTTTTTAAATGATTACAAAATCAACTAACTACAGTAATAAATTCTTTCTTGAAATTTCTTATTACATATTATAACTCATTATTAATTTTTTTTATTGAGAATATTACATTATTTTACAAGGATATTTGCTGGATATATATGTCCACAAATGATGCATAACAATACCACCGTAGTTAACTGATTTTGTAAACATTTAAAAAACATATTACGATAAAATTGTCATTTCGTTGCAATTTTAACTATTATTCAAAAAAAAACTTTGGAAAAAAAGTTAATGGTTTGAGAGGGGGGGGGGGGTAAACTAAAATAGTACCCATCATTTACACCAACATCGTAGAGTCTGCAACGTATAATTGAAAATATTTGAAAATTTAAATAAAACAATCGATAAATGTCAAAAATCAAATACTTTTTAAAATCATAAAACGTCACAACTGAACCTCATATTTCAAAAATAATTACCGTAAGTCATTATCTCCTAAGTTTTCCAAATATTTTGGTCCTATAAAATACTGTAACTTTTTTTCTATGTATTTTCACTGCTTTTTTCGCTTTATATATTAAGCAATAGTGTCTTTAAAATGAAAGCCAAAATCATAGTGTAAGTCATCATACTTAGCTGTCTACCACTTAAATATCCCTTAAAATATTAACAAACCATTATAAATCAGTTATATACAAAATATAATCCAAAATAATTCAAGTGTTAGAGGCAGCCGATCGTTTTGTGCAAAATATCAGAATGCCAGGAGACAACTAATACATATCGTTAAAATTAATCGCTGTAAGACAAAATTTAAATTAAATTTATTTAGTAATAAGATGGAAGATTATGTCGTCCACCTTTTTATGTGTCAATGTTTCTCGGTAGGCCTCCCACTCATCGTCTTGCCACAGTTTATATATACACAGACTAATTGAAACAATGAGCAGCCGCTTTTAATGCCAACTTGAACACAATAGGCAATTTAGAATTGTCAAAAACAAGCAAAATAATTTAAATATAAAATTTATTATCGAACAACAACAACAACATATTCAATATACAAAAAACAACGATCCTCCATCTCGGTGTTTTAAACCAATTCCAAATTGATTTTTAATTGCCATTCAGTTGACACAATCGAATTTAGCTTCTTGATCTTAGTTTTATCGTCAACGTTTTCCAACTTTTTGAATCGATTTAATATCTAAAAACTTGCGTAAGGTAGCTTAAATACATTTTACTGTAAGCCCGAGTAACGTCTCAAAAAATTCAATCAAAGCCGAGAATTACAGAATTGGCCTTTAAAAACCTTATTAGCCAACTTTTTCCATATATCAAAAAGCTCAACCAACCCTTTGCGCATTCTCTTTCAATATTGTGGTCAGCAAAAAAAGCGACGTTTTATTTACCGACGCTTTGCCTCGTCTCCTCCTTCGGTCACGCTCCGACATCGCCTCTGCCGGCGTCTCATAAAAGTTGCAAATATGGTCAAACATAGTTATAAACAGGTCCGTAAGCCTTTGCTCCTCGGTTTGGTCCGTAAACGGATGCTGCAAAATACAAACATTGCAACTCATTAAACTACCAAAAAAACCATACTTCTACGGCCTGCACAATCCACGTAGTGAAATTCAGACGGTGAAACAGATCCAATGCGACTGACTCAAACTGCACACAATTGGCAAGCAAATGCAAAATTTGGGCTTTGATTGGAAGCGTCGAAACTGTGGCTAAGAAAAAGGACTGGCAAGCCTCGATAACATGACTAAAAACCCAATTTGTAGAAAAAACGGAAAATAGAGCTCGGCTTTTAATACAAAATACCTTGTTAAATTTTTCAACCGAATTCATGTTTTAAAACATATGAAAAAAATCAATATCATAGAACTAAATTTTAATTTAGCATCTTTTTGGCTTAGAGCCATTAACTTCCGGACATCTACAAACTCAAAATCATAATGCCTCTTCTTATGGACAAAAACGAAGCGCATTTTACTTTTATGAACAAGTTATCTTATATATTGTATTTAAAACTTTTGTCCAATAACGGCAAAAATATTAATTACTTTAAAAAAGCCAAAATCATGCTTGATTTGAGATCTAGCCTTATTCTGGTCCTTCAATTTTTTTCCGCTCAAAAATTTTAAAGTCTTATCCGAGCTTAATTCTAAGCCGATGCATGTCCTTGTTGCAACAAGTCGGAGAGCGAGTGTGAGGGGCCTAGCCACTAAGCCAAAACTCTTTATAATTTGTAAACGTATAGATATTATTTTTGGCAAGCCAAAAGAAAGCTAAAACTAACATTCTTGCAAGGCTAGGAATTCATTCTTTCAAACAGATTACCAACAAAATAAAAACTGACAGAAAAGACACCAACACACAATTCTCTAAATAAATTTAAAAAAAAAACTCACGCAGAATTTAAAACTTCATAATCATGAGGCTCAATCATTGCGTTTGAGCATAGACGCAAAATCCAGAATCTCTCATCCGAGTAATGTTCTGTTGAGCTGCTAAAAAAAAGCTTTATAAATTCGGGCACTGTCCGCAGGGAAATGGTCGGCTTCAGTGCCAAAAACGCTGTGATAGGAGCGTAGCATGCGTCCATTGGCGCCATGATTAACTTTGAAACCCGAGCAAAAAAATGGGACACATCTGAAATGCAACATAAACAAGCCAACGCTGCAAAACCGCATCACTGCGATTAAAGCTAACAGAACATACTATGGCAAATGCGTTGGTTCGTCTCTTCAACGCTATGCCTGAAAAGTTTGAGAATAAAAATGAATTGTGAGCGCTCAATAAACACTTCGTCCGTCAAGTCTTTCAATTTGCTCAAAAACCTGCTGAGAATCGCGTAGGCTAAACAACGCAGCTTCGCCGAGCTCAGACTTGTGCTGGCAAACGCAAAGGAAACAGCGTTGCGTCTGATAAACTCTTTGAATTTAAACTGAAAAAAAACAATTAAAAAAATCGCAAAAAACCGTAAACAACCGTATTTGACAATTTAAACTATAATAACATAAAACCTCAGCTCCCGGCTTTACTATATTAACTAAAGCGCGCAAAACAATTTCCGGGTTATAAAAGTTTTCCATCTCACTGAAATTCGGCTTAGTCATGTTCAGCAACGTGTTCCACATCACTTTTCCATCAAAACACTCTAGAACCTAAAAACCAGGAAAATTTCCGATTGCAAACGATAAAAAATCAAAAGTATATAAAAAAACTGTACCTTTTGCTGGTTAATTGCATCGTCCAACATAATTAAGTTGAAAAGGCACAAAGCTTAGCTCTCAAGTTAAGACAGAATTCTTTCAGATTATAATCAAAATCCAATTCCAAGTTCGAAAATTTTTGGGAAATTTCCAAAATGGCACAAAGGTCGAGTTAAAAATTTAAATTGACTGGTCGCTGATTGGCTACTTCATTTTTTGGGAAATTGCACTTTTTAAAAATAATTTTTCATTTAATAAATAATTAGAAGAAAATTTGTTTATTTTCGTCAATTTTGAGCTATTTTTTGTTCTCGAGGGTTTTTTGAGCGTTCTAATTTCCGAATGTAAATTAATTTATAGTTACATTCCACAATTCTCTTGCGTAAACTATGTTCTTTACATTACCAACTTAGATTAAATGTAAAAAAAAAATAAAATTGAACTGCAAGAAGCAAATTGAGCAGCTTACTATGGCCATAGCTATGGAAAGAGTTTTTATATTTAATGCATGCATATATTATATAATACAGAAAAGTTTCCAACTTTAACAATTGTAAATGAAAAACATAAGCAACTTTGTGTGTTTTATTTATTTAACGCTTCTTTTCAGAAAAAAAAACTACATTTGATAAGCTCACATTTGAAATTTTGATAAAAAAAAACCTTGGTACCACAAAGTACCTGAAACAAATGAGTAATTTCATTTTTTAAGTTCAAACAAGTAATTTAAGCAGAAACCAGTTTTTAAGTTGAAAAAATTCATTTTTTTATGAATTTTTGGCATGAATTAAAAATGAAAGAGATTTATCTCTCACGATTTGCGGGAAATATATTTTTAAAATATTTATTTTTTTTGCAATTATTTTTCTTGAAACATTTTTTTAACAAACTTAAAAAAAGTTAAACTTTTATACTATTGATGAGAAACAATTGAATATAATAAAAGGAGTTCACGTTTACTTGAATAATCGATTTCAGCCAAATTAAGTGCTCTAAAGGGTGCTTTTTTTTCAATTTGAAAAAAAACCATTTTGCGCTAACGTTTTTAAAATAACAAGACTTTTAAAAGCTTTATATTGCTTTTAGTTTTTATATTTTATAGGTAAATAGCTTTTCTGACGACTAATAAACGAATAAATTTCCATTCAGATGTTAAAAAAAGATAAGAAAAGCAAATCTATACATATTAAAATAATGTAGTTTCTGCATTTTTATATTCAAAAACGACTGAAATTCAATTAATTTATGTGTTTAGTGTTGGATGTTATACGTTGATTAGTTTATAATGTTCTTTTCATGTTTTTATGGTCTACACTTTTTTTTTAAATAAAAGCTCATTAATTTTTTTTCGATTCGTGTTTAAAATGATTAGCTCATCCATTTTTAACATTTTTTTGTAGTTCTTCTAACTTTTAATCAATTTTCTATTTACATTTTGTTTTTAATAATATATTTAGTGCACACTTTTTATTAAAACATAAACAACAGATTATATCAATAAATTCGAAGCCAAACATGATTACAATTCATTCAAATAGTTCATTAATTGCGAGTTCAAAATATCAATTTTTGTTTTGTTTCTTTGACATCTTGTCGCGAAACTCGCTTGAGAAAAAACTCGTTAAAACGGAGCACTATTGGAGGAGACGGAAAGAATATTCAAAGCTATTTTTTGCAAAAGTCAAAATTCTTGAACTTTGATTTCGGTTCAAAATTTTAAGACATGAATTGGCATGTTTATGAAACAATTTTAGGAAGTTAAGTAATGAAAACAGCCCTCAATTTTAAACTTTTAACTATGTGATATAACTTGAACCATGTGATATTGAAGTCTTTAGGGTGTAATGAACGCCTGATTGAGGCAACGGAAAACGAGAGAACTCAATAGCCTTATCGATGAGGCGATCGATTTTATGCGTGCCAACGTGTGCCATTTTCTAAACAAAGCAATAACAATCTGCCTATTACTTGAAAAGATATTTTGAGAGCAATATTGATGAACACAAAGAGCAATAATCATTATAGCTATAAAAACAAACAACTTTTATTTTTTATTACAAAGAAAGTTTGATAATCGCGGTAACCGTCGTCCTTCAAGTTGCGGGAACAATTGCTGGCATTCGAAATGGATTAAACTAATTAAAATGCCTTTAAGAAAAAACAAACCATTCGACATTGAATGGGCATTCTTCAGACCTTCCAAGTCGCCAATTAATCGACACGCCAAATCCTAAACAAACAAAATCAATAAAACCACAATAAAATTATTTAGACCTGAAGCAGCTAGCGTAACTCCTTTTCAACGGCAATCATTTGCAGCAGTTCCTCTACTTGGTTGGCGCTCAAGAAACCCGACAGTGTGTCCAGCTCGCTTATGCAGTTTGTTCCAAGATATTTCATCGTCCTTGTTGCTGATCGTTTGTATTTTATGTTGTTGTTTTTCGAGCAAGTTTTGCAAGTCTTCAACTTGTTTCTAGAAAAACCATTAATTAACATGATTATCAGCCAACAAAAAATTGCACTCACCTTCCATTGTTTAACTCCATTAATGCGTTGCGTTTCCTATTCTTGAAGCTGTTTGCTTAAGTTTTTTTGTCCCTTCAACATTTAACCTTGCTCAACTTGGACCGCTCTTCAATTATAGAAGAGTGAACCTAAAAGAAATAATTAGGGCGCCCTTCAGCTTTTTTTCCCAACTCTTGGACGTTTACCTCCTTGGCCGGCCTATTAAGCTGAGCTCGTAAAACGGAGGATATCTGTAGAGCACAATATATACAATTACGCCTAACGACCACATGTCACAGCGCTTGTCGTACTTGAGGGACTCACTGACAAACGCGCAATATCTCGAGTTACTTGACTCGCTTCTTGTTCAGTTCAGTGAAACAGACCTTGCGCTATTTGTGATTTAGCAAAGATCCGCCGCACATCTTTTGAAACACCATGTAAAATTCAGTTTTATTTTAGAATCACTGAAAGAAAAATACAATAAAAATTCAGCGAAAAAAATGAAGAAAAATTTCTCACATAACACATGAGCTTTTTTTTCTAAACGTATCCCGAAACACGTCAAAATAAAAAAGACTTAAGGCCATTCCATTTTTAAATTCATGTTAAAAATTTCGTAAATTCATGAATTTTTTTATGAAACGGCAAGTTGAAATGCCACAAGTTGAATTTTTTCAAGAAGTGGAAATTTTTTTGAAAAAATGAAATTTTCACTTCACAATGCCAATTTCCGCTTGGCAGATGAAAATGAAAATTCATTTTTGCAAATGGTATCTTTTACCTTTTATTCATGAATTATGGAATCACTGCAAAATAATGTTTTATAAAACAATTTGAAATTTTTTCAAAATCGTGTCAGAACAATACCTTTTTCAAATTAATAATACTAAAAATTTCTAAAATTTCAGACAATTTTTCGACAAAAATGTCTTTCTACAAAGAATAAAAAACTTTTGCTTCAACGGACCGGAAATCTGATTTTTGAAATTTTTTTTAGGCGTGAATGCCGGACATTTGGCCCACACTACATGCAATTATTTAATTATAACTTTTATTTCAAAATAATCCCTCAAAGTCTGCGATGTCTTCCCCGGATCCATTAAACCGGTGCACTTATTTTCTTGAAAAGAAAAAACGGGTTTGTCGTTTAGTGGCCAAGAAGGACTCCAAGTTTTGCGGTGAGCACTTAGTTCATGACTCAGAGAACGATGTATCATTTTTTTGCCTTGTTTAAACTACAGCTTTTACTTGTTGATTTTAGAGTCGCGTCTCGTGCCCCAAGGACCCGAAACATTCCGTTGCTGTCAATGAGCTGGAGGAGCATTTAAAAAGTCGGTGCAATTCGCGTTTAATCCCCCACAACTTCATTTCCCCCAACTTCAATTGCACAAAAAGTAAGGGCAGCCCATCTTTTTTCCGGCCAACATTTCAAAATTTGGTGCAAATGGCTAAAATTGTTCAGTCAGTTTATGGTGGGATTGCCAATCAACTAAACTTGTCTGTTTTAAAAACGGAACAAGTGGAGGAACATTTGAGCCAACTGGGACCGTCTCTGTCAAAAACGTCGAAAAAGCATTTAATCCAATTGTCTTCCATTATTGGTGAGTCCTTTCCTTTTTTTGTTATTTCTCTTAATTTTTTTCCCTGTTTTTATCCTATAGCTTTACCTTATGCTGTATATTGCACGGGATAGCGCCAAAAGCACTAATATCAAAAAATATTTTAGCGGTGCCCAAATCCGAAGATTTATGCAAAAAAAAATCAAAATTATTCCAATTCAACAAATTACACTATATATGAGCGTAGTAAACTCACAATCTTTAAAATGATGATTGTAGTTAAAAAATCTAATTTACCATAATTTTTTTTCGCATTTTTATTTTTCTTGAATTTAAAGGTCTACATATATGACTCTATGTATATGAAAAAAAAGACTCATTTTTATTAGACTTGTTACAAATTAACGCCTCAAAGTTTGGGCTTTTGGCCGAGTGCTGAACCCATTATATGTTTCTTAGAACAATCTAATGATTTGCTTTATTTTTTGGATTTTGATATTTGAAAATTGGAGCTTTGCAAAAGGCACTTAACTCAAAATTCGATGGAAGTATTTTCCAATAGGCTCGAATGCATATCTAACCCTCCCGTTTTTCAATGTTATTTTTTCGCTGTCTAACAACAGGTACAGAAAACTGCTCTGGTAAATTACCATGTTTAAGAGTCCATTAACAGTTCTCTTCAATAGCAGCCTTATTTTCCATTTAAAAATTCTACTAGCCTTTTTTTTCGAAATACAATTTTAATCCACTTTCAGGCCACGTCACTTCCGGCAGATTGTTTCAAAAATCTCAGCACAATTGCATTCTAGAGTTGGGCAGTGGAAAAGCCCAGTTTTCTTCGTGGCTTATGAGGTTGTTTCCTGAATACACTTTCATTATGGTCGACCGAATGGGGTCGCGCAATAAATTTGACAACAAAATTTTTCGGGTATGTCATTTTGCAGTGCTATATATTGCGCTCAGGGATAGGTTTCAAGTCGCATTCAATAATTACAAGATAGATTTTCTCTTTCTGCTAAAGGGATAATTTGTCTAATTATTATGTATATCTTTGTACAATTATTCTATTGTAATGTAATTGCCTTTGCATCTTAAACGTAATAAAATTTCATCGCGCTAATACCGTTAATGTTTTGACTATCATGCTTGAGGCCTAAGCCTATTTTCTTTTGCTTAAACCAAATTTTTTAAGGAAAACGAAATGCTGAGAATAAAAAGGTTGCGGTGCTCCATTGAACACTTGGACATTAGCAAATTGGAGTTTGCCACAGTAAATTGGCTTTTTTTTTTCTTTTCTCAACTACTGTACGCACTTTTTAGATCAAAAATCCCATGTTCACCGCCATTTGCAAGCATTTGTGCGGCAACGCCACCGACTTTGGCATCAATTGTGTTCTGAACGCGCGGAAGAATGGCGTAAGGTTCAGTGGACTAGCCTTCGCTCCTTGCTGTCATCATCGGACGTTGATGGATCAAGTAATTATCTTTTTTTTCGGCCAGATCTAAGTTTTCCATAAACTTATCTTATTTAGTACGTTGGCGTGGATTACCTGAAAAGCGTAGGCATAATAGATGAGGCGCAGTTTGCCGCTTTAAGGCACATTTGCTCATGGTCGACATGTGGGTTTGAGACTGCCAGTGTGGAGCATGCCGAAGACATAAATAGCGATTCAAACCCAGTGGTCGATGTGTTTCCAGTCAATGACGTAGAGACGCAGTGTTTTGATGAAGTCAAAAATTGGTACGTTTATTAAAATTGACTACGAAAGCGCCAGAAAATGGGTTTGCATAATGTGCTTTCGTTTAAATGATAGATGAGCGTTGCCAAAGCTTACGATATTAGTTTATGGCTATAAATAAGAACGTCCCCATTAAAGCCTGTCCTGTGTGGTTTAAAGAAGCTGGCTTTGCTCTAAGTAAAAGGTACTGCGGAAAGCCACTCAAATGCACAAACACTTAACTGTTGCGCTAGATGTTGCATAGGGACACTAAAACAGCTAGCCGAAGCGCTATGCATTGGGAAAGACTTGTGATAAGGAATCAAGTCATGTAATTGTAAAAAAACTTACCTTCATATTCACTGACCTGTACAATTTTTGGCGAATTGAATTAATTCTTGCTACTCCTATTCATCATTTTTTTGCAGGTCGACCAACTACAAAATTGGCTTGGGCCGAAAAGCCAAACTGTTGTTAGAATACGGGCGCGCCGAATATTTGCGCCAAAAAGCTAACGTCGAAGTCAAAATGTTTGCCTACGTGGAGCCGGACGTTTCGCCTGAAAACATTTTGTTGATTGCCAAATTTTTATAAAAATAAAAGTGTTTTATTGCTGTGTTAGAATATGTTTTTTGCTTTTTCAATTTTGAAAATTTGATTTTATAACTATTCTTATTGATTCGATTAATTTAATTTTGTTTCAAGCAGTCATGAGCTAAACCAAATGTAAGCGCGTACTAAAATGAGAGATAAAATAGATGCAATACCTATTCCTAATAGGTTCAATTTTTGACACTTTGTGCTTTTAGTGTGGCTAAGCTAGACTCCGCACGCCTGTTAAAACGTACCCGTTTCTGGTAAATTGCCTTATCTCCCCCGAAAGCGAAAATCGTCATTAAAATTTATAATGTTTGGCATTGTGTAATATTATTTGCCATTTTGTTTTTGAATTTTTCGTTTGCATTAAACGTAGACCATTTAAATTTCTTTCAACATTTATTTTTAGGCCATAAGTATTGCTGCGCCTCTTTGTCACAATGAAAAAATTATTGCAAAAATGCTTGAAAAAGTCGGGCAGCAAGATTGATCGCCTCCTCGAGAATGGGATGGTTGTCAGGCCGAACGGCGCGATATTGCTGGCCGATATTGAGCATAACTTGCGGGCCAATGCTAGGGGTCTGCTAAGCAATGAGATAAAGTTTCGGCCTTGCAAAGAGTCGCTTTTGAACGTTTCTTCAATGATCGACTTCTGCAAGTGAGCCAATTCTATTCAAATACGTTTTTCTAAATAATTTTTTTCTGTTTAGAGTAATTATTTTGGATTGCGATGACGAGAATGGGTCGAATTTCAATGGCGTCGATTTTCATCAAATGCTAAACCTGCAGACGGATAAAGGGAAGCCGGTACTTCAAGGCGTTCAGAAAAGACGAAAGCCGATTCAAAGGAAAGCCATGTAACGAATTTTACTTGTTTGTATTAATATGTATTTTTTTGTTTCGGTTACATTTACCTACTTAATTGTTGTTTGTTGTTTTTTACGAAAATTTTGGCTAATAAATTTGTTTAAATCTACTTTTGCAATTATTTTTTGTTTAAATGCTCGAATTTTTCATTTGAAAATTCTATTCAATTTTTAATATTGAACTGGTTTAAATTTAAAATAAAACACTTTACCAAAGTTGTCTTGACGCCTGAGCTCAATAATTTTTTCGGAAAGCTACTCTGTATTTAATATTATTTAGCGGCGCGTGTAGACACAATGGATTGCTATGTGGGCGCGGCGTCCGGCGCCTTAAAAGGTTTGCTTTGTAAAATGATATATTGATCTATCCGAGTATACCTATAATAATTCCAATTCAGAATCTTTTTGCAATAAGTTTGAAAATCAGAAATGATTAGGATTTTGAAGCTAATTTATACGTTTGTGGCTGCCTTTTCTCAATGTATATGTGTATTTATTGCTATCTGCAATACAATTTTTGGCATTTTATGCTCATTTTTTCTCAAAAAATCCCGAGTTCGTTTTTGACCAATTAATTTACCCTCTTTCACTCTTAGGTATCGATTTCACCAAATGCAAAGTTTCAAATCTAAACACGGAACACGTCAAGTCCTTGAATCCGATTGTCGACGAAATCACCGCCATGTGTTTTGTGCCTTCGACAACGGCGGGACAAAGCGCCAACATTTTGACTTGTCACACCGATTGCGAAGTCCGCCATTACAATACGCAGACACAAAAGAGCGCTAAACTTTTTGAAATCTTGACTGGCAAAGGCTCCGTCAAAGCCATCCAGTATATTAAAGCCGACCAAAGAGTGGTAACCGGCGTGGAGTCAGGTGAAATTGCGTTATGGAATGTCAACGACCTCCTTAATTCTCTGCCTGCTGAAACGTCAACATCGAATGGTGCCGAAGTGATGAGCATCGACTTTTGCGTGAGGAGTTGGAGTTGTGGAAACAGTCTAACAACGCTGTCTCTCAACCCACACAATAACAATTTTGTCGCTAGCGGCGGTGCAAGGAACCCGTTAAAAGTGTGGGATTTGTCTTCTGGAAAGGCCGTGTTTACCGCCAAAAACGTTAGATTTTTTATTTTTTTTTTAGCTTAAAAATGGGCTTTAAATTTATAGGTCCGTCAAGGCAGCCTAGAGCTGGAGGTGCCCATCTGGGAAACGAACCTCCGGTTTATCGGCGATGGAAATTGCATTGCGACAGCAACCAAAGCGCAGCAAGTAATTGTTTTTTTTCTTTTAATTGCCGAGTTTGCTTTTAAATTTCATTGTTCGCAGATCAGGCTTTACGACCCACGGGTTCAACGCCGCCCCATTGCCGAACTTGAGTGGATGGATGAGCCAATTCTCGCCTTGTCAATGTGCTTCCGCGATCGCCAACTTTTGGCTGGCAATACGCGTGGAGAATTGGCGCTTTTTGATTTGCGCCAAAATGGTTTTTTTTGTCCTTAGAATAGACTTATTTATTGTAGCTTATTTACTTTACTGTATCATTAAACTACTGTATACTTTAATGCATTTTTTTTTATTTCAAAACGATTTTTCTTTAAACCAATGTTGGTTTTTTTAGTTCGTTTGGTCAACAAATTTCGGGATTTGCCGGCTCGATTCGTTGCATTGACGCCCACCCGACTGAACCGATCTTTGTGTCCTGCGGCATTGATCGATTTGCAATTGCCCACAATATCAATTCCAAAGCGATTTTGAAAAAAGTAGTTTTTTGTTTTATTTTTACATTTTGATTTTTGCGCTATAGTTCTTTTGAGTTTTTCCAGTTAGGCCATTTGCAGGGATGAATACGAGTCTTTTCAAGCATAAGGAAAAGTAAGCTAGTATTTCGGATTTGACCCCTCTTTAAATGGCGCAGTGAACGCCGTGTTTTTCCAAAGCTATTTCCTTGCCGCCCATCAACAGCAGACAATGAGCGATTGGCGTTCAAAAATGGAAGGGTTGGCAACCCATTTAACAGCTCTGGTTCTGACCTGCTCGTATTCTTTGTTCTATTTAGCCTACCCAAGTTGGTCATTTTTCAAAAGTCTCTTCGTCGTGTTTTTGGTTCTTCGCCTTTTTTCTCGCACTTTTTTGTCTAGCGCTTTTCTGCCCAGTACCTTTGTGTATGCGTTTTTTGTCCAGCGTCTCTTTGTTTGTCTCTTTCCCCGGACGTATTTTTGTCTGCACACATGGCACGAGCAGCCCCTTTCGTTCTTCTTTTTTTTTTTTGGCTTTTCCTGGCTACTTCTGCCTTTTACCTAACATATTTCTTTTTATTTCATTGCACAGAAGCATAATATACGTGAAGATGGGTCTAGCCCCCAGTTTTTTATATCCACTCTATTGCTCTAACAACTCTTGTCTTCCACTTCCAGCTCTAACAATTCGTCATATTGACTGAGAAAGAGACAGCCTCTCTCTCATTAAATTTTTTTTTGTTTTTAGGTTTTTTGTAAAGTCGCGCTAAATACGGTGTTGTTGAGTCGCGTAAACAGCCTAAGCAACAAGCCGAAAAAGAAAGAGTTACCGTTTGAAGTTAAGGAAGAGATGGAAAAGGACGTGGAGGAGATTGACGCTGAGAACGGCCTAAGCCATAGTCTAAATGCAACGGAGTGCAAGAGCGAGGACGAGAATGGGACGACGCCGACTGGGACAATATTTTGGAGAAGGCCTAATGAAGAGGGGCAATTTGGGTGGGTTTGACAGTTTTGATAGGAGTCTAAAACGGTTTTGGTACATTCTCTTTGTCCGCGCCTATTTGTAGGACGGTTTTGGTACAAACATAAATTCATTGTTACTAGTTGCCATATTGTCTTGAATGGAAGCCCCCTTTTTCATTCTTTTTAAAATGGAAGCCCGTCTCAGAGGATCGAAACCTTTCTCTTTTGCTTTCTTAATTTTTTGTGGCCAGGAGACTACTGACTACTGTAAACTTACAGTAGTCTCCAATTTATGTATGTACCAAAACCATTTTAGTCTTCCATCAAAACTGTCAAACCCACCCCAACCCAAATTCTATTTGCGTTGTTGTTGTTTTATTGTTATTTCGTAAATTTTTTTGCTGTTGATAGAAGTAAATTTTTTGAAACCTTGCAATTGGCTTCTTCAAGCTTTTTTCTTGAACCTTCTTCAAGAAAATTTTGGGAAATGGATATCTTCACAACTCCGCGCCCATTGTTTTAAAAGATCAATTACGTTGCTTTGGAATTTGCAACTAAATTATTACCCATTATCCGCCAGTCAATCCAAAGGTGTGAAAGAACAAAAAAAGTTTAGGTTGACCTTGGAGTCTCAAGCACAATTTTTTGTTTTGTTTTGTGCTTTACTATTTCCAATTATCCAGGACTCGAAGAGTGGGGATTTTGCATATGCATTTAATCAATTTATTTTATTTATTTAATTATTTGTGGTGTAAACGGGGCGGGACGCAAAACGCGCAAATATTGATTATGGATTAGGGAAATTATATTTGGTTCTATTAAGACTAAAGCCTAAGGCTGAAGCAAAGGCTAAGCCTAGACCCTTAACACAGCTTTTCGAACCTAAGTTTAAACCAAGGTCTAAGGCCTAAGCTTATGCCTAATCATAAATTTCTGCTTAGACTTAAGACAAAGTTTAAGCCTGGACGGAAACCTAATGCCGGGTCAAAGCATAGACCTAAGCCTCAGCTAAAGTCTAAGCCTACACCAAGATATAAACCTGGATCAAAACCTGACACCCAGTCTAAAGACGGGTCAGCATAAGCAAAAGCCTAGAGATAACTCTAAGTTCTAGAGCTAAGCCATGATCTTATGACAAAGTGTTAGTCCAGACCTTAAGCCAAAGACGAAGCATAGGCCTATGTCAAAGCCGTGACTTAAAACAAAGTCTAAGCCTCGTGCTTAGCCGTAACAGCAACTGTTTTTAACGGCATCTGTTAAAAACATTCAACGCTCAATTTCACTGACCAAGAGCACGAGCCAATTCCTCACGTTTATAAGCCCATAGAGCAATAAAATTCCTCCCAATTTTTTCTTTTTTTCACACAGAATGTTTGCATTTTGCCTACTTGTTTCCTTTTTTTTTGACCAGGGTGTTCAACTTTTAGTTTTAATTAAATTTTAAAAAATATTGTGTACTTGTCCAAAGTGTGTAGTCCTAGCCATTTAGCCTTCTCTCCGTCCTCCCCACTACTGACTTGTCCAAATTGCAACGTCGAAAACACTTTTACAATGTGGCATTTTTGTTCAAAAAAAACTTTGTGTCTCACACTTGTTAGTCCACTTATTATTTGTAACACAAAGTATAACTTTCTAAAAACATGAAGACAATTGCTTAGCCCACAAAAAAGTTTCGGTTTTTACCATATTTCTGTTAAAAAGAGCTTAAAAATATCGGCCCAAAAATTTAGCTTTACCAAAACCAAAAATATTAATTGCTCCGACGGTAAGTGCGGAGCAGAAAGAAAAAAGAAAAGTTTTTAAACAAAAAACGTCTATAAAAAATGTCCTTATGCTTTGCATTTTTCCGCTTGCTTCGCATTTTTTTTATGCTTTACTTTTTTTTTATTTTTTATAGTTTTTCTTACTTCTTTTTGAAACAAAAATGCACCTAAATCAAAATTTTGATTTTCTCACCGTAAGTAAATTCAAAGAAAGAAAAGAAAAAAAGTTCCACACAAAAAAATGTCTTTTTGCTTTGCCTTTTTTTTGCAAAAGAATAAAAAAAATTTTTTTGAAACAAAAAGAATGCAGAGACCATTATTTTCTCTCATTGTCTAACCCGGCATGCAAACCCAGCGCAGATTTTGTTTGCGTTAGAATAAAGTTCTGTATTTTGGTTGGTATGCTTGAAATCATACTTCACAGGATCATTTCTGTAGTGTGTTTCTGGTCATGAGAAATCTCTTGTGCCCCCCAAACATCCGCGATGATCGAGTCGTGACGGCGTCCTCTGAGCGTGAAGCTCGTGGAAGACCTGTAGTGGTCATCCGCGTTGAGGACCGTGATTAGTTCTGCACTTTGTAGAGCTGGTCATGAGGGCGTCGTTGGCTGAGCGGAATAAAATTGATAAGCTCCATATAGAACTCAACTGAAAGAATGTGTAGAATTATTGACGTCGTATGGGTATTGTTATCTTTAACGTCGGCGGTTTGTATTACTATTGGATTTTATCTACCGTTTTGGATAGCCGGAACAATTTATTTGAACGGCGGCCGCCACAATGTTTACATTGGCATGTTTCGGCGCTGCAAATACCCAATTTTCGATCAGGTTTATTGTTTTTTAGCTTGTGATTTTCATTTTGATTGTAACTAAAATTCTTCTTTAGACCTTGTAGCACTTCAGAGTCGAGAAGTTGTGCGGACGCTATGCGACGTTTACCGACATCCCATCCATAAGTAAATAACCTACTTCTCCACTTCTCTGCTTAAAATGCAATTCTAGTTCTATTGGCAATTATGCACGCTCTTTTTTGGGTTCGGCTGCGCTCTGTCCATCCTACTCACCACGCTGCTGATATCCCTGCTGTTTCCGCAATATTTTTTCGCGCAATTATCGGCTTTTTTCAAGCAATATCCGGCAATATTCCATCCTTTCTTTACCCAACAACATTAACGCCTTTATTTTAGCAATCGCTGTGACTGCCTAATCTATCCGCTGGGCTGGAATAACCGTGAAGTAAAGGATGCTTGCGGCAATCGAGCCGTCGCTTTATTTCTAGGTAAATCAATCTACACCCACAAAACTTCTTACCTCAAAAAATATTTTAGGCAAGTGCCGCGTTGGCTGGTCTTACATGAACCTTCTTATCGGCGCGGTGCTCAAAATATTGTGCGGCCACTCTCACTCTGCCCTTCCACCGACAAACCAATTTTCAAAGCCGCTTATTCACCAAAACAACTACGAATTCCCCAACCAAACATACAATCTAGTCAAGGCCAGCACGCTAAGGCATCGGCCCACCGAAAATGCGTCATTATACCCACCAATACTTGGCAAATATAAAACCTGTATTCTTCATAAAAAAATTGTTTATTTCAAACCAAAAAAAAGCCTTTTAACATGTACATATATATAAAAAGACAAACTTAATTCAAATGAAAATTTATATTTTTTGGGGCAAACAAAACGCAAATCAAAAAATATTCCGTAGCCCTAGTTGATGCGAAACTCCGAAATCGAAATTTTTTGTGATTCTTTTAGGTTTTCTTATTGGCAATTAAGAATAAATTCAAAAGTCACCGTACGCCGTAGAAGTCAAACCAGCGACCCCTCTCCCTTGATCATTTATAAAAAGTAGTGCATCCCTCTCTTTATTGTAAGCCATTTGCAAGAAAACAGATTCTGAAGGAAGGCGACTAATAGCCTGAGGCCATTAAGGTCTACTACGTAATAGGGTGTACGAGCGCCCGGCTCCGCTAAATAACCGCAATATTGACTTTGAGCCGTGGTCCGCCAAGTTTTTTTGCATATTTTATTAGTTTTACAAAAATTGCAATTTGAGAATTTCGCCTAAACTAGATTAGACTTGTTCCGAAATTCCATTTGTTTTCATTTCCCCATTAAATACACAAATACGGCACTTCTGTGGCTTTCGATTAAAACAATGAGTTTCGACATGTGCCGACAATAAAACGCCAAAACCTTCAATTTCTTCCACTCACGTCCATTCCCTTCTTCATCCCTCCTTGGCACAGCTTCCTTACTCGCTTGCAACATTCTCAGTCGACTAAACACAAAAAAAAGAAATTTCTACCCAAAACCAAAACGCCCAAACCTGAAACAGGATATTTAAGTCCTCAGCAATCTTATGCTTTGGCAACTGGGCAATCAGCACGGGGACGTCGCACCAAAGCGGCTCGCCTTCGCTGTCCTTTGCGCTCACGTACTTCTCGGCGGCCTTCGCCGATGCCAGCCGCTTGTCGTTTTCACTGCCCTCCGCGCACCCCCCAAAACTCAGACCGGTCATCTCTGAAAAAAGTTAAATCATATATTTTTAGGTAAACAACCCCCCCCCCCCCCCCGGATCTTACTCTCCACCTCCCGTTGTTCAAGCAGCAATTTCTCGTATTTGCAGCGGATCGATTCGCGGATCGCGTCTTTCGCCAACGCCTTATTGTTCTTCAAATTGACAGACGCGTCCCATCGGTCGCCAACCAGCCGTCTCTGCAACGCTTCCAAATGCAATTGCCGCAGAACTTTGATGTGCTACAAATTCAAATTCATTAAATCAAAAGGCTAAAAGCTCAAAAAAAAAAAAGAAAAAAATGAGATCTTACGGTCTGTTTCGCTTCAAATTCCTTGTCTAACACCGCCTTCCTCGTCAAATAAATGTCGGATTTCCGGTTGAGAATCGAGTCTTGCAGCTTTTCAATCTGCAAATATTATTTGGCTTATTTTTAATAGAATCTCGCTTATTCTTCAAACATATAGGTCCAGCACCCTAGAACGTCAAATCAACAGCTAGGAAATTTAAACTGTACCCATTAACATAAAACACTTCAAAAAATTATCGGCAAAACAAATTGACTGAGCTTAAACGGTAAGAAATAACTAAACTTCCTCTCTAACCTACAGTAAATACCTGGTCTAGACGTAGTTTGAGGAGTGCCGGCTTTATTTCATGGTACTTTCTCTCGCAAAATATAATTTTTGACAAATAGAGCTCGCGTCGGCGCTCGTACTCGTGTTGTTCAAGCTCCGACTCTTCGCCGGATTCACTGGACGACGCATCGCTTTGATCGCTATTGCAGGTCATTTTAAAGGTTGTGGTTAGCTAGAGTGTTTAAATTAAGTTGCTCAAGTCGAAAATTATGAGAATGAATACAAAAATTTTAAGCAAAAATTTTTTGAAACAGGCACAATGCCAATAGCAAAAATATGCAAAAACTTAAATGATATTTTCAAACAAAAAAATTTTTGAATTTGGTGGCTGCTTTCTATGTTTTTTTGCTTAAACTACGTCTTAGAAACATGAGTCAATGGTAACGCCATTAAAGTGTAGACTGTAGTTTGTTTTTGCTGAGCTGATTGCATAAGGTGCAGATAAGATTGGCTCAGGCTTAGATTTTTGCTTGTAGTTTAGGCTTATGGCTAAGCCATGGGTTTTTGGTTTACGAATATTGTTTATACTTTTGGCCTAGGAATAAACTTTGCTTTAGACTTATGGTTTAAGCATAGGTTCACGGTTTAGACTTTTGCTTTAAGTTTAAGTTTAGGATTATGGCTGAGGCTTATGTTTTTTTTGGCTTAGGCTTATGGCTGAGATTTTTAAGCTGTGCTACGATGACATTTTTGAATTTTTTGGATCTTTGCATTCAAGTCAAATAACTTTCTTCTGCATTACACTAAATAAAAGTACTGTCCATTCACCCTGTTAAACTGTATTTATTTGCAAAGAGAGCATTAAAAGAGGTTTTATTATATTTTAATTTTAATGGAAAACTTCAAAATCAAAAAAAAAGTTTGAGCAGGGACAATACTGACAGTACAATAAAAACATTTGATTTACACACACGACTTTTGATTCATACATATAGTGCGGTTAAAAGTTGAAGCAACTCCTACAGTGTCTGCCTCTCCAGCTCAAGCATTCTGTGCAACGGTCGTCTTGTTCCTGCAGAAAAATCCCAATAATTAATTTTTCAATGAACTCAATAATGGTATAAACTCACTTTTCCATTGACCGAGTCGCAATACCAATGGCATTCGTGAATCCAATCTTTGCAAATCGTTTGGAAACAGCGGCTGATCATTTGGTCCAGCTAAAATAATTGGAAAATATTCATTTGAATGGCCGCCATCCGGCTGTGGATTTTTGGCCCGGGAATAGTCCGCTTTTTTATTAAGCCCGCAGACAAACGTCCTTGGCCAGAAAATCATCGTTGCAAACGAAAATTGTGTTTTTCATTTTAGTAATACTGCAATTCAGGCTCAGGGCTATAGTGAACGTAGATATTTTGCCGTCGACATTTCGCCCAATAGACATTTAGCCATGATAAGTCCTTTTACCCAAAAGTGGTCAGCTAAGAGTCTTTGGAAAAATGTCTCAGAAAATATGTTATCCAAGCAAAAATTAAAACTCCAAACACTACGATATTAGAAGTATTGTAGCATTGACTGACGACTACAGTAAGAACATTGATAAAACTGTCATTAGTCAATTTGTATAACCCTAACTATGATAACTTAGCTTACTGTACGCAATATAGCACTACTCTTTTATATTAAAGTAACCGCAAATACAATAATAATACAGTAGTCGATACAGTAACCAAAATTAAATCCATTTGCAAGTAGCAAAACGCAATAACCTGAAAAAGTGTTTTCTTAGATGGCGGTGGTGCCTCTGTCTTCACAACAGGCGCCGCCTCATAACCACTGTAGCCATCGTCATAACCGTAGCCAACCACCCAGCACGTGGACACTGTAGCAATAATTAGTATTTTACAGGCAATTTTTGGCATTTTAATACCACAAAAAAATCGATGGGCAAGAGAATCAGAGCAAAATTGAAATAATAAATTTTTTAATTCCTTCTCTTTCGTATCAATTGCGTTTGTGCACTCCATCCAGCTGCGATTGATAGGTTCAAATTGTTTGAACGTGAAGATTGGAAAATATTTATTATTTTATTGCCGAAGAAAATTTTTATCCGGGAAAAAATTTGCATAACCAGTGTGATAAGAAATTAAATTTTGGAATATGTGATTTTTTCCAGTTGACAGGATCACAGGAAAAATGACTGACAAAAAGCTCTCTTGAATTGCACAAACCCTTTGTTCTTGAATTGAGATATAGATACGGGAAAAAGCTTTCGTGGGGTTCAAGGCGCCTTTAGGGCGCTTTAGATCAGTAACCGAGTACTAATAGTCTCTAATAAAATTGTTAAATTTAAAATTTTATAAAAGAAATAAACTATTCCACTCAAGCTTGCTTGACAGTGAAAAAGATAATTTCCATATACAGAGCTTTCCCAACAATTAAAAGAGACAAAAACTACGAAAAAAAAATTGTGATGCTATAAAACTTCTCTCCATTTTACAGGTCACGAAGAATAAAACTAAAATATAAGGACACGACTTTAAGAGCACTCCAAACAATTTTTCAACGTTTTTTATAAATAAAAATGACAAAAAAAATGTCAATAGAAATAAAAGAAATGATTATCTTTCCCAGCCGTTTGCCCTTATAGCTCAGTGGTTAGAGCGTCTGTCTCGTAAACAGAAGGTCCAAGGTTCAAATCCTTGTTGGGGCAACTTTTTTCTCATTTTCTGTTATCTTCCATCTTCGTGTTATAATGCTGACTTTTATTATAATCAACTCTTTTTAATTCATGGTTAAATAGTTAACCTTCTGCTTATTTCTTCTTCTGTTTCCATTCCTTCTCTGAATAAAAAGTCAATATTTTTGTAAAAATTATACCCGAAATAATGCTTTATTATAACTCCAAATTTAGGTATAAGGGGGTATTTCATTACAATTTTTGAATTTATTTAGCGAATTTTTTTATTTTTTTTTATTATATTTTTTTTAATTTATTTATTTAAATTTACACAATGCCAATTATTTAAATGCTAATTATTTATTTTTTAATTTATTTAATAAATTACATTATACATGTATAATTAAAATTACATTTAATACATAAGCAAATTTCATTTTTAAAAAGAAATGAAAATACCTTTAATTCAGCTAAAAATGCTGAAGAAATACAGTTAAAATTTGGCGGCTATTTTATTATAGGTGCCACCTATAATAACCACCTACTTCGTAGAAATTTATTTATGTTGAAAATTTTTTAAAATAATTGGCATTGCGCAAATTTCTACCGTTAAATAAATTTAAAAATTGTAATAAAATACGGTAGAAATTTGTTGTAATTTTTTTGAAATTATGTTGAAAATTTGTTTAAATAATTAGCATTGTGTAAATTTCTACCGTTAACCACCCCCGTTACTTTTTGCTGACTGTAATTACAATTAAATTTTTTATAAAATCTGTAGTGGTCTCGCACCAATTACATTTTTCTGGCGTACTGCCTCTTGTCTTCCCCTAATGATGATAATTGAAAACGTAATTAAACAATTTTATGAAACGACGTTTCTGGTAACCAAATGTTTTTATGATAATCCCTAACCACCGTCCGAGATAGCAAGTGTTCCAACGATTTTATGAAAAATGTCTTTCTAACAAAATGTCTGACCAAACTTGAAAAATTTTTTTTTTTTAATGGTTACTGTATTTGCAAATTTTGTTTTATTTCACATTAATACCGTAGTTAATTGATTGTTAAGGCTTCCAGTTTTAAAAATGTGAAAGTGACCAAGCGTCTGCGTCTCCACAGGCAAGTGTTTTTTGAGTCAAAAATCTTGCTCCCAAATGCTACTGTACATGTTTTGACAACAATTGCATTCACCGTATTAAAGGACCTCTAACAGAGATTTCTGAAAAATTTGTCTTATTTCACATCAAAAGCAATTGAGCTGGCAATTGGCTTGTCACCTATAATTTTGCACCCCTTTCACAAGTTTTTTAATCTTTCAAAAATAAATACTAAAAGCCTTTTAACACCAAACCTATGATTCTTACTTTCCATTTCCCCTTTCATTAGCGCATGTCTTAATCCCCTAAGCAACCTCAAAAATACAACAGACCAGCATATAGAATCAGTGCTTAACCAAATGGCTTGTCAAGCAACCCAGTCCAGTCACTATATTTTTGGTTATCCCCCGCTTGCCTGCCTTCATATCTCTCCAAATTCAAAAAATGAGACCTTTCGAGAAGAAAGACGTACGGAATGGAAAAAAACTATAATTGGACTGTATGCATGTAATAATGCATGTACCCCCTTTCCTCCCCAACAACCGACCAAAAAATTTTCCATAGCGAAAAACGTATGGAAAAAAAAGAAAAGTGCGTGCGCTTCCAAAATGGTAAAATTTGAACATTTATTCTCCGTTTTTGCTGTTGTTATGGCGCGGCTATAACAGTGGATTGGAGTGAAGGAGGCTTTTTTCCTTTTCTCTTTTGGCTGTTGCAACGAAAAAAAAAGAAGAAAAAAATGCACACCGCAGACCTCTTCCATCCCTCCCAAAACAAGCACATCAACAATCCAACCAAGGCTGGCGAAATGACAGCGGCAAAAAGCGCAGAAAAATAGTGCTGCTGATGTGGCTACTGCTGTTGCTGTTGTTGTCGCTGCCCCGGCGTCAAGGGAACAAACAGTAGTTTTGGCTAAAGCACAGCAAAATAAAGGAAAGGAAATTTTGCTCCCCACTTTTTCTTTTTTTCTCTTTCATTAGTCAGTTTTGTGAGTGGGGCAATGCCTTTTAACTTTTGTTAACTTTTCACATTCTTGCTTTCCATCTCTCACTATTTGTTTCTCTCCCTCTCATAGATTCGCATCGTCGTCTGGATAACTCTCGTTTACAATTGTTCATTCTCTTTTCTGTTTTTCTTCTTTCTTTTCTTTTTTCTGTTTTTTTTCTCCTTTAATTTTTTATACTTTTCTTTCTCCTTTCGGTTTTTTCTTTATTTTCTCTTTTCCTCTTTTTCAATTATCGTTTTTTCTTTTTCCTTTTTCCTTTTCTTCGTTCTTCTTTCTCTTTTCTTCTCTCTCTTTCCCATTGTCCAAGGACCAGCCGAACCGAAAGGAAAGAAAGTAAGGATGAAGTGAAAAGGTCTCTAAAACTGAACATTTCTTTTTTTGGAATATAAGCCCCTCTCATTTTGCCCTTTCTTTCGAAATGTGTTTCTATGCTCGTCTTCTTTGTCTCTCTTAAAGCCACAATGACTTTGAAATTTTAGCGCCCCAATCGAATGGAAAATGAGTCCTCCCTTCTTGTCTGAGCGATAACAAAGACGATGAAAAGAGGGCGCGGCGATGGCGATGATGCTGGTAGCGGTCGGTCGGCCGGTCGGGCGGCGACTTTAACTGAGGCGAATTTGCTCACTCATCCGTCCATTTCTCGCTACAGCACTTTGTGGAAAATCCAGCCATTTCCAACACAGGTCTGCGTCCCACATTTTTATTTTACTTTAGTTTTTGTTGTTGCTGTGTTACAGTTTGATTTCTCGTCCTTTTTGTTGTTGTTGTGTTACAGATTGATTTCTTGTTATTGAATCAAGTGTGTATAACCAAGTGTTATTCCCATATCTTTTTTTGGTTTGGTTTGAGTCAATTCCTTTTGAGAGGGGCGGGACACATTCCTCACCTTTGCCACACATACACACACAATGGCAATTTAACCAAAACAAAGGAAAAGGTTATTATGGGCAAAGCCTTTATTGCTTCACATTTTTCTAGGGCATTTGTTCTTCTCTTTTTTTTGCGCAGCTGTTGTGTACACTCAACTCAAAAATTTATTTATTTGCGGTAAATTAAAATTTTTCTTATTTGCTTCTTATAAATTTGTAAGAGGAAGTAGGTTAGAAGCAAGTATAAGAAAAATATCCACTCTCCCTTTTCAAGGTATACCCTTTTAAATTCCATTCAAAAAATCGCAGGAATATTTCCTTCCAATAATTAAAGTCTCCTGAACACCAAACCAACGGCTAAGGGGCTAGCTGTTTTTTTATGCGTCGAAAAAACTCGAGGAGCATGTCCTAACTCTTATACACGATTCCTTACCCGAAAGCAAAGGAGAAATTTCCTATACTAAAATTGACCTTCCTCATTGCCAAATCAGCTGCTTAACAGCTAAGGAGTTCTTTGTGCGCTGAAAGCGTTTTAAGCGTTTAAATCAAAGAAACGTTTCAACAAACTATTTAATCCAAGTAATGACCCTTCGCATCCCACCACAGCAATAAGGTCCATACTTGACTCAAATACTAAGAAAATTTTGCGTTTTTTTTTAAATTAAGGGTTAATGCCCAAGAAGCTGTTTTTATATTATTCAGTTTGACATGAAGACCTCGTCCAATTATATAAGTAAGCAATTTAAAAAAGATTTGAATAAAAGCAAGTTTTGTACATTATTTTATTTTATGATAAATACCACTGTTGCACAGCCCTGTGGCAACACCAATTCTTCAAAAATAAGCAACTTGGCCTATTTTTTGATTGTTTTTTTTATTTTGCCTTATCACTTATGACAGCCTTGCACCTAGACGTATGATGAGATGAATGTTACGATTCACCAATGTTAGACTAAACCTAAGTTTACACCCAGTGCTCGACTTTGGCTTTTCGCCCAGATTCAAGATTTGATATTTAATATATTTAAGATTTGATATATTTGCTATTTTGCGTTTTTTTAATTATTTTGTCCTGTGCCATACATTATTATTTCGAGTTATTGGGTTGGGGATTTGACAAAACTGGTTCGCATTGTATGGTTTATATAATTTTTCGATTTTTTGGCTGGTTATATTGACTTTGTTGTGATTTGCGAGGCCCATCCTTTTTTTGCTTAAAGTTTAAGCTGGTTTTTAAATCTCGACTTATTTTGACCTTATTGTTGTTTTATGAAACTGTTTTACGAAGGCATCGTGCGGCGCAAACAATGCTAATGTTTGGGCCTGAAGCTCAGACTTTGATTTTGGCTTACACTAAGCTGATTTCCTTAGGTTTAGGATTTTGGTTTAGGTTTATTCGTTTATTATAGGCTCAGGATTAACCGGTTGTCCTAGGCGTTAGCCTTAGCTGGTTGTGCTAGGCTTTAGGCCTAACTCTTTAGTTTAGGCTTTAGCTTTAGTCTTTGATTTAGTCGCATTTTTCTAAACTTTTGGCTTATTCGTTTTTTATAGGCTTAGACTTAATCGGTTATGCGAGGCTTTAGGGTTAACTTTTTAGCTCAGGCTTAGACTTTAAGCTCCGGTATAGTCGCATTTTGCTATACTTTTGGCGTAGGCTTTCATTATAAGTCTATGCTCAGGTTTTGGCCATAACCTCACATACGTTAAACCCTATGAACTTTTAGATGCTCATAATGAAATTCTGTGTGTGGGACCTAGCTAAAGCTCTGCCATTTTGGCAGATTTGTCTTCACTTTTGTAGGCTTACGAATCTAACCAACACCTTAATGGGTTTACCTTAAAAGGTCAAACAACCAAAGACCAACTCAAATGCTCACTTTTTTTCATTCCTGTCTAGATGGTAACACTCACTTCCTTTATGATTTTGTTGCCCTTGCGGAATTGCTCTTGCTTGTTTTTTTTCTGTATTTCGAAATTTTTGACTTTTTTTTTTTTTTTTGCCTTTTTGTTAAACTTCTCTTTCCCAATTTTTTTTACCGCTAAAAATTTATTTACTGTCTAATTCAATTATTTTCTTTTTTGTTAGTTCACAGGTCATCTTTCAAAGGGCCATGGTCAATTTTTAAAAATAACCAGCTCTTCAATTAAGTTAATTTGTCGAAAAAATAATATATTTGACCTGACAGTTCTTCGTTTTTGATAAGGCTTTTTTTAAAACTCCAGTTTGCGTTAAGGAGTTAAAAAGTCGTGAATCACTATAAATGATACGTTACAATTTGTATTGTTTAATGCATTCATGTCCAAAAATTATGAAAAAAATTTTCCGTTAAATTAATCTAGATTTTAAAATTTTGCGTTTTCTTGTCCGCGTCTTTTGTCTAGTGTCTTCTTTTCTTGTGTCTTTTTGTCCAGCGTTTTGTTGTCCGTACCTTTTTGTCCGGCGTTTTTTTGTCCGCACGCCGTCTCCTCTTTTTCCAAAATTGGCTTCCGGTTTTGTTAAAAAGCCTTTGATCCGTCCATTTTTTTTCCGCGCTATTTCACAGTTTACCACAAATTCACTCCAAACTTTAACTACTTACTAATTTTCAGGCGTGTGTACTACACAATATTTGGCTATAAAATGACAACGAACGACACGCCTGAAATACGGGCCTACTATTTGCAATGTATGCGAGCGCTTTACAGCAAAAAGACGAATAATTCGGTGCTGCTTGACCGCCAAGAATACGAAACAAAATTGCAGCGGTTGATCGAATTGGAAAACCCCTTGGAGAAACGCGTGCCTTCCGACTCCCGGCTGGCCAAAATGTGCGTGATTGCCAAGCCGGAGACAGACGGCTCGCTTGTTCCGCGGTTGTGTAAACGTGGCACCAACCTACCGTATGTGCCACTGGAGGATTTGTTCGACGTTATTCACAAGTGGGATTTTATTGTTTTTAGTTTTTTAATACTTTAGATACTGTAGATACTGTATTTTCATTTTTATTATTTTTACCGTCAACCTTGTCCAGTAGCTTAATCAATAAAGTGCTACTGTAATTGAAGTTTTTAGAACTAAATGATACCGTTTTCTGAGCAATGTGTTCTCATTTTTTTTTACATTTTTGTCCTTTGGCTAAGATTGAGGTAATCGCTTAAGCCTGAGCTGCACATACAGCTCAATTAAGATAATAGTCTAATCTTAAGTTAAGGCAATGTCATAAGCCTAGAGCTAAGCTTAATGCAATAGGATTAGCTTAAGGCTAATAACGAAACTTACGGTTAATCTTAAAACAATTAGCTTATCCGGCGGCAATGTTATAAGTTAAACCTAAGGCCTAGCTTAAAGCAAAAAGCTAAGATCACAGTTAATTTTTCAATTCTTACCTAAACCATCGATAATCGTTTAATCCTATATTTAAGGGTTTATTCCTGTTCTCAATGAATTTTTCAATTATAGTTTGCGACGATTTTTGTTCCTCGCCAAGTTTTTTTTTGTTGGCTTATTTTCGTCACAAATTTGGAGATGGTGATGCCGAAGCTGAGACCAAAAATTTTTCGCTAGTGTTTCTCGCTTTTTCCGCCTTGCAAAGGAGAACTAGCAATTTGCAATTGTGCACTTTGCACTGCCATCTTTTACTGAAATAATTCCATACACTAGACATTTGGCAAAAAAGTAGCAAAAGCAGAAAAAATAAATAAAAATTTAAATAATTTTAGTTATACATATTAGATCAGAAAATCATTTTAGGAAAATGAAAATCTTATAAAAAAAAAAGTTCATAGATTGCTCAAATTGAATGCAATGTATTAAATCCCCGTTCACCCTCATTTCCCTGTAAACAGGCGGAGAGGGAAAGGGGTAAATCCCGTTTATTTTTTTTGAACGGGGGAGGGAAAATAAGCCAAAATATGAGAGGAATCCCCGGGGAGGGAAGGAATCCCCGGGAGAGAGGGAGACCAACTCTACTATATATATTAATTTTTTTTAGCGCTCACGTTAACTTGAATCACGCGGGGCGCAACGGACTGCAGCGCCATTTCCGCGACCGCTACTCGAACATCACCAAGGATTGCATTATGAACTACTTAAACACCTGTATCGACTGTCCACGCACCAAACGTGCCGGCCATTTGATGCGGCGGCGCGTCTTTTTGCCCAATTTTGCGTCGATGAACGCCGGCAGTGAGCTTCTTTCGTTTGGCGGGTGCGGCGAGGACGAGGAGGAAGAAGAAGACTGCGATGCTGCCTTCCACTCGCCTTCTTCCACCGTCGGCTTGGACGCCGAGCAATCCTTTTTTCAAAATAGTGTCAGCAGCAATGCCAACATTTTGTCGACAATGCCTCTTCACATCCCTTTTGTCAAGTCATTGGGCACCGCCTTGCACGCGGAAGAGTTGCAGACCAATCGCGCTGGCTACAAGAGGTGCCATGACGCGAGTACAGCGGTGGCCGACGACAAATTTTCTCGTGGACAAGTAATCTCTTTTCTCCTTTACTTACCAAATTTTACCCATCCGTTTTCAGGTCGACGTTTTTACAATGGCTGCGGCTGAGGAGGCCGGATTGAAGTATGTTATGCGATACACAAATCTGTCCACGCACGAAGTCCGCCTCTGCGCTTTGCAAAATGATTCGGCGGCGGAGGTGGCGGATGCACTCGTCGACATTTATTGTGAGCAAGGAGCTCCCGTCGTTTTACAATCGTTGAATGGACGCAAATTTGTGACTGAGGTCTGGCTTTTGAATTTTTTCGCCGACCTTTTTTTTGTTATTGAGAAATTTTTTTTCATATTATCAAATTTCTTAAAGTGCATTTACATTAACTTAGTAATCTTTTCTTGTTAAACAACATTAAACAAATGATTTTACAATTGTTTCTTCTTAAATCTAAGCCTTAGCCATAATATATATAATTATTTAGCTCAGGCCGCAAGCCTAAGGCGCAAACCTATGCTTAAGCCATTAGCCTAAAGCAAAATCTAATACTGCGCCAAAGGCAATATGCCATAAACGTAAGCCACAAATATATGCGTTAATCATAAGCCAACACTCTATACTAAAAGTTAACTCTAATCTTTGACTAATGATATAAGCTTATAATCGTTTTGTAAGTAATCGTACCTAAGCCAGGAGGCTAAACTTAAGGTAGAGTTTAAGCCCTAGTTATAACACAAGTCATAAGCTCAAGTCTCAACTTAGTTTCAAGTTTAAGTTTAAGCCCTAAGCCTAAAGCTAAGTCTGATCATAAAGCTAAGTCATAATCCAAAGCGACAAATTTAAGCTTGAGCCATAAACCTGAACCTCATCTTAAGCCTAAGGCTAGAGCTTAAGCTATAAACTTATGCCCAAGCCATTTGCCTCAATCATAAGCATAAGGCAAAGCCATAAGCCTTAGGCGAAGTTTGAGCCTAAGCATTAAGTCTAGGTCAAAATCTAATCGTTGGCCAAGTCATAAGCCATAATCTTAAATTTTAGCTTAAGCCTTTGGTAGCTTTTTTTTAGGACTTGACTTCTCCAGCAAGCCGTTTTGAAAGGTACAACCCTAAGCCTAAGCTTTTAGGATATTGTCCTTAAGTTATCCTACTTTATTCTATAAAGTCATTTTCGGATATGTTCTTCTAATCCAAATTTTTTTGGGCTATGAACTTTTGATTGAGCTTTTTTAATAAGCCAAGATGATTAGCTTATGAGCAACGATCTTCTTTTTTTGGGAAGACACAGCTTTTCAATTATACAACAGTTTGTTCCTTTAGACAATAAATGAGGTCGTTAAACTCTGGCCGCGCTGTCGTCAATTACACGCTGAATTCCGTCGGGCTGAAAAAGGAGGGACGGCGTCCTTGCAGCAAGCCGAGTGCCTGTTAATTGAACAATTGAAGGAGGAGATGAGCAAGAATGGTATTAGTTCTTGGGCGCGTTCTCTCCGCTTTTTGCAATGGAAATTGAATACGACTGTTGATTCCGGTAAGCTTTTTCTCGGGCTTTAATTTGAGCTTTTAATTAAAATTTGCTTTCAGAGATTGGCCGATCGCCGATTGAAGGCAAGCTGGGACGTATCCCAGCGCTGGGCCTAAAATCTTCAAAGCTACTGGATGCGATTTACGATAAGGCGCGCTCGGAAGAGCAAATCCTCGAGTTCCTGCAAGACGCCGAACTGCTTCGCCTGTCCGCCTTCTGTCAACAATCTCCTTCCACAACAAATTGCAACTATTCGGCGCCGACCGAAAAACGATGCCGAATCGCTTTGCAGCAAGTCGACGATGCGCTCAGTAAGCCTTCAGTTTTTAGTTTTACTGTGTTTAAAGACCTTTTTTTTAAAATTTGTTATTAACCTAAATCTTGTTGTTGTTCTACGTGTTGTTAAATTCTTTGCGGTTGTTGTTTAACTTATTGTTTTTCTACTTGTTTTTATCATCTTAGTTGTTGTTGTTGAAATTGTTGTTTTATTTGTTTTTAGCTTTTTTAATGCTGTTGTTTATTTTGCTGTTGGATTCTTCACTATTTATGTTCAAAATGAGAATGGCGCTAGCGCTTCTATTTTTAAAGCATCCCAAAAACGGGCGCTTCTATATGAGGGGGTGGAGAGGATTTTATTTTTCAAATTACCTGAGCCTCATAGTTTTCTGTCTTCAAATCGTTTTTAACTAGAAAAATGACCCAAAATTTGACTTTTAGACGGGAAAATGTTTGCCAACACCGGGTTTAACGCGATGACAACGGCGACGAGTACTTCAACGGGCTTTTTTACGCCATCCACAGCTAACAACAACAACATGACAATGAAGAGGGACTACGGTAGCAATAATTTTTTAAGCAGTCTCGACATTAACGGCTGTGCTGGTTCGACGAATGGCAGCAAGTCGAGGCTGGTCTCCGCTCAACAACAACGCGACAACGTCAACAATTTTGTGCAGAAAATTTCGGAACGTTTTCACCAGCAGTTGAGTCGGAATACCAATGCCAAAAGCAGTTTGGCCTCCAACAACAATGATGACTCGACACAACAGCGCAATTTTCACGACGCGCTGGCGTCGGGCTCGAATCGGAGCATTGACGACGAGGAATCCAATACTGGAGGAGATACGATGCCAGAGGCCTACTCAAGACGTAAGCAATTTTTTGATAGGTTTTTTGATAATGCGTAAAAATTACTATCATTGAATATTATTACGGTTTATTTTTGCTCATGGGGGCTTCTGACTATAGGAACTTTTGGGGATTGCTGTTCTTGAGGATTTCAGTCTATGTCGATTTAAGTATGTGTAGGCTTTTGCCTGTAGGACTTATGTCTGTGGAATTTTTGTTTGTGAGGACTTCTGTGAATGTCGGCTTTTGTCTGTGGGACTTTGTATGGGAACTCTTGTATGTAACACTGTCTATGGGAACATTTGTTTGTAGGATTCACGCTATTGGAATTCTGTGAATTCTTTCTTCTAGGACTTCTGTTTTTTTCTTCTGTCATGAGTCCCAACCTACTGTTAGGCGCAATCTTATTTGACAATAAAAAACGCGGTTCAGCAACATCAATTTTTCTTTTAATTTTGTGGAATAGCTATATGCAGCATTTTTTTTGACTCCCAAACTTTTTTTCCAGTGGACCGTGAACTGGAGTACTTGAACGCGCAGCAATTTTTCAACGATCTTGCAAACCTTACACCGATGAACAGCTGTTCGGAGCCGTCGTCGCCGACCGCCAGCGACGAGTCGTCCTCAATGAAGGCGGACTTACGCACAATCAAGAGCGAATTTTTGCTGAATGACAAGGCTGCCGGACTGACCGCCTAATTTTGCAGTTTTTCTTTTTTTAATTACCAAAAATGAGATAATGTGATGAGTTTAAATCCCCACAAAAAGAAATGTTATTATATGATGTATACCAATTTTGTTACCGTTTTGTCATAAAAGTCAATAATTTTTTTTGTATAGTTTATTGTTTTTATATTGTTATTATACAATAAAATTTTGTTAATTAGGGTTTAATGCCGAACCTCTAAAAGGTAGTCTGAATTCTATGAAACATAACATTTCAACTAAAATAAAACCGCCTCGGATCAAATTGAGCTTACTCAGCGGGAAATTAAGCTCTTGTTCAATTCCATAAAAAATTATTTCGTTTTTAATGCTGAAAATTGGGAAAAAGCTCATTAAAGTTTGCTCCGTTAAAATTTTTTTCCGCTTTAAAAAGTGAACTTGTGAACTTTTGGCGTTGTGTGACACAATTCTCGTATTTTTTTATAATAAAATGCTGAAACTCACAGGGTTAATTGTTCACTGTGTCATCAATCGTACTTAAGTAATTTATGAATGTAAACAATTTACTGTACATCAGGAAATTTTCGTGTCGAAATTTGATTGGCAGTCTTTGTCAACACTGGAGTTAGGTTTCATTAATTATGTTGTGTGCTATATTTGTTGATTCACAATTATAAAATCTAACAAGAGCGCATCATTAGAGTACTTAAATGATTTTGAGCATATGGTATAGAAAAATGTGGCGGAACACTACAATATTGCCAATACAACTTAACCAATGTATGCAAATCTGATGCAGAATCGATTGTTGGCAGTAAAAAAAAGCTGAAGTTCACAACCATCTAGCAAGTTTCGGAGCTATTAACCTATTAATTATGTTGAATATCATAGATTTTACAACACTTTAATTTCAAACAAACATGTTCTTTTTTGGGCAATTGGACAAAACCTCGAATTTCCTTTAAAATGGTATTAAAATTAAACTGTGGCGTATTGTACGTTTTAAACTAACATTCAAATATTTATCGAACAACTCTAAAAACGATAAAAAAGTTAAAAATGGTTCATCCAAAAATTGATCAACGGCTTAAAAAACTTATTTTACGCCTTTGCGATGACGATCAGCTTACGTACAAACAAATTGCTGAGTATGTGGGTATTCGACGTCAAAGTTTGCTTAAAATATATAAACGTGCTAAACAAACCAATCAACCACCAATTGATAAGGGAGGTCGAACTCGATGAACAGGAAACCGGTATTTTTCTTTTTCTAAAATCAATTTTAAGTCTCAAATAAATTATGTAGCACTGATAGAAAAATTCTTCGAAAATCTGTACAAGATCCACGCATGAGCGCACCACAAATTGGTCAAGAACTGAACTTGTTGGATGTTAGTGCACAAATCAACGTTGTTTAACTGAACCAGGACTAAATGCACGACGACCAGCTTTAGTACTGATGACGTTAATTGGATCATTGATCAATAGAAGAACGTCTTGTGGTCCGTCGAATCAAAAAAAAAACAGTTTTGAGTGCGGAAAAAATGGCAACGAAGATGAGGTGTTATTGAATATACCAAAAAATTTAACATTAAGCCAAATGATCAATAAGCAGAGAGTGCCTTTAATATCAGAACAAATTAATGTGCCATTTGTTTAGATTACTTGGCAAACAGAGTTCTTTAAAACTGAGGAGGGTAGAATAAATATAATAGTATTGTAGGTAACTGTAAAGTCATAATTGATTTAAAAAATTTGTCGCAATTATTTTTGTTTTAATTTTTATGGCGGACTTATGTCTACGCTGATTATTCAATCAATACATATTGTTAAAAAATGGCCAAATGTGTTTTGCCGAGAGTTTTATTTTGTTAATTGCGGTATTGGTTTGTAGTCACACAATTCTTTGAAACATTTTCGTCAATTTGTACTTGATTCTTCTGTATTGACATGAAATCGGGTTTGCAAAAAAACTTATTTCTTCTAAACTAGCCTACTGGTTTTGTTTTGTTTGTTTGCTATACTACATCTGTTGTTAATAAAAACCATTATAAGGCTTTATTCAATTTCTTTCTTAGCTAATATTGATTGACTCACGTGGAACGTTTACTTCCACACATTTACAGTAAACTTAAAGATTCTTTAATTACAATCATTTATACACTTTAAAAAAGTAAAATACAAGCCCGATGTTAAACATTGTCAATTAACTGGTTGATTATCTCTTTTCCTATCCCCACATTTTATTTTCTCCTCGTCTCCCCCACACCATTTTATCATCGTCTTCTACATACATATCTATTTTTGTTTTAATTTTATATTGATTTTTTTATTTGGTACATTACCAAAAAAATTTCATTTTTTTTTATGTTTCGTTTTGTGATTTATGTTTTACTTTTGCGTTTCTATTGATTTTTTTACCTTTCAATCAATTTATTATAACTTGATTTAGCATTTTAATTTTATGAACTTTTCTCTTTCACATAAATAACATACCGTATTTTCTTTAATTTAACGTTATCCCTAATTGAGCCTCAATTAATATAACCTGATGTTCAGAGGCAGTTGAAAAATAGACCCCGACGGATAATACATTTAACAAGTTTAAGGAAATGTTGATATTTTATATAGCTACAGTAATATAAACACTGTATTTTCTCTATGTAAACAATTTGTTATTTTTTTTAAATATTTCATATGTGTTGTGGTCCCACAACTATTTGTTTTTTTTTTGGGCCAATCGACGTTTTTTATCCTAAATTATTTGATTTTTTCTGATAAATTGTCTTCGGCCAAATATCTGGCAACCATCCAAGCCACTAGACAAATCAGACTTATTTATGATTCAAACATTTACTGAAAAAATGGAAACTTATCTCTCGGTGCAATTATTATTTGTTCATTTAACGTTAAGATTTTCGATTGTTTCACTATTGTTTTGATTATGTTTTTTGATTAGTGTTTATTTTGATTAGTGTTATTATATTATTTTGATAAGTGTTTATTTTGTTTGTATCAATTTATACAACGCTTCATTAGACGTCAATAAAATATGTTAACGTAATACTCTCTTATTAATAAAATTTAGAGACAAAATAGTACAACACTCATTATTTTAATTTACAAAAACTTTTCTGCTTGAATTAAGAACGATTTTTCTTTCGCATTTATATTCCGCACAATGCTTCAGTATGTAATTACCTCATTTATCTCCAGAAATTAATTTGCCTTCAAAACTCCCAAATATAACTCTCTTACACAATTTTTGCTCATAAACCCCGCACAAAACTGCCGATTATAACTTCCACTCAAAACTCCTGAATTTCGCACATGATTTTTGTACATAACAACCGCAAAAAGCTCCCACATATAACTCCCGCTTAAAACTCTCAAATATAATTCCCAAAGTTTTTTTTTCAAGTAACTTTTTTTTGGACTTGCAAAACGCATTCCAAAAATGTTTTATTTTGTTTGTGTCTTCAATGTTTTCTTCGATCATTTTATAGTTTTGGTTTTGACAAACTTTAAGAAAACGAAAAATGTGCGGTCAACCCAAAATGTAAGCACTTCCAATCGATTTAAACTTTTTTGACCTTTAATTGGTTTATCCTTGAAAGTAGATTGCATTCAAATCGAAACTATAAACGAATTATAACCATTTTTTTTGTAGTTTGTGTTTTGTTGTTGCTTGATCGAATTTGTACTTTGTGTGTTGAAGTTTTTATAAATGATTTATCACCAGCACGGTAAACCAGTTTTGTGTCTGTATTGCCTATCTAGAGTCTAGAGTTTGTACGACAACCAAGACTTCTTGTGGTCACGAAACGCCTGTTGAAATGTTGCATCATGTTTTTTTTTGCTCTCTGTAATGACGTAATTTGCCCATATATTTCGGTTCAATATCGCATGTAAATGAATTTGGTACATTTGCTACAACAAGAATTGTTGTGTGCACTTTAAAATGTGTGCACTTCTTATGTAATACATAAAATACAAAACGTTGTAGTCTGGTTGTATTCGCTTTTACAGTAGCTAACTTTTTGCAGAATGATAATTGGGCAAACGAATTATTATATTTATTAAAAGCTGTCTGCGGCTTTTTTTGTCACAAAAACTTTTAGTCGTTTTTGCTGTGTTGACTTTATTCGGAGAGGCTTTGCGCAGCCAAGCTTTTTTCTGGTTAGACTATCCGCCATACAATACATCTTTCTAATAAAAGTAAACCCCTACTGTACTTTAAAATTTTCAATTGCTAAAATTTGAATATTTTCGTTTTAGGATTACCGTAATATATTTTTTTTAAATATTTAATTTGGCGCGCTTTTTAAAGTTTGGCTTATAGTTTAATTTTTTTGATTTGAAGCTTTAAGAAATTTGAAATATTTTACACTATAATATTTTCGTTTTGGGACGACCGTAATTTTTTTTGAATGTTCAAATTGATGTTCTAAATTTTCAGCTATAATTTCAAAGTTTTTTTAATAATATTTTTGATTTTGTAGTTTTTATTGATTCGCTTCTTGGCATTTGAATTACAATTGATGGACTTCAAGTACGACTGGGATGTGGCTTCAACGTCCGACGCTTTCTTCCACACTTCCGACGAGTCAGGCTCTGCCAAAGAGGACGAGCCAGATACTGACGGCGCCGACAAAAAGTCGAAGACACAAAGTGGGGAGGACAGCAACGATGCAAATGCCGGCGCCACGTATTCGGATTTGGCGCTCAAATATTGTTTGATTTGTCGACAGATCAGTCACGGATTCCATTTTGGCGTGCTGGCTTGTCGGTAAACAAATTTTTTTAACCATTTCTCTGTATTAAATTGTAATGTTTTATTTAGCGCATGCGCTGCGTTCTTTCGCCGAACTGTTGTGGAAAAAAAGACTTATAAATGCCGGCAAAATCTGCAATGTTCTATACAAAAAGGTTAATACTTTTTTTTATCCTTGACAATTTTAAAAACTGTGTTGTCGTCTCTAGAACAACTGAGGTAAAAATTATTGATCGTTTATTAAGTGTGGGTTCTTGATGCACAGTTTGAAAGAGCTCAAAAGCACGCCGTCTGCTCAAAAAAAAATTTATCAGGGTGGGGGGGAGGACAAGAAAGAAATCTGGAGAGCCTGGTGTTCCTCCGACTTACTAAGTTTTTTTATGTTTTCATTCCCGTTCAGGACTATAAAATTCTGATAAAACAACTTTTTCAACCGCCGGTTTTATAATATTTTCACAAAAAATTGCGCTTTGCTTTTGAATGTTTTTTAAATGAATGAATCTTTGACGCTCAAAGAGAATGTGAAAAAATAAGGCTCAAATACGGAAAACCCTTCTTGAAAATGTTTAAAAAAAGAGATCTACTGTAAAGGATAAGGGATATATTTTATGAAAGAGTGAGCTAAATGGTCTTTTCATAAGATTTATAGACACTAGAATACTTAGCACCACCACTTGCTCTTTGGGAAATTCCAAATGATTTTGAAAATAAGAATAATATTTACTTTCTAGTGCAATGCTAATTCGCAACACTACGGCTTTCCTCCATTAATATTGGCAATTTGTAAAGACACGCAATATTATAAAAGTCGGCCTTAACTTTTAGACCATTCATCAATTTCCTCTTTTTTATTTCTTTGCTTCAAAACAGTTAAAAAAATGTAAATTGATTTTCAGAAAAACGCAATATGTGTCGCGCGTGTCGGTATAAAAAGTGCGAAGCCCTCGGCATGTTTAAGGATGGTATTGAATTTTTATGTTACTAGCGAACTGACTAAGCCCTGCTGGCTGCTCAACTAAAATCACTATAGTGAACAGGTTGACATAACCATTTTCGTGGAATGATAATTGCATGGTTCGAATTTACTTGATATGTACTAATTAAAATAACAAGTATCTATTGTAATTAAGATTTTGACTTTATGATTTTAATTCCTACCGTAGTTAAGATTTTGTCTGAATGATTTTCATTTTCAATTAAATTACAGTCGTTCTTTTAGTTTTTCTTCAAAATTTTTAACTTACGTCGAACTACAGTAAAATTTAAATTTTTACTACCTGAACACTTACGTTTGTTCCCAATGGTTTTGAATTTAAAAATGACCTACAGTAATAAATTTTTCAATTCGCGGGCTTTGCCATTTTGTTCTCACTTCTAAATTTGCGCCTGGCAAAATGCCCAGCGGGTTCAATCAAACAGGCTGATATCAGTTGTTCAAATAGTTTTATTTGCGCCTAGCCCAATACTTTTGTAGACGTACAATTGAACCGCGACCCGATTGGCCGACGTAAGAAGGGTTCGCCTAGCAAACGCCCAGTACTTTCCCATTTGTCTTCCGTCGAATGTCGTGCCAAAATTCCATTAACCTCATTTCCATCAAGCCAGTCCGCTGCTGCCCAAACGTTGTGCGCCGACAGCCCACTTCCACACAAACAACAGCAGCAGAAGCAAAGCGGTGTGACGTTAAAGCAGGAATACAACGAATACAAACAGCAAAGCCCCAACCTGTTGCGCGAGCGCATGGAGCAGATCTTTGAACGGAGTGAAAAGGAACCGTATCCGCAAAACGACGAAAGCCTTCCCAACCTTGGCCAGTCAGCGCTTGACCCGTACTTTGTCGGTGGCAGCAACAATAACGCGCCGCCGGCTGGCTACACGTCACAAAAATCGGTGACTACTTTACCCGTCATTTTCATGCCGCAGACAATCAAGTACACTACGCCTACGGTAATAACTTGCCTTTTTATTGAGTTGGTTACTGTACAAGTTTCCCAATATTTCATTTAATTGTCTTTTGGCACAATTTTGTTTTATATATTTGACTTTTTGTCTCTAAACCTTTTTGTCCGTCTTTTTGTTGTCTTTAGGACAAAAAGTACACGGGCAACACGGGCGTAAAACAAAAAGCGACAAGTCAATTTTTAAAGAATAACTTTTTTTACAATTTTGAGTGGTGGATTCCAGGATTCATGTCCAAAATTGTTAAAAACATTTGTCCTATTGTATTTTAATATTTTGCATTTTTTCTTTTTGTCCAGTACCTAATTGTTTTTCCCGCGTCTTTTTGTCCGCCGTCCCTTTGTTTGTCATTTTTTTTTGTCAACTTCTCATTGTCCGGTTTCATTCTTGTCCGTGTGTCTTTTTGACCGGCATTTTTTAATATATTATCATTCGGCGTCTTATTGTCCGTGTGTTTTTGAGTTTCGTGTCATATTATCCGCGTATTTTTGTCCGACGTTTTATTGTCCGTGTGTTTTTGAGTCCGGCGTTTTTTTGTCCCTAGACACCTAACCTTATTAAACTATTTCCAGTTGCCAACAATTTCATTTGTGCCGTATTCATTTTCTGCCGAGGTCAATACGGCCGCTGGCGCACCAACCGGTCTGACCCCAGTCCACGGCCAAGTCGGTGCGCCATTATTGCACAGATTGTTGGACGGCTACAGCAACTACACGTCCTCGCAGAAGTCGCTTTACAATGTGATGTACCCAGATCATATGTTTTCCAACGAGACTGTAGACCCAAATATTCATTTATTCAGTTTTTAGTTGATATTCCCTTTCTTTTTTCTAGTATCGGCTCACCAAACACACTGAGTGCGTTAAAATGGAACGCGGCTGTTTGTCGCTGATGTCCTCGATGTTGAACGACTACTTCCAGCCCTTCGACTCTTTGCCCCAAGAAGTCAAGGTGAGCCAAAAAGAAGAAAATTATGATTTAAGCTTAAGTTTAGACTTAGCTCAATTTTGGGGATGATCAAAAAAGCGCTGGCTAACACTGGACTTGGAGCGTGGCTAGGGACTTATGACCCAATTGTAGAATATTGGGCCAAGGTGTATTGCGGCTGCCGGCTCAGGGTTTGAACATGAGGGCAAATTAAATTGATTTGCATTCAATATTTAGTTTAAAATAGGACAAAATAGTTTTTAGACATTTGGCCTGGACAAAAATTTTTTGTGGGACCAATAGAACCTTCAATGTCCTCCGAAATTATAGATATGGTTTGTTCCATTCGATAGAGGTTTTGTAGGGCCGCAAAGTTTGAGATAAGTGCTCTCAGGTGTAATTTAGGACAAAAGGATGAGGGAAAAAAAACACGGAACAAAATTAAATTAAATTAAAAATTTTGCGTTCTTTTTTCCGTGCGTTGTTTTGTCCGGCGTCCGTTTGTGCGGCAGATTTTTGTCCAAGCGTCTCTTTGTCCTAATGCCGTAAATTAAAAGGGAAATCAATTTTTTACAATCGGCCTTTTGTGTTTGCAGATTTCCATCCTCAGGGCGTTTTCGTCACGTTTCTGCTACCTGACCCAATGTTTTCAGAGTGCGCACGTATTTCCCAACCCGGAGGACACGCGCTACGTCCTGCATTACGGGCAGTACATCGACTTAAACAAAATGGAGTATTTTTTCGACGGCGACAACGAAAGAGACATCAAAATGCTTATAAAGTACAGCCGTTGCCTTCCTGACCTTATAAAAATGCAAAATCCTTTTGTTTCAGATTTGCGGAACAAATTTTCCAGGTCTCACGCCGAATCATTTCCCGAATGCAGCAAATTGGCATACGCGAAGTGGAGGTAGCCGCGCTCGCCGGAATTATCTTGTGGAACGATGGTAAGGCTTTTGAAAAATTGTACGATGGATTCGTGTTAGTGCCGTGAAATGTGGTAAGCGGATAATTAAGTTAACGGTCAAAGCGACGCCGGATAAGTCCGTGCCCCCTTTTTCTGCAGCATTAGACTTAACGACAGACTTTTTTTATGAGAGTTAAAATGAGTGTTTTTGCGAAAACAAAGCCAACTAACTTAAAGAAAGCAGGCAGGGAAGTACTCAGAATACATTTTTCAGTTTCGTCTGTGGACCCAAAATTGGCGGACGCGACTTGCAATCAGATCTACTCGGAGCTCCATAGCAACATGATTCTGACGCACGGCGTCGCGGGCACGGGCATGCGGTTGGGCTCGCTTTTGGGCATGATGCACGACCTTAATGTTGGTGTTTTAAGATGGTTTTTTTAGCATTAAGACTTTGGGCGAGTTTTGGCCTTTTCTGGCTGGGTATATTGTAGTATTCTTTTTGAGCACTAGGACTTTTGGCTTTTTTTGGTAGATCTTGTTTGGCTGGGTTTATTGTAGTATTGTTATAGCTTCTGCAAAAAGAAATCAGCGAGTCGGTGACGATACATCGCATTTTCAATCCGCACAGCGTCGACGTATGGGACGAAGTATAAATGTTGTTGTTTCCAAACTTTTTCTATTTTGTAATAAAGCTAATATAATATAATGAGACATTTAGCAGACATTTAAATTTAAATCCAGTAAGCGTCCCCTTCAAAAATAAAAAAACTAAATTGTTGAAAAAGAGGGCTTCGGGAAACACATTGTAGGATGGTCCCAGTTTCAGGGTCAAACCAATTTGGAAGGTCTTAACAAGTCCTAAACTTGAGTGGACAGCGATGTAGGCAAAGAAAAGTTGTCCGCACAATACGTCTTTTTTAGTACGAAGGACCGTTAATAGTAGGATGCGGACAGTAATAGTCTTTTTTAAAAACAAGAAAAATGCTGTCCGGACTAATAAGAGCATTAAAAATGGCGTCCGGACAGAAAAGACGTTCTAAGAGCGGATTCGGACAAATCAATATTGGTCACAAAAATAGTTAACCGTATTTCCTTGCTGCCCCAAAGCATCTACAGTAAATTAAAACCTTACTGTCAATCATTCTCGTCCAATTTATCACAAAAAAATATTTACAAGTCCATGAAAGCGCTGGTTAATTACAAATGTCAATCCTTCATACACACACGCCCCGTCAGGGTTAATCGGGTGGAATGCGTGGGATTACGGGCAGGATTGAGTTGCCGTAAGAGGAGTTAGTTGGCAAGTAGGTGACGCTTGTCTGCATGTCCAATCCGTTCATGACGGCCGGTGACCGACTAAGTTCTTTGCCCAGCAGTCCTCCGCCGCCGCTGCCGCCAATCCCACTGCTCTCCGATAATAAACGATTGCTAAAATTTGGTCTTTTAAAAAAGAGTAAGCCATACAAGGAGTAACTGAATGTCCTACAATACAGTACAACGTGAAAACTCCTTACGATCAAGCCAAGAAGCCTTTTTTCAGTTCAGCTATGTTGAGGCTTGTCTAACCTATGCTTAACCATAACTGAAGGCCATTCCAATAAAAAAATACAAAACCGCCTCTGGACATACAGTGAGCCTAAAAAAAGCTATTAAAACAGTCCGGGCCAAAAGTCCAAGTAAATTTAAAAACAATTAAATAATAAATCCAGTATCAAAATACCGTCAAAAGTGCTATTTGTCAGGGCCATATGTTCTATAATCTCAAATCCTATAGCGTCGGAAATAAATTATAAGAATTTCCATCAGACAAAACAGATTGTACAGTAATTTTTAAAATAAAACACTATTTTAATACAAAAGACGTACCCGGAGTTTTTCAGCATCATCTGTCTTGTCCGGTTGATGTCCTCGAGTAATTTCCGATTTTTTTCGTCTAAAACCTAATTTTAATCAATCTTAGAGACTAAGCCATTGCCCACCCGGAGCCAAAGAGTAACCATCATCAACCCTCTCATTTTGACACGCTATTATTCGTTCTCCAACTTTAGCCAGCAAGTAAACGGCATCGACTTTTCACTTATTCAAAACCCAAGCCGCGCTGAAACAAAGAGTTAATCTAGGCCAAGACCACAAAGCTTGGCTTAAAGCCACGCTTTCTCATCCTATAATTTGGCTTCAGCTAAAGTATACCTCTTAATATAGCCCTAATCAAAGCCCAAAGACTGAAAAACCCGAATTACCTTGTCGAATTGGAGCGGCGACCGAGTTTGGCAATGTAGATGAAGACGAGACTGCACTATTCATTTTCCGATAAGGCGTCTAATTACCAGGCGTAAATGAAAATTAACGAAATTCGAGGGCCAACAAGTCTTAAAGATATCAAAATTTCCGATAAAACAATTTCAAAAAAATTTGAGCAAAACAAAAAATTTGATTAAAATATTTATTCGCAATTTGAATTGACAACACAGTTTTGGGGATTCAATAACAAGAATTTTAGAAAGTTAGGCAAAAGCTACTAAAGAAGCCATTGTAACTCAGCATTAGCCTACACATATCTAAACTCTTAATTGTGCAACTCCTTAAAAGCAAAACTCGAATTTTCAAGTCCTCAGCAGGTCAACAGACTAAGGATACCTAATTATCCCAAATTTGCAAAAAATGACTTATTCCAAAAAACGAATAAAAAAGTCAAAATTAATTTCAATAAAAAAAATATTCAACAAGTCAATTCCAATCAACGCATAATAAATAGAAATTAACAATTTTTCAAAAGCTAAAAAACCGCACCGAATACACCAAACACATTTTAAAGCTCGTAAAATTAAAAAAAAATTAATTATAAAACTTTGTCGAAAAAAGGAGGAAAACTTAGAAATGTTGAGCCTGAATCAAACTTGAAAAGTCAATAATAATGATAATTAATAATCATTAGATCACATTTACAAACAGCAGTGCCGCTGCGTTAACAAAATGAATCGCATCTGTGTTAATTAACACTACCGCAGCTGCACTGCCAAACAGCGATGCAGCTGTATTGACAACTTGTGACGTCGTTCGGTTAACTAAAAACATCAATTGGTTGAATTTTTTTTTTGCGAAGCGACTATTTTTCCATATGTTATTTTAATTTTAACGTTTATCAGTGCATAAGATGAGCTTTTCAGGCCGTTTTGAAGGGTCGGTACTAAAGAGATAGAACATTTGTATCATTTAAACAGCAAAAAAAACACCTAAAAACTTTACAAGTTTTAAATATTTCAGTTTGTGTTAAAAGAAGAGGTTTCTCTTCGTTTTTTTACTTCTCAGTATTTCATAAAGCCATTAATAGATATAAACGTTGCATTATAATAAAAAAATGTATATGTTTAAGAAAATGTGTAATAAATTAAATGAAAGTGGTTAATTTTCGTTTTAATTTTGCCAACTATTGAAAACCTTATTAAACTGGCTGTCTAAAAAAATCATCAAGGGCTAAACGGCTAGATTTTCATTTAAAATTTTATTTCGCAAAATCGCCGTTGTTGTACAGCCTTTTAAATCTTTATTACATCTAATCCATTCTACGTTTCACCAATTCTATGAAGTCTACTCCAAGAAACCATCTCCGTTGATACGTTTTCCACTAAAAGAGGCACGACTTGTTTGAAATTATTTTTTAAGTTCAAGTCATTCGCATTTTCGACAAAATTTACATTGCAATTTGAGTGATATCATTTCATAACTTTTAAAAAATGTAAAATAACAATTTTTTCAGAGCAGAAACACTATGTAAATTATTTCTAGAACATTTTAATTTGTCATTAATTTTGTTTCAAATTCGAAAAACATATTCAAATTAGGTTTGCGAACACCAAAAATAAAGGAAAAACAAAAGAATTCATAATTAATTAAAATTGTCACTTGCCAAACAAAAACGGTTTCAGCCAATCAGCATCTAGCCAAGCAGGAAATAAACTAGTCATTTAAATTCACTGAAAGGAAAGACAAGTTGTTCTTCGTAAAAAACAACGAAGATCAAAATGTTCTTAAGGCAAATCCAGTTAAGACAAAATTTCTATTAATTTTGCATTTTGGACCAAAAAATTCAACACTTTTTTCAAATTTTGGCATTTTTGAAAAATTACTGTAGTTTTTTTAAAAAAATGATACTTTTTTGAGAAATTTGACTTTCAAACTTTTTTGAAAGGAATATTATCTTAAATGAATTTGGCGCGAAAACAACTTGTCTTTCGTTTTTCTTGTCTTTTCTTTTAGTGTTTTCAAAAGACAAGTTTATTCCCTCTAGTCAAGTAAAAAGTTTAAACTGGGCTACGAAGCGCATAATTTTGAGTTGTTGGCAATACGCGTTTTCTAAAAAAAATCGTATTTATGGTAGAAAAAACAACTTTTAGCCTTTTCTTTGTTTAATACAAAAGTTTACTCCAAATTTTGTATTTTGGTTTCTGATATTAAAATGTATACTAAAAGCATAAGCTTTTGTATTTTTTTTCATCTACACCTATTTGTTCAAAACTTATGCAATTTTTTCCTCCTAAAACCTTGATATTTTTTTAAAACCTTATTGTACTTACACATTTATAAAAAGTCCAAAACACCTAAGCCTAAGCAGCATTAAACTTTACCCTTTTTTAAATTATAACTCATAAAAGTAAAAACTTTAAATGTAAACGCTTATTATGCCAATTCCCTTACGCATCGTCAATTCCCATGCGAACAAAGCAGCCTTCCAAAAATTGACAGATTGCCTTTTATAAAACAATATTGTAAATACATAAGGCCTTGTCCCCCAACTATTTTATATTAGAAAATGAACAATTATCAATTATCATTCCAGTAGCGCTCAACAAAGATAAATCTCAAAGTTCAACCGTTCTTTTTTTTATTTCGACTAATCTTCCCCATCTGAATCCTCGTCGTCGCTTTGTTGTATCCAGTCAATCACCTCCTTCAGTTTGGCCACCGAATTCAACGGCGAATTGGCGGGCAAACCGTTGTACCACTCAAGGATCGCCTCTTCCGACAAAAAGTCGACAGTGTCAAAGAGGAAGTAAATCAGGTTAGGCACAATCTTTCCAAACCTTTCCTCCACCGATGCAAATTCCTAAAAAAACTGTTTTTAAACCTTGGAAAATTCACCCATAAAAAATTAAGCCTAAGGCCGGGTCACAATTTTTTGTGCGCTCTTAATTTCATAAAGACAAAAAGAGATGAAAACCGCGAAATTTCAATGTCAAGCAGCCATTAACCAGTCGGTCATCAACAAACTTCAATACCAAAACCGAGGCTACAACAAAAAGTCCTAAGCCTAAGCATAGGATGAATGAGCAATACTTTATTCAGTTTTCTCAATTAAAATATGGCCCATAATAGCTTCACTCTTTTTTCCCCTGTCATACATAATCTAAACACATCTCAAGCTATTTTTCAAGAAAAGGGGCATGACAACTCCGCACCAAAAAATTTAAACAATAAAATTTTCAACTCTCATTTTAACATACTCACCCAGACCGTAAAAGACCAACTTGAGCACCACCTAATTTTGCTTTATCTCACATTATTCTCTTATATTTTTTTGGAGAAGTGGTATCGGGTTGAGAGTAGGGTCGACGAGTGGGCTAAAGCGCAAATCGGGTTGGCAGTTCTCACTGACCGAGCACAGCCAAACGCTAAATTGGATGTTCTTTAACGAGAAAAAGAGTTGGTTTAGCAAGGAACAGTTTTACTCAATACCAAACAAATTAATCTCAGCAACGTGCTAATTCCCAGTATATCTCGAATTAAAATTAGCTTAAATTAAGCGAGGGTCTTGATTATTTAACAAAAAAAAATGCATCATACCTCAATAGCGTGCAGCATCTGCAGTTTGCTGGTCTCCCGTTTGTAATAATTCTTCCACAACGCGTCCCAGTCTTTAAACAACTTAACAACGCAAAAAGACTTTAGAAAAACGATAAGACCAAAGAAAAAGGCAAACCCTGCACAGTTTTGCAAAGCCGTCCGCCACACCCGGAGTGCTTAGAAACGCGAGGAATATGTTCTTGGCCGAGTCCTCAATAGAGACGTTGTTTGTTAGGCGAGAGGCGTTGATTTCCAACTTCATTTTCTCAATTTGGCCTGCGTCCACGTGGCTGGCGCTGCCCTCTTCCACCTTGTCATCGTTGTGCAATCAATGTGCTCATTGTCTCCAGCACTTCTTCGAAGAATCGCTCGTTGTTGCCCTACAAAAAACAATGCATAGCTGACTCACAAACATTTATCACACAAAACCAACACACCAACCTGATAAGCGCCCGTTGTTTGGTTCAGTTCGGCGGCGCCCATCTCATCCTCCAGTCCTGCGCCGTCTCCACCAATCTCCGACGTTCGACTAAGCCGACCGCTTTGGATTGCCACCGACGAAGAACACGACTTTGTTGAGTCGTGCCGTTCTCGTTGGCAGCCGGCTGTTTCTGCATTTCTCAAATACCAAAATGACAAGTGGCGTCTGCTCTTTTCGCCTTTATTCAAATACCATGAATAATACCCTAAAAGTTAACTAACTAATCAAAAAAACCAAACAAATATGGCCATTACAAGGCAAGTGCTGCATATTCTCAGCTCATAGTAAATCTAACGCCAAATTTACAACACAATATACAAAACTTCGTGAATTCAAGTTCAACAAAACAGGAAGTCACTTTTCTCCTTACTTCTTAATTACATTCAAATAGCAGCCATTAATAAAATATATATGTACATAAATTACATAACTCAAAGACCAAATTTGTCTTAAAAACACAAGAGAGATTTTAAAATAAGAAAATGCATTGCAACATCATAAAATCCAAAAATAAAAAATGGCGCACATTCAAATTTGAAAGTAACAAATTTCTCAAACTCAAAAAGCCTCTATGCCGTATCACCCTGACTTCAGTCAACCTTAAAACTTTCTAACATCCAAATTCGCATAATTTTTCAACCTAGATTCTAAGACAAAAAAAAAAAAAGGAGGCAAACAAAAAATAAAAATTAGCAAAACGAAATAATTTTTTCTTAATTTTCTGACATAAATACGGTAAACAACACAAAATTTACCGTATTATGCTTAAAAACTAAACAAAATTTACTTTGTTATACAAATTTCATTTTTAAATTGAGTCTTTTTTTTGCAACCCATCGCATTCATTCCTTTCACAAGACAGAAATCAACCCCTCCCACCACCTCAATACCTGAATTCAAATCTTAAACCCAAATACCGCCTAACCCCTAAACCAAAAGCATTCAAAAAAAACAAAATAGCCCCATTACAAAAAAGCCGACAGTAAGTCTACCGTCTTTTTTATCACTTGCAGCCGTCCATACACCGCCGCCTTCCGCCTCGTCCAAACACTTTTGCAATTTTTCAGAAGGTGGAACGCTCAACAAAACCGACCCGCTTTTAACGTTTGTCCCCGACTGTATGATTACCTGCAATAAAAACAACAAAAAACTTTATAGTAAAAGACGTTCTTCCTACTAGTAATGGGAATGGTTCATTAACCCTCTCAATTATGAATACTATTATCTTGTTCTCTGATGTTAGAAAAAGAAAAAAGCGCATTAAAATGAAAGGTTTAATAAATTATTACCCATGAATGTTCCTAATAAAAGCCATAAGCAAACGAAAATGAAAAAAAATACAAACATTAGCACCAATGTAGCAGTGTGCGCTAACACGACAATTGGGTTCGATTCGGGTGTTGCTTTCCAGTATACAATCCTCCACAACACTGTTCTCGCCAATCTGCACCGCATCACCGCAAATACAACTCCGGATTTTGGCGCCTTTTCCTAAAATAAAGTTAATTAAAACGAAAGTGAATAAATTGAGGCGCCACTCACAAGGGAAGTAACTTCAGACTTCCAGACCGATTTTGATGAAATTTTGCATGCTTATAGCTCGGCACGGAGATTCCAAAACTGTTTTTTTATATTTGTTTAATGTTATTCTCCGCCATTTTATAAGCGTTCAAAGTTTTTCACATGAAATAAAATCAAAAAATTAATTGAACAAAATGTCTGGCCGAGTGGTCTAATGGTACAGTGTCTTGTAAGGTAACTTTTTTTTAATGCATGTTCAGTTGCTTTTTGCAGCAATTTTTTTTTCCATTATTTTCTTCAATTCTACACATATCCAGGCAAAATAACATTGTATTACGTTTTTTAATACTCATTTTTCTCCGCACGACTAATTGAATTCGCCTCCTCGAGACCAAATTGTTCTGACAAGTATACTCAAGACTTTAGGGAAAGAACACATAACTATAAAAGATAAAACAATTAAGTAACAAAATAAGAATCAATTATACAATAAGAAAAAAAATTAATTAAAAGAAGTCAGAGTTGCCAAATGAATTTTTATAACCGATTAATTACAATACAATTACAGTATGGCGGAGAATAACATTAAGCAAATAAAAAAAACAGTTCTGGAATCTCCGTGCCGAGCTCTATAAACATGCAAAAATTCATGAAAATCGGTGTGGAAGTCTGAAGTTACTTCCCTTGTCAGCTAGCTAGATAAAATATGACGAAAGAAACTAATTTCTGTCTAAACTACTGTAACAGTAAGAATTTCATTGGCACAAGCGCTTGTTGCCTGCTCGGAGAAGATAAAAACCACCCAATGCACTTTTTGCCAAGCACACTGCTAGACAAATAAAATTTTAGTCAAACAGACTTCTCATTAGATACATTTAAATATGTGAATACTTATTTTAAATGTCCACGCTTCGATTCTGTAAGCCGCTGCTTATAATTTAAACTGGTCTTTAAACAAAAAGAAACGCAAAAAACAATAATTTCCATATTTTTTGACATTAATACAGTAAACTGCACAAAATACCGTATTATGTTTAAAAAAAATGAAAAAAATTCCTACGTTTTGAATCATAAGGCTTTTGTCCGCACTCATTTTTATTGATTTTATTACTGCCATCGCAAAGACCGATTAAATAACCAAAAAAACAAACAAACTGATTCTACTTAATCAACTCAATATAAAGCCTGGACTGGCAATTATCAATTTTAAAAAATTGGTAAACCCATAAAAAAGTTCACTAAAATAATAGTATTAGCCATCAGATATATTGAAATCTCACAAAATTATGTGTGTACCGATTTTGCAATTCGTTCCAAACGTCGCTAACTCAACCTGCGCCGTTTCGTGGACGAGAAAACCTTTGCCAAAAATTGCGTCGCGTACTTCACCTACCGGGCATTCCTTTCCCGCCGTAATATAAATGTTGCGGTCGGTGTGCAAGTGAGGACGATCGAAGTCTTTAAAATGCGGCAATATGTTGTCGAATGTCAAGGGAAAACACGTCCGTTTAACAATAAGGTTTTGCGCTCTTAACAACGAGGCATAGTCGCTAAAATAACAAAAAGTTGTACGACCAAAAAAAAAACTTCAAACAAAAGTAATATTGCCATTTTTGAATGAGCCGATGAGCAGTCCGTTGTATGGAATCAACGGATGTGCCCCAACTAAAGAAAAAAGGCATCTTATCTTATACAAATATTAGTGAACCGTATCAATGAGCGGGCAATGTTTCCCGATCAAAACGCATCATAATGGCTGCTGATGGTCAAGCTGATAAATATAATAAATTCCCCAATAAATTTATAACCTATAATTGCAGGTCGCTGAGCAAAATTTTAAAAACAATATCAAAAAAAAAATTTTTTTTAATAATAGTCCTAGAAAACCTAGAAAAAATTAATAATAGTCCTAGTGCGATCAGACAAACAGTTCTTACTGTAAAATTTTCATTTTTGAATTTTTTGATTGAAATTTAAAATTCTTTGAAAAGTTTTAGTTATTTTTATATTTCTTCCATAAATCGTTGTTTGAATTCCTTTATTTCGTGCAACAAGATTGGTCCTAAGCAATTGACATAATAAAACTCGTTGCCATTAAAATATTAGCTAGTGATCAAAATTATCCTTTCGTTTCTCAATATTTTGCAATTTTAAGGAGCTTAAGGATTTCGAAGAAAATTGAATAAGAATAAAAACCCAAATTTTTAATTTCACGGAACTTCAAAGCAAAGAAACCTATGATAAAGCTAAATGGAACATACTTGGCGCTGAATGCCACAACATCGGAGACGACTTCAATCATAATGTTTTGGCCAAGGAACTCTTCATTCGACAAAATGTCATAGATGATGCGGTCGAAATTTTGAAAGTCGTAATTTCCGCTAAAATGAGAGGTGAATTCATGGGCGCACAAAGCGATTCCGCACGGCGAAATATCAGAGCGAACAATCGTCTCTGATGCAAAAAAGTTCTAAAAATTAAAGCCTAAACTTGCAAAAATTCGTTTGTGCCTTGAAGGCATCAAAAATCCTGATAAAGTGGCCGTCAACGCGAAGTCAAAAACAAGTTCAACAGCTCAGAAAATTCTCGTTGTTAACGATGTCACATTAAAAAACCTCCACAGGCAATCGAAAACGTTTCTTATCAAGTCAAACAAAGAAAACCCCGTTCACAGTTAAACAATAAAAAAAAAACAAAAAGAAACCTTTGAAACTTTTATTTTGTTGTCATGCGCCGGTTGGTAGAGCATCAATTTGTTGGAATAATTTTGAACACCAACAACCGGACACTCCCGCGACCCATTTGTTGTGTAAAGCAGAGTAAGAACGTTGTTTCTGTTCTGGCGTAACCGGCTTCTTAAAAATTTAACACCCAAATTCTAACCTCAAATCTTCAAAAAATTACTTAAAGGCTGGAAGGTGGTTCGACAGATTAGAAGAGCAAAACGTTGCCGCATTATCAATGAAAATAAAGTCCCCGGCCAACAGTCGCCGCGACTCCACTTCCCGTAGCAAATCGTTTACGGTTGCACAGTTTTTGAAGTTTAATACTTTTAAGGTGGAGACGTTCTTGATTGAATTCGGGTTCTTGAATTCCAAAGCCCAACGCCTTAAATATAGATCGGTTATCCAAAAGCTTATCTTTTTCAAGTTGTGAATTTATTTTAACTGTTTTTAAAAGAGTAGTGTTGATCAAAGCTCGAAAATATAACAATAAGATTTGAAACGCATACAGTAGAACTGGATGCTCTCACAAACAAACTACAATATGCACATGTAATTTCCTTTTGCTTGCTTGCTATTTTGTGTCTTCCATAACTTATGCTTCGAGCGCAATTCAATGAGTAAGTAAATATTTCGCTCGGCTGAGCACATTTAGCTAATCTAAAATAACCTACGGCACAGCAAAAATTGAGCATGCATACATAAGCATGCAAAGGTCTATCTTTACGGGTTTTTTTCTCCTAGGTTGTTACCGTACAACATATTTAAAAAATTTTGAATTATAAACCAAAATAAAACTATTTAAAAGCAAACTTTTGAACGGCGTCGCATGTCTCTTGTGTTATTGTCGAAGAAACAACGACGACGTTGGGAGAGTCGAACCATGAGACCCATTCCAGGCAAAAGTCCAATAAAGTAAAACCGGAAAGCTTTTGGAACGCCTTGATGCAAAAAATAAGTTAATAACAATTTAAAACAAATAAAAAGACTAAACCCAAGGCTTGTTCAGCGTGGTTGGAAGGGCTTCGATGGCCGGGTTGTCGACTATGATAAGCACATCGAATTCGTCGCTGTTCTCACGTTCCATGATTTATAACGGTAAATATGTCAATCTTAAAATAATATATTTCTTTTGTACGGCCTGAAATTACAAATTGAGTTTAAGCAAAGAATTTTAAGCACAGCCTTAATAGAACCAATTAAAATATAAAAAAAAGCTGGCCAAAAACTTATATCCAATGTTTTAGTTCAAAATGATTAATTAAAATTTTTCTCTTAACAAAAACTCAACAAAAAAAGAATAAAGAATATTTGAAATTTGAAAAAAACGAAATGAAATATGTGCAACTTAAGCTCCTATTTTTTAGGTCCAAATAGGTGGAAAATCTCACTTTGCTCTGAGGATTATCCTACCATAATAATTGCATGTATTCTTATTACTATAGCTTCAAAAAATAATCTATTTTCAACTATTATGTTATGATCAGTCTTTTCTCAAGTTGCCCAAACAAAAATTGCACATGCCATTTAAAAAATGATAAAATTAAATATTATAAATGCAAACATTTACTTTCCTACAAAAACAAAAAAAAGTAAGAAAAGTAAATATATGTATAGTAATATTTGAGTGAGAATTGCAACCACTACACCGTATATGTAGGAAAATCCCAAAAGATTGTGATTCTGATTGCCAACAATTTTGCAGTTTTCTTCATTCAAGTAATCAATTTTAAATTGGCGTTTCATTTTTTGCCAATCAGAATGCCACAAACAAATTTTTTGTTGCATTTTTTTTGTTGTAAAATTTTTTTCGCTGCCTTTCCCATCTTCTTTACGTCTTTGTTTCTCTCTTCTATTTTTTATTTTCCTCTCCTAGCCAATTGTTTCCTTTTACTGTGGTTGTGTGGCGTTGATGATAAACATTGATTCATATCCGATTGTTTTTGTTTTCTGCTTATTTTTTTTTGCCATTTTGAAGGCTTTATATTAATTTATGCGTGTTTTTTGCTTGCTTGGCTTTTCCAAATGTCATACTATAAAAAATTTTGATCTCTTAGTTGATTTTAGGTTGGAAATTTTGCGAGAATGCAAACCATTAAATGCGTTGTGGTTGGCGATGGTGCCGTCGGTAAGACGTGTTTATTGATCTCATATACGACTAACAAATTTCCAAGCGAATATGTGCCTACGGTTTTTGATAATTACGCGGTTGGTTTTCTTTTTAACAGTATAAATTAAATCACTTTATTTTTTACTGGTACATGTTGTTTAATTGACCCTTACAGTAGGCCTTACGTTTAGCGCCTTAGTCATTTAGTAGAGAGAAAATTAATGCTAAGTAGGTTTTTCACTGATCATATTGATTCCAAAAATTATTTTTAAAAAGCGATGTAGTTTTATTTTCTGCAATCTTAATTTTAAAACATATAAATTATTTCGAATGTCACAATCAAAACCACGTCTTAGCGTAACATCGCTTTGATTTTTCAATTTGAGACGGTTGTACAAGCTTTAACTTTTAAGCTATTATTATATTGTTATCATGAAATTAAATTTCGGACAGCATTAAAGCTGTGTAAAACCATTCGATACCATGACGGCTAAAATAATTGCTTTCCTACAATTTCTTTTACTAGCCTTAAGTCCATATGTTTGAGCTCTTTTTAGCTCCCTTTACAATTTTTTGGATTTAAGTTACAATATTTTTTAGGTTACTGTAATGATTGGCGGCGAGCCGTACACATTGGGACTTTTTGATACAGCGGGTCAAGAAGACTACGATAGACTTCGCCCATTGTCTTACCCGCAGACTGACGTTTTTCTTGTTTGTTTTTCTGTGGTAACGCCCGCCTCCTTTGAGAATGTGAAAGAAAAGGTAATTGCCAGAAATTATTTTCTACAGAATTTAGTTGGGACTGTTTTAGTGGGTTCCCGAAATTGGACATCACTGCCAGAAGACACCGTTTCTATTAGTCGGCACTCAAGTGGACTTGCGAGACGACATGCAGATTGTTGAGAAGCTGGCTAAGAATAAGCAGAGACCGATCACCAATGTTTGTTATGTTTTGTTTTTTTCGGAGATATTTTTTGTTTGACTCACGGCTGTTAGATTAAAAAGAAGCAGACCAACCTACACGTTGTATAATGAAATGTAAAAAAGCTAAGCCTTGGTTTAGAAGATTAGGTTTAGAATTTGAGCTTGAGTTTCTGACATGATGTAAGCCGATGCTCCCATTAATTTGCTTAAACAAGTTTTTTATGCGCATACAGGACAATTTTTCTTGAGTTGGCTGAAATTAAATGACTATTTCTTGACTTTGACTTTGACTATGATTTTGGAATCAATGCGGTAATTTTTTTGGCATTATCTTATTGCCACCGATTTCAAAAGTAGTGGGTTTATGCGCGAATTGCAGCATATTTTTTGTTGTGGGTCACTCTCAAAATTTTCCTTTATTGCTTTGTTTGTTCAGTGAACTTTTACTGATAAATTATTGTTTATAATTTTGAGTTGGATTGCTCGTTGTTGTTGATTCCCTGCAATTGCAAGCTTCCTGCTCTGCTATTTATAACAGTAACAGTGTAAAGTTGCTTTGAACTCATTTTGGACTCAAATAAAAGCACTGATCGTCATTTATTTATTTTTTTTCAGGAAATGGGTGAGAAATTGGCGAGAGAATTAAAAGCGGTGAAATATGTGGAATGTTCAGCGCTCACTCAGGTTACTTTTTTTGTCGGTTGTTATTGATGATAGGACAGTGCAGGTGGGATGTTTTTCCACTTGGCCAACATTCAATATTTGTAATTTCAAAGCAAAAGAATACTTTTTTTGGTCAGTTTTCTTAAAATAAATGTACGTAAGTATTGGAAATGCCTCTCTCCGTAGCTGAATCTTTCTTTTTTTTTTGGTTGAAGGTTTTAAATAATAAATTTCTTTTCGCTGTGCTCCCTGATTTTTTGTTTATATCATTTTTAAATGGTTTAAGTTTTCTATTTTTATTGCCTATTTGTTGACGGTTGCCCAGTGGAAAATTGTCCTTTTCTGGGTAGCTCGCAAACCTTAGATGAAAATCTTGTTATTGTCCCATAAAATGTTTTTTCCTCTTTCTCCAATAGAGCAGAGGCGAGAAAACGGGCCTTGGCGAGCTTATTACTGACTCATTTTTTTTTGCGAATTTTTAGAAGGGTTTAAAAAATGTGTTCGACGAGGCGATATTGGCGGCGTTGGACCCACCACAACAGGAACGCAAGCGGAAATGCTCAATCCTTTGAATGTTTGCTCACTTTTTCCTTCTTTTTCCTCTACCCGCTGTCCCTTCTTCCTTTTCTTCGTTTTATTCTCTGTTACATACATAAAAAAATTTGCTTCTTCTAATATATACAATTTTTCCTTTTTGGATTGTGCGTGTGTGAGTGAGTGTGTTGTGTGCATGGAAAAGACGAATTTTGATTGTTTGATCATCGACCCCTCCTAATTTTTTTGGAAGGGTGGATGGCGCTTTCTTTATTTTTTCTGTTTTTGGAAGTTTTGTGTTTGCTTCTTTTTGGTTTGTATCACAGGCTGGTCTGAAGTCCCAATTAGGCTACAAGTAACGTAGAATTTCTTTTGCTGGTAAAACATGCCTGAAGGCTGCTTTTTTGATGATTCAATGTGTGTTAGTCGCAAATTATATGTCTTTCGTAAATTATAAGTTAATTGGGATTTCAGATGCCTGCGCAAAGAAAGTTTAATATTTATTGGTTCTTTTGTTGGTTGATACACATGCAAAGAATTTTTGTTGAATGGGTAATTTTGAATATATTGTGCACAACTAGGCTTGCTAGTTTCCTTCCTTATTTATCTCTATTGTCATTATCTTTGTCGCTGAAGGTTGGGTTTATTGCAAGCCGATACGACTGCAACAACATGAGTTGTTGCAATGAATGAAGGCACACGCCAAAAAACAATCATCCAAACCTGAAGTTTTAAATGACTCTGTTTTTTAAAGTTAATACTTGACTATTAGGCTTAAACTTAAGGGCTTAGCACTTTAAGACACAAGACCATTTGGAAGTCTGATCGACTACGGGTTGAGTCAAGCGGTAACCCTATGGTTTAGGACTGTAGGACATAATCCCGCGGACAGACTATTTCTGTGCGACTGGACAAACCCAAATTGATAAACCTAAACAAATGTCTTGCGATTAGCGTAACAACCCGGATTTTTTTTCGTTGTCTGCAGCCCTTAAATATGCTTTTGTGTTCTATGTTTTTCTGCATCTTTCACTTTCTGTTGCTCTCTCCCCCCCCCCCCCCCTTTCCAATTTTTGTTTTAGTAATTTTCATTCTCGATGTGTGTGTTTTTTTTTTAAATTTATAATGAACAAATCAATGCAAAAATTGTATTTTTTCTTCAGAAAAAACTGTTTGAGCAGTTTTTTTTGTGGAAAGCCTCCAGCCTTTTTGTCATTAGCAGACACCGTCCCGGATCAGTGTAAGTGATAAGTTGACTTTAATATTTCCGAAATAGCGTTTTTTAATGATCGATTGACAGCTAAGCCCTGTGGTTTAGATTGAAGTGGTGGTTTTGCCTATATTATTATTATCGAAAACCGGTCACCAATCTATTTTTGGGAAAATAGGACAGCCCTTTTTTGGCTGACTCCCCACATAAATGTATAACTTGTGTAGGGCCAACGTAAATAATTTTTTTGTTTTTGGCTTACGGAATACCGAAGATTGGTCAAGAAAATAAGGTTCATTAACGAGTTGAGAATCAAATCTATTATATGGTGCAAACGTCATTATCGGAGTGATAATCGAAAAATGATGGTTACTTTGGCTATCATTATAAAGACTTTTTTAAAGATTTGCAAGAAATTTTTTTGGCATAACAATCGAAAATTGACAGATGTCAAATCTATTCAACTATACTTGAATTACAGAGCCCACTTCCCATCAACTAAAGGGCCAAACTGATGGTTGGTCATTAGAAATTGATCTGAGTTTAGATGCGTTTTGAATTTGGTTTTAAGTAAAAAGCGGACGTTCTTTAATTGATTTGTGGTCGATGTTTTTGTTCCTTCTCCTTGTTATCGAAGCGAATTAAGTGCTAAAAAAATTAAATTATTTTTGTTTTTTACGTCTTAATCATTTATTTTTGAAGTTTTTTTTTAAGTGGCTTTAATTTTTGAGCATAAATTCTATGGCTGCAACGGGACGATGTCCATTTTTGGCAAAATGGATTTATTTTTGTTGAAACAACTGCCATGTTCCATCGATTTTTTAAGCCTTATTGTTTTTGAATTTAATTGATTGAGACAAAATTTCATATGTGGCGAGCACATTTTGATCCTTGAGGCGTGTGAGACTACTGAAGCAACAAACAACAGTCTCAGTCCCATTGAGCATTGACTGCCTTTGTCTCGATGAGGATTGACTTTTTGTCTCATTGAGCATTGTCTGCCTTTGTCCCATTGAGGATTGGCCGACCTCGTCCCATTTAGCATTGACTGTCTTTTTTCCATTTTTTCATTGATTTTTATAAACGAATTTTGGCTGTCTAGTCACGATTTAAATTGTCCTCCGTTTGTTTTGGCACAAATGTATGGCATAGTGGAATATTTATAAGCTTCTAATCCGTAAACTAGTGTCTCGAGAGCAGCGGCTATACAACTGCTTCTCAAGTCGAGGCGCTCGTCAGGCTTTTATGGTCATAAATTAATGTCTGCTCATTCAAAATTCAAATTTTCAAAATTTTTTTTTGCATTAAGCCATAAGCGTAACAGATCAAGACTAAAACATGCTAAATGTCCCAGAAAGTGTTTCACTTTGCCGAAAAAAAGGCTTGACAAAAATGATTGTAATGTTTTACTTCTCCAAAGCTTAATATATAGTTCGTTGAAAAATCCGCAAGGTATACATATTTGTATTTCTTTTTTCTTTTTGTTTGGATAAAATTACTTACAATAAAAGATTTTTGAATTCTATTGTGTTAGTCATTTTGCAAAACATTCAAAAAAGGGCTGAATTTGGGCACAATTGCGACTGCAACATTGCTTTTATGTGTGTATCGACTCTACGAGTCGTTAGGAAAACAAAAGCAAATTTAGGTTTATTATAAGCAGAAAATAATAATTCAAACAAAATAAAGAGTAGTCAAATGATTGCATAACTTGGAAGCGCGGCGGAAGGAAGACTAAATGGAACGCAATGTAAAGAGCTGTTAGGAACCAGCAAGAGTCAATGTAAGCGTATCAAAGGACAAGAAAAAAGCTAAAATGAGAGAAAAAACTGCTGTAATTACGGTAATTAAATTCAAATACGGTAAAGAAATTTAAATTTAAAAATTTCTTAACCAACCAAAAATCAGAAGGTTTGCCTCGGCGTCAAATCATTGCGGGTCCGAAAAATATAATATGTGAAAAAATGACCGTTAAATGTAAATTTTGAATCTTGTTTTTTTAAATTTGAGGCTTTTTTGAGATATTTTAAATGGTCCTGCAACGATAACCTGAACATTTACAATTTGTTTGGCAATTTAAAAAAAACCAGAAATATGAAGTCGGCCCGAGTTGGAAAAAAACAAGCTTCCGTTTTTACCCAATAAGTCTTCTACAGTCGGATGCCGTGATCAAAAGTTATAAAGCCATCTCGCGCCTCAACTCCAGAGAAGGGACTACTGAACTGGCTCAAAATTTTTTTTTCAATATACAATTAATGCCAGAGGCACATACATAGCATTTTTTCATTAAAATTGGTTAAAAAACAGAATTTATAATACCATTTATGAAATTTACAGAAAGGAATTCGAGGTTTTGTCCGCAACTGTTTCGCCGAAGATTCGAGCTCAAACCGTAGACATTTGTTTATATATACAGTATGCAGGTAAACAATTTTCTAGAAGAAAATCTATTTTTTCTTGCTGTTGTAAATAAGGATCGCAGTGAAAGAAAGAAAAATTTTGATTTTTAATTATAAAGAAAATTTTCCGAGGAACAGGAGGTGGCTATGTAGTCTAGTGGCTATAAAGCTAGCCGAATTCTGGGTTTCATTCTCACTCATTCTGAATTTCTCCGCAACGGCCCTTCAATCCTGCAAATCCATTTACATGAATTATCCCACTAAATAATTTAAAGCACACTCCTGCAACTTTTCCCATCCTACCTCCCGCTTTCCCTGGCCCAACACAAGGATAGTAAAAGTATTTCTCCGAAAAAATGAGAAAAGCATTTGATTAACTTAATTTACTTAAAAAATTATTTAAAAATAGAAACTTTCCACTACAAAACTAGAAGAAACAAATGCCGCCCTTCTTCAACCTTTCCAATTTTAATGGGATTAGGCTTTTGTGCATGTGGAGGGAGAGGAGGAGGTGAGAACATAGTAAAGGAAAGATTAAGGCGCGGGCAGTCGGAAGTTGAATCAATTGTTTTCATTTATTGTTTCCCCAAATAATTTTGACACTTATTTGTCCAACAATTACTAAGACAAATGTTTTTTGGTTGGGGGCGGAGTGGAAAGCCAAGAAGGAATGGCTCTATCCTATTCCTAGAATTAAACGCGATTTAATACAAGTGTGGAGGGTTATAGGAGTTAAAAATAAAGTTCAATTTTTGTTTATCCCTTTTTTTAAGCCTTTTTGTTTGTTGTGGCGTTTTGTTTGAGTAAGTGAAATTTTTTGAAGGCTTATGGTAATCACTGGGTAATTAATGTTATTAAAAAGTTATTAATGAGAATTTTAAAGACATTATTTACATACAATATATCGTTCTCACTGTTGTACCGGCATTTGCCAATTCCTCCCCAAACCTTACAACTGTGTTATCAAATACAATATATCGCTAATATTGATTATTTTGACTAGTCTTTTTTAAACTGCAATATTTTTATACTGTACACTTTTATATATTTAAACCTTATAAAACACGAGTTAAATGAATACAGTATCTTATTTTATAAAATTATTTTCCAGATAAGTGCTATTAAATATACTCCATTAAATGAATTCACCATCATATAAGTCAAAGAAAAGAGGTTATCAGTTTATATTGCTTTGTTGTTTAGATACTGTACAATGAAAGTATCATATGTTGTTTGGTCTTTGATATCCGTTGACTGATACAAAAATACAGCAAGTTTCTTGATTGTGGTTAAATCCCATATTCAATTATACTTCATGTTTTATAGATTGTAAAAAGTAAAGTTTGATGGTAGAAAAAATACAGTAATCAAAAACAACATGAAGTAGTATACAGTAAGTATGTCATGCATTTTAATTTTCCGAGCAGACATATAATTTTCCGTTAATCTAAAATATTTATGCATAAATGTGTTCACATGTGCACAATTATGGTAGGCTTTGCTGATATCAGCGGCTGCCATTGTTCATACTGATTTTTTTAATGACTAAAATTTCAATTTGTTTTATGTTTAATTAAATTTTATTACTGTATACAAATGCATTACAATTAGAAAAAGGAGTACGGAATTGTACTAAAAATTTAATGCCAAACTTTTTGTTTCCTCAAATTGCAAAGTTTAAAGAAGCAAATTAAATATAAAACATTATTCGTCATAACTTTTTTTATAATGAAAATTTTTTATTTACAAAGTTAAATCAAAAAACTATTTGTGTAATAAAAGAGATTCCAATTTAGAATTGCACAATTTTATTTTTTTTAATAACAACAATCATAGCAGCAATATAAATGAATTTCAGTAATAATTATAAAAAGAATTTTCGTAATTACATTAGAAGCTTCTGTTTGCTGAAAAAAATATTGTCCATATTCGTAATTAATTGAAATTGAAATAAAATAATGAGAAAAGAAAAGCGATGTACATAAAAGTGCAGTTTATAGTGTTTTGCTTTATTATCATGCCATTTAATTGCTGAATTCTCGAAAAAAAAAATGAAAAGCAAGATTATGGTTAATAAGTTTACTACATTTAACTACATACTTAATTAAGTTTAATAAGCTTTCAAAGACCTCATGCGCATCTCTGATTTCCTTTCTTAAAAAAATAAATTGGGAATCCAATACTTGCAAATAGTCTTTTTAAAACGATAATTAAAATTTATCGGATAATACTGTAGTGGTCTTTAAGACCCAACAACTATTTTTTTTAAAACTAAAACTCAAGCTAGTTACGCGATTGCAATGTTAAACAACAGAAGTCAAATGTGAAATTTAAATTTACAATTTAATTTGTTTCAATTACAATATTTTGTGATTTTTACCATAAATACCATTTGAAAATGATAATTTGTGAATATCAACTTGTAAATAATAGAAATTTACACACAGAACAAGCATTTTGTAAAGTGGGAGTAATGCATCACACCTACAGTAATTTGTAAAAATGCTAACAATAAGTGAAAAGAAAAGAAGTAAACATGCAATAAAAAGACCGTTGTTAAAATGAAAAGAAAGATTATTAAATATAACGTTATTGAGAAAAGAAAATGAATGAGAACAAGTCTGTTTGGCAGCGGCCAATTATCATCAATTTCAGAAAATATGCCGCGGCGCTGTTTTTCTAAACTCAGCTGCTCATTTCCAGAGTTTACCGTTTCGCATTTATAATTTCATTATATTTTTAAAGAAGTTTGCATTCTTACAATTTTTGAAAATTAAATTGTAAAAATTGCAGTGTTTTACTCAATTTTCCATTTTAAATATAAATGTGTACAGTTTTATTTTTTAAATTTTCAATTGTGATTTTAGGCAGGAACTAATGGAATTTGTAAATTCAAGTGTTACTTCGCCTTCTTTAATGATATCATCAGTTAATTTGCAAAAATCACGTCTTGCGTCACCAAAATATTATTCGGGAATTCAGCATACCTATCCACATTTGACTACAAATGAGGATAATAAAGCTACTTTATTTTGTAAATCCCATACCGGAAGCCAGTTGACTTCATCAATGCCATCTACATCATTCTCAATTAATAATTTGCTATCATCGAGTTTGAAACTATCAGATCAGAAAATATTGAATGAATTCAATTGCATTAATGATTCTTCATCATCAACATTTGATGTTGAAAAAAGCAAAAAATTTTCGCAGAACTACAGTAATGTTGAAAAGCGAAAAAGGAAAACAATCGATCAATGTTTGCAACAACGATTATCAAATGAAGCTGTAGATGATAAAAACCATTCTCTCGGAAAAAATTTCAATAATTTTGACAATATTAACAGCGCAACTGAACAAAATTCCGACCGAGCAATTTTCAATGAAAATTTGTCAATGATAGCTATGAATAATTTGGCATCTCTTTTTAACGACAGAGACCAACAAATTTTGTTGGGAAATGATAAAACTGCTATCACGTCAAACTTTGCAAAAATTTTGGATAATGCCTTACCTGCCACAGCTTTGGCAGCAGCTACTGCAATGCCAGTGCCAGATCCATCTACTATTGAGCATTTTCCCAAAAGTGCAATTGATTCATTCAACGCAATTTCCAACCCAAAAGCAATTTTTCATGACAAACAAATGCTAGATTGCAAAATGCAGCAACAGCCGACTGCAATAAATGGCAACATTTCCGACCCAGACGCCTCCATGATTAATATGGTAGCGCCGTCATCAAACCTTTCAATTGACAATTACATTCTCATGTCGAGACGATCAAGTTCGTATTTCTCATTTTCACACATCTAAAATAAAATTATAATCCAATTGTTGCGATAGATCGTTTTAGACAGAATTAATTTAATTTAAAAGTCTATAAATCAAATGATAAAATTACAGTAGTTAATCTTTTAATTATCCCCTGTAGACTTTTACTCTAGTGATAATTATTTTTCTCACATTTGAACGTGTCAATGAGAATAAGTAGTGATCAAACATGCTTAATTGTCCAATTTATCAACAAAATTAATGAGTGTTAAATAATTTATGTCAACAATGTTTTTAATCCTATAAACTTACATATTGAACTTAAAATTAAGTAGTAACAACTATATTACCTAAGTTTTTGAACAAATATTGCAATTGATTTACGCTTTCAAATTTTAGTGCTTTATTCCGCGTGGAATTTGTTGAATTGTCATCCGGACGCTTTACGCTTTGCTTCGGTTGCGGCTTGTGCCGCAGCCGCTGCTGCGCACAGTGGCATTTCCGCTTCTAGTAAATCGTATCGTAGGCGCAAAGCGCGCACCGTATTTTCTGAACATCAGCTTCAGGGGCTGGAACAGCGCTTTGAAGTTCAACGCTATTTGTCAACACCGGAGCGTATTGATTTGGCTACAACGTTGAATCTAAGCGAGACTCAAGTAAGTACTGTACATTAGAAATTCGTTTGTGTAAATATCAAAACTGTAGTCACTCCATTGTATATTTTTTAGGTCAAAACCTGGTTTCAAAACCGTCGAATGAAACACAAAAAAGTTTATCGAAAAGGCCCTTATTCCTCCTCAAATAGCGCGCTTCTCGACGACGAAATGGATGACGAAGAGACGGAGGATGTGGAAGCGAATGAGGACGTATATAATACAAATTATGAAATTGGTTCGTCTATGTTGATGGGACACGCCAAGTAGCCAATCGTCGTCTTCTATTCAAAACTAAAAGGCCAAAAAAGTCTTGTTTTATCAAATCAAATTCTGCGCTCTTTCCTTTAAAACTACCGTATGAGATCATTCATATACCGTAATCTCGATTTATAGCCCTCGTTCATATTTGATCGAAAAGTCATTAAATTCCATTTTGAAAAACCTCATTATACATACAGTATTCAATTTGTTTTGCATTTCATTATCATACAATTGTTCACATTTTGTTCACTTGTTTTTAATAGGTCAATCATTTATACCGTATAAACCATATACTGTATTTTTTTGGAATTTGACCTTGGCTTCATATTTTAAATTGCGTTGTCACATTAGTCTAAACATTTAATGAATTTGCTTTTTACAATTCCTCAATTTAACCATTTACTTTTTTTAAAATTTTTTTTCGATCTATAACTATAAAAAAGGCCTTTGGTTTGAAAGACATATCACGTAAGAAGGGCAGCCATAGACAATCGTGTATTACAGGGAAAAATGCAGATGATAATGTTGGCTATAAATTTTTACAATCAGGCTTCTGGTTGTAGTTGTAACTTTGCATAAGAATTCTGGCTAGAAGTATTGCCATAATTTTTCTTTTTCAACTTAAATCAAACGAAAATTGAGAAAATGTTTGCACCCAATTGTAATGAGCTAAAAGCAAAAAATCAGTTTTAGGGTTCTGGCATAGATATATGCGGCTCAGCCCTTAAAGGTTTAATTTATTACTCTAAACCTAGACAGACGGTATGACGCAAAAGTGTCGGCCCAGAAAAGTTTGCATAAAAAAATCCAAAGTTTACCCCATAAAAAAACTCATTTCTATGTATTAAATATTTACAAATTATTAGTCACCATTCCAAAGATTTTATTATGTGATTTTTATTTTGTTCCAATAAATTATTTATTTAAACAATAAGTAATAAATATGCTTCTAATATAAATTTCATCAATTCAAAATCAAGCAAATATTCACTAATGCTAAAACAGTTGTTAGCCAACTGTGAGGGCGGTGTGTACTTAATGTGATAAGAATGTAGATCTGAGAGCAACAGGTACAAAATATGTTTTAAATGTGTATACCTTGTGCAAAAAATGTGTGAGCATTGTTTACTAAAGGTGAAAGCGTAATGTTTTAATGGCTAGCTTTCATGAGGGTAATTTGGGTGTATAACTACACAACTTGACAAATTATGCATTTCTTTGACGTTTCGACATTAAAAGCCTGTATTTTGATAAAAACAACCAGTGAAACAGGACCTTAATTCAATTTAGTCGTCTGTCAATAAGTTAACAAAAAAATTTTTTTTTTTTTTTGAATTAATATAACATTTTTAAAGGATTAATTGAAAATGATAATAACCTAGTTAGCCCTTATTATCTCTTTTCAACGATAATTAAGTTTGCAACATTAAAAATTGATGGGGTGGAAAGGATGGAAAGCTTTAAATGAGAAAACGTCGCATCTTTTCACGTTTACTTAAAGTGAAATTGGTCGGAATGATGAAAATATTTTTCATTTTGCTAAAAATTAAGGGGGAAAAAGCTTCAGTTTCAATTACTTGAGGAATTGGTTAAAGGCAAGGTTAAAAAGTCTGGGATACGCAACAGTTAAAAAGTTTAAGTAGTTTATGGGCAGCCAAAAATATGAAGTTTTCCTTTTTGATTGTACTTACTCAAAGGTTTAGGAAAACCTCTCAGCCAAATTTACGACAAAAAAATTGTTTTTAACCACTAATAAGATATTGAGAATAGTGCTACAAAGTGTTACTAAATCGTCTGCGTTGCCTGCACTCTTTGCTACTAGTCTTCTATTTTTTTAGTACCTATTTTTCTTTTTGCCCAGCGTCATTTTGTCTGGCGTCTTTTCATCTGGCGTCGTTTTGTCCGCATTCCTCCTCAAATCATGGAATAAGTTTATGCTAAGCTAAAACATTATCACAAAGCTTTACCAAACAAATTTCACAATTTTATCTACCACCAAGCGCAGTATACTGTAGAAAAAAAATGTTGTTTAAAAAAACCAAAAGGAACAACTATCAAAAAAACATTCAAAACTGCGTTCCTTCCTTTCTGAATACCAACGCAGAGTATTAATTAATAAAAGGTATCAAATTTTTCTGACTTAATTAATATTATTGGATAATTACAGAACAATGAAGGTAATTATCATTAACTTAAAATAACCCTTCTGCCTTTCCTCTCTCACACATTCAAACAATAGGGTAAACAATGAAAGAATAACAAATAAAAAATCAAGGTTAAACTTGTATAAATGCATGCTTCACTTCCTTGAAAATTGAATTTATTTTTAGTCAAAGGCCGTTTATTGAAGGAACCCCGTTGAATTTTTTTTTTAATTTGGATTATAAACATAACATTACATAATTCTAATTAAGTAACATCTCATTTTTACAAGTCGAACATAATATTTGTCTAAAAGTCTTTGAAAGTCCCGTTTTACCTTTCCTTTCAATTTGGATTGTGCAACATAAGAAATCCTAGCGAATAAGTTTTTCATAGAATAAATAGAAAAAAAAAGCTCTGATTCTCGTCTCTGATTTTAGAAAGATTCGGCGATCAGTTGACAATAGTAACGGTCATGCAAAAACAAAATATATTGAAAACAAAAAAGGCCCAACAATAAGCCAAAGCCAAAAACAATATCTCAGTCTAACTCTAGTTTTAGCCTAACCCTAAACCTAAGCTTAAAAACAAATCTATTGCTAAACTTAAACCTAACCCAAAATTTAAATCTAAACTTAAGCCAAAGCTTAAGCTTAAGCCTAAGCCTATGTTTAAGCCAAAGTCTATGTTTCAGCCAATACCAAGTCATAAGCTTAAATTTAAACTTTACCCCAAAATAAGTTTATGTCTGACCTTAACCCTATCCTTTGCGCTTAGCGTAAGCCTATGCCTAATTCTAATTCCTAAGCCAAAGCTTAAATATTTTGCATTGACGGCCCTTCGCACACACTCTTTAAAACAATAAAACTCTTTATTTCTTACAATACATACAATTTTTACACAACGAAAAGAACCGGATACAAAAATATTGCCTTAAAAAAATGACTGCAATTTTTATTAGCTCCAAAATTACCTTTGATTTAATACCACTTTCTCTTATAGCAGTTTATACCAGTCCACAAAATTGCTAACAAAAAAAAAGTTGACTAAAACATTAAGTACACCAAATATTATTATAATTGAGCAGTAGGAGACCCTAGGCCAAAAGAGTGCGACTATTCTAAATACAATTAATAAAGCCTTTTTTCCATGTTTTAAAGCGCGCATTTTTGCAACTGAAAGTTAACGCTTATTGAAGCACTCCCTTTCTTCGTCCGGAAAAATGATTTGCATGTTAACTTTGCCAATATCAAAGTACTTCGAGACGACCGTGCCGTCGTTGACGTACGAATCCGGGATATTGAAGGTCACTTTTCTTTGGCACGGCTAAAAAGAACGGAAAATTTGTTTTTTGTCATTTGTCCCTTTGAAAAGCTCAAGGACAAAGAGTCACACAAACAAAAGATTTCGCTCAAAGAAATTTTTAAATTTTTAATTCAAAATAATTGTATCTTTTCGTCCGGTTTTTTTGAATCTGGCATATTTTTGTCCGCATATTTTTGCCCAGCGTCTTTTTGACCGCAATCGAACAATTTTTTAAATAAACTGCCCTACCCAAACAGACATATATGTTGTCTAAACCAAAAAGGATCTACTTATTGCCAATTGTCACCAATAAAAAAAACTCTTACCATAATGTTGTCGTCGCAATCATGATCTAAATATTATAATAATTATTATCCAGTTAACATGCTTTAGTATTCAATAAAATAGTTTGACGCTGGATCGCAAGTGCAAATTCAAGGACAAAGAGTCACACAAACAAAAGCTTCAGACTTATACTTGGATTTATACTTAATATTGGGTTGAAGCTGAGTTGAGGTTGAATTGAGGCTTTAGCTTAAGCTTAGACTTGTGCTTTGCATAGACTTCAGCTTATGATTAGCATCTGCTTAGGTCTGTCAAGGCCTAAATCTGACAAGGCCTAAGCCAAGTTTTTGGCTAAGTCCTGGTCTCATACTTAATCCTAACATAGGCTTATTAAACTTAAGTTTAGAGCAAGGCTCAGCTTATGCTTAGGCTAATATATCGGCTTAAGGAAAGCCACAAACTCAGGTCTTGCCTTAGGTTTAGACTGAAGCTCAGCCCATGCTTAGGCTTAGGTTTTGGCTTAAGTTAAGCTTTAGACTTTTAATTTTAGAGTTTTAAACTCAGCTTTAAGCCAAAGTTTAAATTTAAAAAGCTTGAGTCAAAAGTTTTGGCTCAAGATAGCTCTTTATCGGTGCAAATAAACAAACTGTAAAACGTTTTGTTCGAGTCGTCCAACGTCAAACTAATAAAAAAAACAGCCAAAATTTCCATCAAATTGCATACAAATTATTAATTGGACATCGATAGTAGTAAATTCCGAGGTTTTACCGCTCAATTGAAACCTGCCTTGAGAATCTGTCTCACCGGCCTGTAAAAGGTCGTTTAAGTCGGGGCCTAAAATTGATTGAATTTTACGAAAAAATTATAGTATGTTTTATCGTTTGCAAATATCTTCAAAAATCGAATCTGCAGTCCAAAAAACGTTACTTATAAATCAAAAATATGCCAAACCTTTGTCGTGATCCCAAAGTTTTACCTAAAAACATTTACGAAATTACTAAAAATACATTTCTGATAACATATATTAATAACTTAATTAATTTTACGCTTTACCTAAGCATAACCTTTAGAAAAACATAATTTTGAGTTTAAGCCTAAGCCTAAGCCTAAGCCTAGGTCTAAGTCTAAGTTTATGCGTAAACACAAAATTAAGAATAAGCATAAATCTAAGCCTAAGACTAGCCTAACTTTAACATTAACTTTAAGTTAAAGCCCATGTCAGAGTCCAAGCCAAAAACAACCCTTAGCATACGCCTAAGTCTAATACTGGCGCTAAGCTCGAACCTAAGACCAAGTCCAGCTCAAAGACTAAGCCTAGACGAAAAACCTTTGTCTAATGAGCTTATGCAGAGTTCAATTTTACAAACAATGTGAAATACGTGTAAGTTGAAATAATCGGCAGCATAAACGCATATTTCTGGCTTAATAACAAAAACAATTGTCTATTCAAAGCTGGTTACCTTCGTATTTTGCAATGGCTTGTCTCCACACATGAGAATGCCGCGAACTCCAGCACTTTGCACGCGAAACGCCGTTGCATAATAAATATTTTGCAGTAATACTTGAAGCACAACAAGGCAGTATATAGCCGTAAATAACATCATTTCTGATTATATTTGAATTTACAAATTTAAATATTTAACAAAAATATGTACAAAAATCAGATGAAAGCACTAAAACGCTAAACACAAAAACGCTAAAAAAACGACGTCGGTAAAAATTCAGAACTTAAATTGTTAAAATTATGTTCAGTTCTATAAAATAAAAAAAATTGAGTTAAACTGAATATGCATGTTAAAACAATTACTAAAAATGTAAAATTCATAGAACAACTTTTGTCAATTTATATTCCAACTTAAAATTAAAAAATTAATCCAAAGCCTAACCTTTAGCATAAGCCTAAGCCTAAGCCTAAGCCTAAGCCTAAGCCTAAGCCTAAGCCTAAGCCAAATCCTAAGCCTAAACCTAAACCTAACCTTAAGCCTAAGCCAAAATCAAAACGAAAGCCCAGCATCAATTCTAATAAGTCTTGGCCTAATTCAAACTTATTATATTAAAGTACCAACTACGGCTTAAACAAAATTTCATTCGATTTTTCTCTTCAACAAAAAGCGATTTCCAAAAACGGCGAATCGCCCAATTCTTTCTCAAACAACAACAAAATAATAATAACAACAAAAAATAACAAAACCTAAAATCCATTACACAACCAATTTAAACAAAAAAATCCCTATCTAATGTTAATATTGCAAACATAAACACAATCAATATCATATCATATCATATCATATCATTTCATATCATATCATTTCATTAAAATTAAATGTCACGCTCACTTTCAGAAAAGAGAAGGAAAAATATCATTGGGAAGAGGAGGAGAGGAGGAGAGGAGGAAAGGAAGGAAACAACATAAAAATTCTTTTTTTTTGACATTTTTTTACAATAGTTTTAAATCAAAAATTAAAATCGAAATAAATTATGAGTTATTTCTGTGAGAGAGAGAGAAAGAGAGAGAGAGCGAGGAGAGAGAGAGGAGAGAGAGAGGAGAGAGAGAGGAGAGAGAGAGGAGAGAGAGAGGAGAGAGAGAGGAGAGAGAGAGGGAGAGAGAGAGGAGAGAGAGAGAGAGAGAGAGAGAGGAGAGAGAGAGGGAGAGAGAGAGGAGAGAGAGAGGAGAGAGAGAGGAGAGAGAGAGGAGAGAGAGAGGAGAGAGAGAGGAGAGAGAGAGGAGAGAGAGAGGAGAGAGAGAGGAGAGAGAGAGTTAGACAAAAAAAAAAGAATTAAAGTATAATAGAAACAGAAAAAAGTAAGAAACGGTTAGAGGATGAGAAAATAAAAGAAGAGGAAAAGGAAGAAGAGGAAGAAAAGGAAGAGAGAAAGCAAAACAGAAATAAAGATCGAGAAGGAGCAAGCAAGCGAGAGAAAGAAAGAAGAAAAAAGATAGTCTGACAGAGAAAAAAAGAAAAGAGAGAGCGCAAGCAGGATAAGTGCCGCACGCAAAGCGTAGCAAAAGGTATTTCCGTCCACAAAATATTATTTTCAAAATTTTTTCGAATTTAAAATAAAGGGCCGAGTCCCCTTCCACTTTTCCTACTCCGCTTTGCGCAGCATTAATTTTATCGATCAGTTTATAGGTATTTAAAAATAAATTTAAAAAATTGTGTAGAAATGATGTTTTTTCCTTCTTTCTTCCTCCCTTTTGTTGAAAGGGTTAAAATAACATATTTATTTGATTTTGAAATTGTTAAAATCGCTGTAAAACACTCACAAGATCGTCAGAAAAAATGTTTTTTTTTAAAAATAATCAAAAAAATAATTTTTTTGCTTTAATTACAATAAAAATATTTTTGGATTTTGTTCACGAAATTGCTCTTACACTACCATTTCAACTAACATTTTCTCAATTACATTGAGGACTTATCATTTTGTAGGTTTTTTGTCAACACGTGAGCTTTTGGCTTTTTTTTGTATAAATAACAAAGCTTGATGTAATTTCTCCGGTTTTTTTAAAGAAACATCATTTTTTGGCATAAAAAAATCGGTAACTTTAAAAATCGCAGTTTTCGTCATTAAAAATTCAGGATTACCGTGACCTAAGGAACTGGACAAACAGTAAACAATTTGAGATGAAAAGTTTGCCATTTCTCGTTTAAAAATGAAATTTGTCTCAAAGAGAAAATGCGCACTTTTTTGCATTCAAATTAAAAAAAATTTTTTTTTTTGATTATATTTCTGTTTTTTTTTTTTTCTTAATGAATTAGTCTCCGTTAGCTTAGCAAGCTTTGCAAAGTCGGCCTGAAATTTATTATTGTTGTTATCAAACTCCGACATAAGTATTTTATGCCCTTCCTTTTCTTGGTCACATTGTCATTCAAGCTATTGGCCTTTTTACTGGTTTGTTGCGAGTTTTTCTTTTCAGGGTTTATTGTCCATTACAATAATTAACGCTTTTGCGATCAAAACCAAAACAATTTTTGATAGAGTATTTTCTAATTGAAAGAAACTGCTCTCGATGAAGTCTAGAGACTGCAAATAAATATAGTTATAGCTCTGCTCAATAAACTTGACCGCAAGGACATCTGACCTCAAAGAGTTCTTTTTTTTGTTTTAAACTCATTTGCACTAAAAAAAGTGCACGCTTCAAAATCAATACCATTTAAACTTTTAAGAGCTGGTTCAATTCGATTGGGGTTGGCGAATCAATCGAATTTTTTCATTATAAGTGGTTCATTATCAATATGAACCGTTAAACTAAATGGTTCAAAAAAATGTTGGTTTATGAACCATTGAGATAATCAGTTTACAAAAGCAAGTGTACCGCGTGGTTCGCATAGCTCGTGAACCGCTTTATTCTTTTGCGAAACAAATAGCTCAATGGTTTTAATCACAAAACAAATATAAACCACGTTTTGAGCTATTACCCATCACTGGTAATACTTCAAATTGCCACACTCCTCAAAGATTTTCTACGAAATTATTGTCCTAAATTTGATTTCAATCATTTTTATTCAACTTTCAATAAAACTAATAATTTAAAGTTGAAAATCAAAACAACAAATAGATTTAACAAATTAACAAATATATTAATATTTATAACAACATAATTTTCTTTTATAACACCCTATAAAAGCAATTAAAAAAAAGCAAGACTAAACCGCTTCTTCTAGGTCGGCACCAGCTTTCTTATTCTCACCTTGGCCTGGAATTTGGCCATCTGCGACTGATTCATGTAGACGTCGAACAACAGAAAGTTGCCGCAATCCGACACAATTGGACTCTTGTGCACCAGATTCTGCTCGTAGAGATAATTGATCGCTTTGCTTGACGGCGACAGCCTCAGACGCCGCAGTTGGCTTCCATTGGCTTTTTGGATAGCCTAAACTTACAGTCATTTATAGTCATTTCGGCACAAAAACAGAAAATTACGTACTAAGTCGATTCGGATTATCAATTCCTGCAAGCCTTTGCCCGTCCGACACGACACAAGCGTCAACTCTCTTTCGGCTTTTAGCTTGGCCAAAGTGTCGGCCGGCGTCCGATCCACTTTGTTGCCAACCGAAATCATCGAGTCAATCAACGACTGTTGAATTCGTAGACTGCGCAGAATCTCCATAACGTTGGTTTGTTGGGCGCTGCGGTTCGGATGCGAGACGTCTTGAATGTGGATAAGCACATCCTATAACCGACTAAAAGTAATTAACAACAGAAGGCTAAAACAAAGACAGCCTACAGCGTTGACGACGTGCCGCAGGGTGGCTGTAAAAGAGGCAAACAATGAAATGGGCAGGTCGGAAATAAAGCCGATTGTATCCGCCAGTATTACTTTGAGGCGAGAAGGCAGAACGGCATTGTGAATCGAAGTGTCCAACGTCGCAAACAATCGATTCTCGCCTTGAAGCGTCTTCGAGTCGGTCAGCCTAGAACAGACAAACAAAAATGTCGCAAGGAAATAAAGCACAAATGTTGAGTATTTGGGATTGAAGTTCCACAAATTTTGCGGGTCTCTTAGTGCAGCTGATTTTGTCCTAGCCTTTACATACCCAGTTGCCCCAGCTTTACCGGTCACGCATTCACAAGAAAGGCCTTGATTATTAACACAAACCTCCTAAAAGCTGTTTTTTTCCTTATTTTTACAGTTTTTTAAAAGCTTACAGTAATATTAAACCGTAATTCCTCTAACTGAAACCACTCCTTGGAGTTTTACTGTTCGAATGTTCTCTAGGAGGCTCCAACTAGGGCACGAAGCCTTTCTTCCAAAAGACATAACCCTATTCAACAGAAAAGATTTTCCCCAAATTTTAGTTTACTCAATTCCTCAGGCCCAACTTTAAAGACTTAAGAAATTATATTAAAATTTTAATAACAAATAAAACCCAATTTATCAAAGGCTAAAAAACCGGATAAACTTTTTGATTAGCGTCGTCTTTCCGGCGTTCGTATAACCAATAACAGCGACCACTTTATTCTTCACTTCTTGACTAGTATTCCGACGGCGTTCGCACTCTTTCGTCTTCGAGTCAATAGCGGCGCAGATACGCTTGCGCAACGTGTGCTCTCGTTGTCGGAGCATTTCGAATTTATTTTCGCCTCTGAAATATGTCGCATCACATACAAAAACGGTGCAAAAATTGTCAACAAACTTTGAGCTACTCAATGCGGTATCGTTGATTTGCAGGACGGATGTGGGCACACTCCTCGAGTCGACAACCTTTAAGCGGTGCCTTAAAGAATCATAATGTTCCAAAGTTCTCGTCTTTTAGCAAAGCTTAAAATACTGGAGCTCAATGCTAAAAAATACACCAAAAGCTTCAAGCTCTGTAGATGTAAGGTCAGACTGTAAGTCCAAAAATCAGCAAACCCATAGCCATACCCGGGAATCAGCGTGTCTTCAGTAGCTATTAAAAACCAAATTCACTCAACAACTATAAGAAAGGGCTCGGATGGTTTGCGAACAAAAAGACGCACAAACAATGCACAATTAAGGGACTAAAAAACGCCATTTCGAAAAACAAAATTTTGTATAACGGAATAAATGTTTGTAATTTTTAAAATAATACAGTACATTTTGTAATGTTTACAGAAATCATGTTCAAAAAAATGTTAATTTTTTGCGCCATTTTGTCCGCCTCTTATTGTCCTAAAGCCGCATGATTTTGAACAAAAATACCATTAAAAGCAATCACTGCAAAAACCTAAGCCTCATGATGTCGATCTTTAAGGTAAATTATAGATTTCTCACCTGAGACAAAGAAAAAAAGCGTTCAAAACTGCCATAAGTAAATGACCCATAAAAAAAAACTCTAAAAATCAACCACTCCAAACGCTACCGAATATAGGGGATTTCGGCCAACGAAATTTGCAGGAAAGCCTCTTCCGTTCGCGCATACAACTTGAAAATTGAAAGCACAATATTGTAGCGGTCGTAGATCGGCACTTGGAAATAGGCGCTCAACTCAGACTGGAAAATTTCTTTAAATCTTTAATCCCATTCAAAGTATTATAATTACCTGCTGGAGTGGAGTCAACATCGCGGTGTTGATCATTATTGCCGTCACATTGTTGCTCAGCTTGAAGCTGAGCAACTTTTCCAGCCGGCCAGCCCCCCAGATCAGTTTCCTTTTGGTATTGTAATTCGTTCCCACTATAACAGCGCTAAAAAAAATAAAAATTATTTAATAATTGATATTGCAATGAGAATGCAGAGATTGATTATAGGATATTTGGCCGTTGTTGGTTGACAAAAGACATTCTCGGGCCTCTATAAATTAAAGTTCTATCAAATTGAACTCTATTCACCTATACTAAAGCGCTGCAGCAAATAAAAGTGTCCGGTGTAGCGCTGTTGTTATCTCTGCTGCACTCATAAATTCCCATACCATTTCATTTATTTTTTTCTCTGCGCACACTATTTTACCGAATAAACTAGAAGAAAGATAGAGAAGAACAAGCTGTAAAAGGAAGAAATATTTAGAGAGAGATTTGGACTGTCAAACAAAACATACCTTGGAGAAAAACTAAAGTTTAAAAAAGACAAGTTTCAACAAAAATACAAAAATTAATTTACCCAACAACGTTAAAGCCGGGCAAAGTTCGACAAAGCGTGACGGCCTCTTCCATTTGCAGTTCTGTCGTTGTGTTTTTGGGTGTGGATTCGGCGCCCCAGCGTATTTTGGGATGCACCACTATGACGTTTTCGTTTTGCTGACACGGCGCTAGCATAGAGGCAAGGCCTTGTGCCTTTAGGAATTTCGTATATTCTTGCTCTTCGCAGTCTTCCTCAAGATGTTTCAGCGGTCGCTGAATGCCATCCAAAGCGTGACTAAAAAATAAAAAAAAAGAAATAAGCATATTTAGCATTTTGAGTCTTACCTTGTCCTTGCCAAACTCAACGTGGCCGGTAGCATGTTTTCGAACTCTTCATTCTTCACTTTATACTCAACTAACCGCTCTTCCATGTCCTCAATTTCCATTTCCACACGCAATCTTTCCACATATTCAGCGTCCAGTCTTGCATTCTTCTCATCTTCCGCTAATAAAGCCGACGCCTTGTCTGCTAAATGCAAAATCAATAACTTTTCATAATTTTTATTGTGTTTATGCGATTTGAAGGTAGGATTAGCTCACGAAAAATGTCATAAAAATAAACTTTCCATTTAATTGGCAAGTACGCAACAGTGACACAAAGATATTTTAAATAGAAATAAGTCTCGGTTTAAAAACTAAACCGAAGATAGATACTATTTTAGTTTATCCCATCCCCCAAACCATTAACTTGTTTTTAAAAGTTTTTTTGGCACTATTTCAGTTTAGCCGTTGCAATTTGAAAATATTTTTGAAAAAAAAGTTAATGGTTTCGGAGGGGGGGGGGCTAAACTGGAATAGTACTTTTTTTGAATATCAGTTTAAAACTAGGCCAAATGGCCAGGCTTTTTGGGCCGGCGTTTCCTTTTTCAAATATCACTACCGTATTGAATAGGATTTTTTAGTTTGAAATTTAAAATGATAAATTTACGCGCTTTGGTATTTTAATTCTATTTTAAATTCCCGCCTGGCATTTTGCTAACCGGACAAACAGACTGTTGGATATAAGTTACACGGCGCTCAAATTCATGAAGTTTGTTTTTTGGTAAAAAAATTTTTTTCGTTTTAAAGTTTTTTTCGCAGGTCTTGCTTGATTTCAAAAATTTTTTTTTGAGATTTTTAAAGTTGCTGAAAATTGATATTTTAGCTAGTCTGGTATCTTTTATGTCAAATTTGTTCGTTTTTTTTATTTCATAAGCATTACATTGCTATTGTATAATAAATGCAACGTAATTGGCTAAAGCAGTTGTACGTTCAATTTTATTGGCTAAAGTAATTTTTCCAAAAATATGGTTTTTTTGTTTTGGATCGCTCATAACTTTTTTCTGAGTAATAGTAATGTAAATCCCATGGTATTTATTGTTTCTAACACGTTTTTAAAGCTATGTGCAAAATCTTAGACAAAAATTACCAGCCAAAATTTTTTTTATCGATTTGAAATCGATATTTTATGAATATATACTGTATATAAAAAACATTTAATTCGTTAAGTAATACAATATATTAAGTGTTTTTAATTTCCTCAACGTGTCTGAAACGAACCGGTGCAGGCCTAAATAGAAAAACAAAGACGAATGAGAGAACGTATGTTAGCAGCGCAAAGCACAAGGAAACGAACGAGTGAAATTTTATGAAATTTTTTGAATTTTTTTTTGAAATGAAATTTTTTTGAAATGTGTTTTTATTTACATTTTTGTTTAGAAAATGACGCCACCCCGATTTATCTCCTGAGACATCTCGTCCACGAATAAGCCTTGTCGATGCGTAGGAACTGAATGTCAGTATACATCTTCGGCATACACAGTATATCAGCATACACAGCATCTTTAGTATACACATTCTCAAACAGAAAATGACAGAGTACCATAAACGAGTCCAAGCGGTTGTGTCGGTTCGTTCGTCATATTGTCAAACCCTTATATTGCGACATTGTCGACTTGAAGCTGAAAAATTGAGAAATATGGTCAACAAACAAGGGCGTCATGTTACTTAATTAAATAAATATATCGTTGAATTTTTAAATTATTTATACAATTTCAGATACAAAATTTGAGACAACGTTGTCGTCTCCAACAACAACAGATCCGACGATTGAAAAATTGTGACACCGTTGTTTAAAAATGCCCATAGTTTACTTATCATAGTATACTTATTTGTGATAATGAATTGACAAACTGTAAAAAAATTCTTCAAAATGATTATGTGTGATTCAATTGATATTAGTATGATAACTTCAAATAAAAAAAATAATTTTTGGATTCAAAATTTACACTGGGCTTGAGCGCCGTGGTTAGTAGGGATTGCAACGAAATGACAATTTTATCGTAATGATTTATTTAAATGATCACAAAATCAATTAATAACAGTAGTATATTTTATATCGCAATTATCATAATATGTTATAAGAAATATTAAGAGATTTATGTAGTTAATTGATTTTGTGATCATTTAAAAAAATCATTACGATAAAAGTGTCATTTCGTTGCAATTTAAATTTTTTTTCAAAAAAAAAACTTTGAAAAAAAGTTAATGGTTTGCACGGAATAAACTATAAGAGTGCCCGAAGATACTTACCTGCAACTTTTAGAGAAGGATATAAGTTCGAAGAATTTTTGCAGCAATGCCGAATAAAATTGGCAAAAACGTCGGAAAAGCGACAGCATTTTGCCACCTGCTTTAGTGAAAGCATTTAAAACTAGCTGAAATATACAGAATTATACGTCCAAAACCAAAGACTTCTCTAAATGTGTTGGCTAAAGGGCAAGTTTCCGAAAATCGATTCTTTAAAACATAACCAACTGCATGATAATAAAGCCAAACGGAAGGAATAGAAAAAACTTCAAGAAATCAGAAGCCGAAGCAAAAGTAAAGCCCAAACATTTGATAATGCTTGAGCCTTTGCATATAAGCACAAGTCAGAGCCAAATATTAAAACCCTGAAAAAATTTAAACTGAAGTTATTTGATTCCCGCATTTCCTCTAATAATAGCCCCGGATGCTTTTATTTTTGATTCATTCCAAATGAGGGAGCTTTTATTAAAAGGTCGGGGTATTTTTCAATTAATCCCAACATCAATGCCAGAAATTTTCAATCACTCAAAAAAAAGGGCTTCTAATAGAGGGGGCTTTTATTTTTTATTTACCCGAATAGAGGAGCCTCTATTAGAGGAGATATGGTAATTAGTTTTCGGAATAATCGATTGGAAACTTATGTACTAATCACAAAGGCATTGCCAACTCGCCAATATATAAAATATCTAACCACAACAATCAAAAAATTACATCTTAATGCCTCAAAAAAAAAGGATCAAGTATAAACAAACTTTTTAATGACCTAGCAAAATCATCCCAATTCATATAATAAAATATTTTATTCAAAACGCTTTTAGACAAATATCATTTCAAAAAAAAACAATAATAACAACAACAAATCACAGAGTAGTTTTACGCCCACATAACATTAATAGAATTTATTATGCTAACAATAACACAATATAAAATTCACATTTCCTACCGTTTCACAACACGACCCAAAACCCAATTTTTCCCTGGAATAACAACACCAGAAAATAACAACAACAAAAAATAATTAAAAAAACTAAGAAAAAGTATAAATCCGAAATTGTATTCCGCTAAATGTGCCATTTGCACTCAAAACCCACAAATTTTTTCCTGTACAAAGTTAGATTGAACTATAGTACGTACTTAATATACACGAATAAATTACCAAAATAGCCAAAATATCATTAGACCAAGACTGTAGTTGCCAAAAAAAGAAAGAAAGAGATAGAAGCATTTAATCAACTAAAAAAAAGTATGCAAGGGCTAAAATAACAAAAACTATCTGTTAAAAACTTTGATAATTGTCTGACTGTACATATAAAAAAAAAACTCCTTTTAAAATTGCCTTACATATTTAATACTTTTCTTTCGGTGCAAGGCTGAGACAATTTAACAGACATTATCTATAAATAACTCAATAATGAATAGACTAACACAGTTTAGAAATCCCCAAAGTTGAGAGGTCCGTTCAATCGAACGACTATAAAACAAAACCAGATCACAAAAACAATTCCAGGGACATGTTGATAGAAAACTTTGGTAATATCTCAATCTGATCGCAACTTTTGCAGACTTTAGAAAAATGATTGGAAGCATTGCCTGATATAAAAACATCAAAAAGAATCGAAGGATCGCAGCAACAAAAAATAGATCGCAGCGTAATAGGACACAAGACTTTTAAGCTTTCCAACCAATTGTTGTGTTATGCTAATTGTTTCTTGTCCATTCAAATTTGCTGACACTGCATAATTGCCATGGCGTATATCAAATATCTTAAGAACTAATTTTGAGTTATTGTTTTGATTATTATACAGTTTCATACAGCCACATTATTGCCTGCTTGATTATTGCTATTTGAGAATATAAACAGTTTAAAAGATCGATCTTGCCGTTGTACCGATATCATCAAAATCCTTTTAGTTGTACGAACATAACAAACTATTGGCAAAATTTAAAGAATACAACTCACAACTTGACTTATACAAAATTTATACAATAAAATTAATCAACGAAAAGCTTAGCAAAACTTCCACGTAAAATACCGCTCAAATTTTGTTAATTTGTAATTAGCGTACACATGTTATTTTAAATCCCAATTAATTTGATTAAGGAAAAATTTAATAAATTAGATAATCCCAAAAAAATCTACAGCCCTAACATCAGCAAATGAGCTTGGAAAACGTTAAGCACACAAAAAATGAGGAATTCATCTATTAGAAAGTGGTTTCCAATAGAAGGGATTCTATTTTTCAATCAGCTTGAAAAAGGGGGCTTCCAATGCTGTGTAAAACTTGTTTTTTCGGAAAGAAAAAGCCGACAATTTTAACCGTAAATTTTGAAGTGTACACAAAACGTAAATCTACATTAAGCCGAACAAAACAAAGATGCAACGGGTTTAACGTCCGTGGATTATGTTGAGTACGCGTTCAATCATTGACTGGTTATATTCGATGGAACTACCCGAAGCGTCTTCACAAGGCGGGTATGCAACAGGCAATTTCACAATTCTCTCGATTATCGTAGCGGAAGAGGAGATGGCGCTGTAACTAGAAGTGTATAACTCGTCGGGAAACTCTTGCGTTATGACAGCAGAGGACGTCGATGGAAACGTGGATTCCTTTGTGGAATACGGTTCTTCCTGCGCATAAACATGCTTGAACTCGGTTTGTTTCACGCAGGAGGGCAATTTTTCTAACGACGACCCATCTTGGGCATGACAATGCATTGTGGAAGAGAAAAGCTCTTGTTGGTTCGATAGATCAGAAGAAGGCAATTCTTGCTGATATTGTGGTGTATTGAGTGGCGGATGTTCCTGTTGATGATATTGATGCTTTGAAGAGGAGGACGGCATTTCTAGCTGATACTGCAACAATTTGGCTGACGGTTGCTGCTGCTGGTACTGATTTTTGGTAGGAAGCGGCAGCTTTTGCTGGTACGGCAGCGTCTTATCTGGCGGTAGCTCTTGCTGATACTGATAATTAGCTGAAGTCGGCAATTCTTGTTGATACTGCAGTGCCCTAGTTGACGTTGGTTCCCGTCTATGCTGTGGTGCCTTAGCTGATATCTGCTGCTGTTTGTACTGCTGTTTAGCAGGAAGCAGTAACTCTTGCTGATATTGTGATGTTTTAGCTATTGGCTGTTTCTGCTTATACTGCGGTGCTTTAGCCGACGGTAGGTCCTGCTGATACTGATATTTGGTTAAAGTTGTCAACTCTTGTTGATACTGCGGTACCTTGACTGATAGCAGCTCTTGCTTGTATTGCGACGCCTTAGTAGACAGTTGTTTCAGCTTATGTTGTGGTACTTTAGCTAATATCTGTTCCTGTTTGCACTGATGTTTAGTAGAAAATAGAAGCTCTTGCTGATACTGTAGTGTTTTAGCCGGGGGTAGTTTCTGCTGAAATTGATGATTATCTGAAGGCGGTAACTTTTGCTTATACAGCGGCGTCTTAACTGGCGGTAACTCTTGTTGATACTGCGGTGCTTTGGCTGATAGCGGCTGTTGTTGGTATTGTGGTGCATTAGGCTGTTCCCGCCTATGCTGTGGTGCCTTAGATGATAGCTGCTCTTGTTTGTACTGATGCTGAGTAGAAGGCGGTAACTCTTGCTGGTACTGCGGTCCTTCAGACGACGGCAGTTCCTGTTGAGACTGATGTTGAATTGGAGGTGGCAACTCTTGCTGATACTGCGGAGTATATTGAGGTACTGTGGCGTTAAGCAACGGCCTCCGACGCTTGGATGCTTTCGAAGTCGGTAATGAAGGCAACTTTGGCAAATATTCGGCCGGCCGACCGACATCGTGCGAGAATTCCTGGCTATACTTGGGAGACGATTTAGCCAAAATGGAAGCCTCCTGCCGATACGGGTGCTCAAAATTTGAGGTTAAAAACGATTGTTTTTCTCTCATATTAGATAAATCTGACTGGTTTGATGGCACCTTTGAAGGTCTTGACGGCACTTTTTTCCACGAAAACGCAGATTCCTGGCGGCCCTGCTGCGCGCTATAATCGGTCATAAACAGCTTGGAAAACGGAACATCTTGTTGTGCTTGCGGGTTCGGTGGCGGTTTTTTTAATGCGTCGCGTTGAGTCGGCTTGACCGCTCGTCGTTGTAGTGGTGAAATGTATTGGTCTTGCTGACGTTGATATTGCGCTGTAATAATTCCGCCTGTCGGCTTTTCGCTGATAGAGTCTAGCATAGGTTTTTTAGTGATTTCACACGTGTTATTCTTTATTGGGCCTTGCGCTGAAACAGCCATCAGAGGCTTAGAATCCACTTTGTCTGCTGCTTTCTGTTCCTGACCATTGCTTGAATGCGCAACAACAGTTGGTGTGTTTTGGCTTAAAGCGACTTTCAAAAACTTCTTTCCTCCATAAGCCATTGACTTCTTTGGCTGCGAGCACGGCAAGCATTTCTCCGCTGGCTCAGCGCCCTTAGAACGTACTTTTGTGGATGGTTGAGGCTCAACTAACTTCTTTTTTGGTAGAGTCCCTGTAGTTGTCTGTGTTTGCGATTCCTTTTCTTTTGGTCGAATCGTCTGGCAGCCATCCGAAGACGTTTTGACAATCCGCGTTTGGGTAGACGACGAGTGAAGCTAAACAAATTGTTGTCTGAATACCAGTTGAATGTTTCTTTACCTCAATTAGAGTCGTCTGCGTGCCAATCGACGTCTTTTTTGAAGACGGCGTCTGTGTATCAACCGAAGATGTCTTCGTATTACTGGTCTGTGTCTGACCGCAAATTTTCTCGATTGCAACGGTCTGTGTGTCACAAGACTGCATTAGGACTGCAATTTTACAAACACTTGGAATCTAAAAGTACAAAAATAAAAGCAAAATGTTTAGGACAAAAAAAATTACCTGAGATTTGCTGCCTTTTGACAAGACTTTTTCCAGAATACCATACAGTTTTGGACGATCCAAATCACAAAGCTCTGGCTCAGCTCTCTCGTCAACAAAGTGTTCCTCTTCAATCAATTTCGTGCAATCGTCAACGGGATCTAAAATATCAAAATGAAATCTTACTCAAAGACAAAAAATATTTCAAAAATATGGAAAAAAGCCCTTTAAAAATTACTCAGCAATGTAAAAAGTCCTTACACTTGACAATTTCAATTATTTGAGGATCAATAATAGAAGCCTTGAGACCTGTGTCTTAGGACGGATACAAACATTACTTGGCAAGTTAAAATTTAAAAATATGAAAAAGTTGAAAATGACAAAATTAATAAATAGATAATAGATAGATGCTGGCAATACTGTAACATAAACTTTAGCTTCAGCGTATGAGCTTGTGCTGTTGCGAATACAAAAAAAAACGAATACAATAACTAAAAATACCTTTAAACCCTAAAGCATCCGAATCGCCATCGCCACGACAACAGTCTTCTGTTTCCCTTGACGGCTTCTAAAAAAATGTTTGAGCATAAAACAACCAAAAATTAAGAGAACCTTGCCACCACAAGGATTGACGGCTTCCAGTGAGGCTAAGATGCTTTTCAGTTTGTTGCCACTCAACAAATCTGACTTGATGTTAATGTTGGACAAGGAATCCGAAAGCTTTTGTGAAATTGACAAAGACGGCGCCACCTCCAAGACATTCGGTTTCGTCGACGATTGAACGCTAAATTTAATTCAAGATGAGACACGAGCTGAAGGGATTGCAATTACTTATTGAGCTAACTTGCAAGGACCACGCACAAATACAAAATCAGGTACAAAAGAATATAAAAAGTGCCAACTGGGGTTTTAGGGGCACATTTTAGTATTGGTTGGTATAATGAACGCTAGAGTTTGAGCCAGTGAATGCAATTCAATGTGACGCGTCTTGATTAGAGCACGACTTGGCGGTGGAGGCATAAATTCGTTAATAGCTCAAATTTATAGCGTCAAAAATCGAGAGAACGACAAAAGTCAATAAGAGCTTAAAATCGGTCCTTTACAAAAAAAATTTAGCTATTATTCAGCAATTTAGACGCCAAACTAACTGGGAAATCGCCTTAAAACGCTTTTTTGCTCGCTTATAACATTACCTTAAATTTGAAATCAGTTTAAAAAACAAACCTTGAGCTTCTGCTGGTTCCACTCTTAAGCGGCAGAGCACAATTCTTCTCTTCCTCCACACACTCCTTGATGGCCAACGCTCTCGCCGTCTTTGCCTTGACCGGCTTACAACCCGCGGCATTACCTAAAGTCTTTCTGGGCTTAGCAATCGCTTCATTGGGCCGCTCTTCAATGGAATTGGAAGAGGAATTACTGCCACACAAAGACGACGACGCCGAATTTTTTTTAAGGATGGTAAACGAAGAGGTAAACAAACTTTTATTGCTGGACGAGTCGAAAATCTTTTTAAATTTCGCCTCCGGATTCTCGTATTCATACGCGGACAAAGAAGAAACATCACTTGACTTTCTCAAACTGTTTTTCGCGCCATTGTCTTCCAGTGTCTGTTCGTTTGGCAAACCATCGTCCTTGTATTTCACGTCCACTGGCCGATTCTGAAGAAAAATGGTAATCAAGGAAAAAAAAGAAAATTAAGCGTTGATCAAAAAATTTTGGTAGAGAAGAAATATGGTTTAATTGCCAGAAGCTTTTACAAATAAAATTCAAACAAAAAAATTCAAAACAGCTAAAATCAAAAGGGGATATCCAACCGAATTGGCCCGGTCATCGATATGAATCAAAAAAAAGCAAACCATTCTATCATTCGGTCTAAGATCACTTAACTGATCTCAAGGGCGTAACAAAGAAGAGGCAGTCTCTATATTCCTCATGTTAGCGACTATTATTTAATTAATGATTAAACAATTTTAAAAAAATGACAACAAAAATTTATATTTGGCTACAATTTTTGCGTCGTAATCACGTCTTGGTACAAAAATCATGTGTTCTAGTTGTATAGCCGCTAGCACATAAATTTTCTCATGTTGGTTCGAATATCCACATGCAATATTTTTTGGGCTTTCCAATTGCTACAAAAACTCCGTTTTATACGTAAAATAATAGAAAATCACAAACTTTTATATATAATACTTCTCGTAGGGATTCGAGTCCTCATTTTTTAAAACGCAAACACATATTAAATGCCTACCCATAATTAAAAAAAACTACATAGACAGCTAAGCCCTATTCCTTAAAATACATTCCAACAAAGAAAACCAACTTTTAAAGCGACGGACGCCGTTACATCCAGTCCGACAAAATCCTGGCTTATCGGCTTTTTAATCGAATTTTGGCGGTTACCGTCTAAATTAACAAGAAAAGTACAGTAATTCACCTTTTCAAGACCATTTAGCAAAAACAAACCTTGCAATGAAGGAGAAGCCGTACGCTCCATTTCTGTGGCTCCGTTGCTCGACCCTTTCGGCAAATCAAAGTCGTCGTCAAACAGGTAATCAATGTTCGGCTCCTGGTAGCCGCCTTTTATCGCATTGCCCTTAAATCAATTTCATCAAAAAATTCGTAAAAGCAAAAAATAAAAGTATTTACTTTTTTCAAATTCCCTTTAAAGCCTCGATCAGCGTCATTTTTCGGCTTTTTTTTCGTCCGCGCCATCTCCTCCGTCAGGCTGGAGGAAAAAGGGAAAGAGCACTGCTCCAATTTTCTATCAAAATTAATAATGAAATAGTGCAATAGGAAAAAAAACAATTTTTTTTAAAAGCAATTCTTGACTTTTTAAGTATGTCCTTAAAACCAGATTGACAATCATAAATTATCATTCGACGCAGAATACAATTTCCTATCGAATAAGTTATTTCCCAATCTTCTAGCTTAAAATCAAAAAAGTTCTAAAGCCTTATAAATTTATACCTCTCAAAAATAAATACCAAACATTTACCCCTACAAATGAGTAGAAAAACCTATCTAATCGTTTTCAAATCACTTTGGTTTCGCTAAAAAGTACACCATTCGAACAGAAATGAATTCAGCACCCAAACATGCAGAGTTTTTTCCCGTCTTTCTCGTGTTAAATTCTTATTCGTTGTTAAGTTTTTTATTCGTAAATTCATATTGTTAAATTGATATTATAAAAACGCAAAAATTAAGAAAGAAATGTTATCACATGTTGACATTCTTTCTTCTTTTCTCTCAATTTAACGCAATTTTGTCGACTTTACATTTTTGCCATTTTTTATTGAAGAAAAGTGCAAATGCATTGGAATTACATGCTTAAATCGCACATTTTTCTGTGTGCGTAGGTTGTGTTTGAGCGTTGTTAAAAGCCTTCACACTTTGGACTACCACATTAATTTCCGAACGAACGATAAGGAAAGCTATCAGACTAGTTCAATAATCTTAAATTCCCAGTACCATATGTCATAACTTAAAAAAACAATTATCAAAGACTCGCCGCAAATAACTAGATGCTTAGGCGACGCAGTTGTGAGTTCACCCATGTTACTCAAACAAAAAAGGCAAGAACGTAAGCAAACTCAAAAAGCTTACTAAAAAATTTACCGTTTGCCCAGGTTTTGACTAGATCCAGCTGGCAAATCGTTAGCGTTCTTGTTGCGCTTCATCATCTTTAAAGTGCGCGTAAAGGTATCCTCGCTTTTTTCATATCCCAAAGCAGAAGAGCGGCTTGCTGCATGGGGGCTTGTCGACGTCATCCCACTCTTGTCCGCGATCTTTCTCGACGCAAACTAAAAAAAAATTCTATTAAACGTAAATAATGCAGCTTTTTCACTAATTAGTGCTCCCCTTCCCAAATTTATGGCCACAGGCAATAAGACCTCAAAATATTCAAATCCAATAATACGATTCAGATATATAACGCAAACATTACATTATAATATTTTTAGCCATTTTTAGCAATCTTCCAAAAAGCCAACAAACCCATCTCCAATACCCCTATTACCAAACACCATAAGGACGCCATGAAGAGTTCCAAACCAAACATTTTATACACTAGACATTCATCATGAAGCCATTACTTTAAAATAGACCCTGTGACTGAGACCATTGTATACTGCCTAATAAGGTGTTTTAATTTATGCAACGCCACTCGAGCGAGAATGTTGGTTTGACTCCCAAATTAACTCCCCAAAAACATCTGCTAATGAACAGCTCTACATATTCCATCAATTTTCGCACCAAAAAATGTGATAAACCTTCAAAAAAAGCAAGCTATTCCAAAGTTTCATGACAAGTTAAACCATCCCCAGACCCCAAAAAAAAATAATAAAAAAAACCTCTGACCGATATGCGGTTTGCGCTTTATCAAAGACAATTCCCACCTTCGCTGACGACAAAGAGCCGATAAAGTCGAGCGCGTTCTTCACATCCAACCCACGGCTCGTCCGACACATGTCGAAGGACTGCTCAGTGTTCTTGCTCATTTCGACGAAAACCCCCCTAAAATCATTTATTTTCATTAATTTAAAAAATTACCGGATCAGAAAGGAGGTTCTATAATGTTTGATGAACCTCCTTTTATAGCTAAATGACACCTCAACCTTGTGGATCCGTTTGCAGACTTTAGATTTGAAAATCGCAAACAAAATTTTTTTTTTAACAAAAATTTTTTTTGACATTATGCCAAAACAATTTACAATTTTTTTGAAATGAAACCGCCTGGGTTTTGACAAAAAGACTCGGACAATTAAGACGCACGGACAAAAAAACGCAAACAAAAAAAATCACTAATATTTTAAAAATACAATCCAATATGGGGAGAACAAAAAATGCGGACTAAAAAACGCAGACAAAAAAAATCACCGAATTTTTCTAAATCCAATAAGGTTAGGACAATTATTAGATAATAGATGCGCACAAAAAGATGCCGGAAAATAAATTGCAGATTTAATAATTACAAAAAGACGTCGTTTTGTCCGTATTAAAGGAGCGTTTACGTAGCTATTCTTCTGTTTTTTTTTATCCGGCGTCCGTATGTCCGTACTTATTACGCCTATTTTTTTTTCTTTTTTGTGCTACAGTTTTTCCGATTGCCGTTTCTATCTCCGCGTTCTGGACACAAGTTCGAATGCCCTTTTCCCAAGCACTCTTTTGTCTGTGTTGAGCATATTTTTCATCGGTATTTTGTCAGTATCATGTAGTATGCATATTTGATTTTTGCGCTGTATGACATTGCCTTTTAGCCTGTGGCTATATATTTGGCGTCTTTTATTTGTGTCATTTTGTTCGGCATCTTTTTTTTTTTAATAATTTTTTTTTTTATGCACAGTTATTTGTTCTGTTTACTTTTTGACGATGACTTGCTTTTGTCAGGTGTCCCTTCATGCGTCGGATTGTTTGTCCGGCTTTTTGTCCGCGTACCAAAAAAATGTAACTGATTCAATTTAACCGTATAGTCAAGGTCCTAATTAATTGGGTTATTTTTTGAATATATAATTATGCACTTTTTCCAGGACCAATGCGCCAAAAAGCGCAATCACTAACCAACCCACAGACCGTAAGTAAAGGACGTGATCGCATCACTCTCAAGGAGCAGAGAGATTATAACTCTTAGAAAAATAAAATTTTCATTTTCCCAATTCCATCGAGACAATCACTCTTACAATAACCCCCAAAAAACCACACTGCGGTTCTGCGCTGCGGTTGCGGGGGAAGGCCGATTAAACTTTTCTCTCCGCTAATTTTGCTGTAGATTGCGCAAAGAAAAAAAATTTTTTTTTTGCGCACGAAAAAAAAGTTAAATAAAATGTGCGGACGGCCAACACAGCAATAGAAGCTATTGCGCGGGAATTATATGCGCATATCTTTCAAAGAAATTGCGGTTGATGGTGGACAGAAGATGTAAGGAGTGGAAGACCAAACGGTTTGCAGATTATTAAACAATTGCTTTGCAACAATCAACACAGAGGTTGGGCGCAAAACAAATGAATGTGTTTAACGGCTGTGGAGGAAACAAGTTTACTTTCAACGTTAGATTACTTATTCAGTGTTTAACTGTAATTGACCTGTAATAATTGTTCAATATTTCCATTTTTTACAACAATTTCAAGACGGAATGAAAGCTTATTCCAGATTTGTGGTTATCGCTTTAATCTTTCTACTGGAATGCGTAAATCCGTCGTTACAGGTAACAAAAAAATTTTCTGAATACGGTCTCCTATTATCAAAGCCATTCATCAGAACTGTACAGTAGACAAAGATTTTTTACAGGCGATATAATGAATAGGCCTTTTGAAGACCAATTGGTCTTATTTTTGGTATACGTACAAAAAAACGCAATATTATTTAATCAATAATTTAACATTTCAAATTTTAAATTTATAATTACGGTACATTTCGTGTTAATTTTAAATACATTTTTTCCGCCATTTATGGTATTGATTTGCGGCATAAATCATCAATTATTTCATGATTCAAGTAAAACTATGGTACATTTCTAAAATTTGTCATTTATTTAATATTCATAAATAATACATAATGGCACAAAAAATGATGGAAAAAACGTATTTAAAATTAACAAAATGTACCGTAACTATAATTTTCAAATATTTGAAAAAATATTGATTAAATAGTATTGCGTATTTTTGTCCTAGACCACTTATTTTTATAATCATTGTAAAGACCTTTTTTCTTTGTTTTTTAAGCAAATAATTCTAATTAAGCAAAGAGGGTAAGCAACTATTTTCAAAAATTAATATTCCTGTGGGTATTGGCCTTGTGTTTTGTTGTGTCTTGCGGGTATTTCTACAAAATAAAAACCCAGGAATTATAAACAAAAAATTTGTATAACAATTTATAACCCAATTTTCACACCTCAAGCATACATTAACATTTAGGCAGGTCGGTTGCCGACAACTGGAGAAATTGACGGCTACAATGACCCCGTGCTAAAGGAAATTTTTGCTAACCGTGAACCAACTGTAAACCAACCGCCGCCGCCCATCCCACTGCCTCGCCAACAACCGACTTACGCTAAAAGAAATTTGACAGCCGTCGAAATTCCAAATCACCGTGGATTCCAAGTGGGACAATACGGGTCTTCTTCTGCAGGCCAGCCCTATAATGCATACAACGGCGAGCAGCGTAATTATAACAGCGAAATGAACAATTTAAATAACTTGGCGATACAAGGTGCCCAAACATTTTACACGGGCGTGCAGCAAACTGGTCAAATATTCGGTCTTAATTTTGGCCGGTAAAGATAGTATTTTTATGGCTTGCTGTCTGTACATATTATTTTGGCCGTTTCAATAAATATTTTTTCAAATGTTATCCCAAAAAATTTTTGAAATTTTAATTATTTACTGGTAGACCGAAATCACATGGCCCAAAGCTAGAAAATGTACATATTATAAAAATCGTATAAATGCCGAAAATTTTGGGACAGTACCGTACTTTTGAATTGAGTTTTTTATATAGGCTACTGTAGCTCACAGTCAAAGTTCAAAACTTAGATGCAGTACTAACGTACGTTGCTATTGCATACAGCTTACGATTTTAATGTTGAAATTGGCCTAATTTGACGTTTTCCTTCAAAAAAAATATTTTAAATAGAATGAATCCTGGCACGAAAGTTTTCTTTGCAAATAATGTAATTTTGGATAATTGAAATTTTCCAAAATTTTATGTTTTTTTACGGAGAAATTGGATCCATTTTTATCCGATTTTTAGCTGCACGATTTTCCATTTGATATTGCTTTGCTGATCCTTGGGCTGCTAACTAGCTGAGAACGCCGGTGAAGACAAAAACCTTTTGCCTCCGGGCTTTTACCTTTATTGTGACATAATTTTCTTTTAAAATTTGCTGAATATTCAGACCGCCTCTACGAGGTGCCCGATTATCCTTCTACCTAACTTGTGCAGAGGGAAAATGCATATTTAACGCTTTAAAAAATTTGCTTTTATCCTTTCATTGTCAGTCCCTTTAACATTATTTAACTTGATTAAATGTTTTTTTAATTTTTGCTATGAATTTCTACATAATTTAGCATTAAAAAAAGCCATACAAAATGTGGACGAACGACGGCGTTTGGTCGGCGATACTGGACGAAGTCAACGGAGTGCGTCGGCAATGCGAAGCCGAAGAAGACGAATTCGACCAAAGCAGCAAATATATTGAACAGGAGATGCAGGTCTTTAAATTATTTGACCGACTCCAGCCAGAGACGAGGGAAGCCGAATTGGAGAAGACTTGCAAGGATTTTAACGCTGAAGTTTGGTTTTGCATAAATTTTTTTGTTTTTTCAGTTGGGTTACCGATTCTTCTAATGTTTGCCCATTGATCTAAATAGCATCAGTTTCCTTCTCTCAGGTTCAGTTGTCTGGAAGGCCCGGTAGCTTTTTGATTTATTCATTTACTCAAAAGACTTTACATTGTTAATTTTATTATTATTATTATGATACTAATTAATGACCCTAATAAAGATTTTCACACCCGGTCTGTCTAGCCTTTATGACATATCTGTTCATTTTTAGAAAAATCAAAATATAACAGGATTATGCATTAGCTTTTATCTAAGCCAAAGACCTCAACAATTTGCCTAAGCATTTAACAATTACATAATTTTGAACAGTTTAGTGCGTCTAACCTCAATGTATTTTTTTTGCAAACGTTTGTAAATATATTTAACAGACCAAATAGGGGTCATGGCCAATCCTGCAATAACCAATTTTTTGAAAAAATAATATGCTTATACTTTTTTTCTCGATTAATTGCTCGATTAATTCATTTTATAAAAGCGCCTTTTCTTTAATTTTATCTGAGCCTAGCCTTTAATCGGCTCATTTCTTTAACTAAAATAATGGCATTCAACTTTGCAAAACCGTTTAGGATTACAGCGTCTCCGAACAGGACTTCCTCAACTATCTACAAAAAATTTTCGACGGCGAAGCCAACAGCGAAGGCGTTTATAATTCGGCGTCTCCTGCATTGGTTCAACAACTTCAATTGGCGCCACAGACTTCGGCCGGCGACGCTGTCGCTGCGACGCACGCTTTCCAAGTTCAGTCGCCGAATGAAAAAAGAAGCGAGTCGAAGCGCGGCGTCAAGTCGAACGTTGAGTTTTCGGCCTTCGTCACTGGGTTGTGCAACCGGCCGACAGAAGTGTTTAGCACGCCTACTTCCGCTGCCCCTTTTCTTACTTCTCGGAATTCAGCGCACAAAGCGTCGACCAAAAAAAAGTTGTTGTTGGGCGACGATTGAACTGGTGCATTCACTGGTGTTTAACTTAATAATGTATAAAAATATTGGAGCGAACGCCGCTTTAAAAACTAAATGATTAACTTTTTTTTGTTGACAGGAAAATATTGTCCCGAATTTGGCTGTAATACACTTGGCCTTATGGCCATCTATTTTCCGGTAAAATTTTTTTGAGACTCAATGTCCGAGAGGTCAAAAGTCTTGTGCCCAAATTGTATTCCTAGTTTTGCCGGCTAAAATGAGTAATAGCAAAAATATTTTTACGATTATCGATTCAATTGGAGACTAATAACTCAACCACACATAACATATTTCCAAAGTTTGTTTAATTAAGGACCATTTATCATTTTGCAAATCTCTGATAATTGGTGATCATAGAGATAAGGCAGATTAAACTATGGTTGGCTTCCAGGCTTTAATGTGGATTTGAAGCGCCGTGTAAATTGTTAGGTTTAAGCCAACTCTTTCGATTTATTTAAATTTTTTCTGTCGTTTTTTGTAATTTTGTGTTTGGACCAGTAAAACTTTGATTTACACGCCCTAATTGTGCTTTTCTTTGCTAATTTCTAACAAATTTGTAAATATTTTTTTTTATAAACAATTGCACAATAGCGAATGGGGCTAGGCACTCAAACCAAAACCAATTTTCGGATATTTTTTTTTATCTATTAATCCACCAGTCCTTTTGTCCTTTTCATTTTCCTTTGCTCTATTTGTCCGTAGGTCGTTTTGTCCTTATATTTGTCCGTAAGACTTTTTGTCTGCCTCTTTTTCCCGTCTATCTATTAATCTATGGGCGCCGTTGTCCCTCACTTTCTACGTGAGCCAAAATGTCTTGTACTTTTTGGTCCTTCTTTGTGCTTAGATTTCTTTCTCTATATTTGTTCGTCTTTTTGTCCCTGTCTCTCATATTTTTCGTAAATCTTTTTTTCAAATTTGTTATTCCTCTCTTCGTCTGTATATTTTTTTGTCCGCTTTTTTACTTACAGTCAAAGCGATTCCCAAGTTACAGCTAAAAAATGTTTGGAATTCCCGCCCTTAAAAATTTGCTTTTGGACAAGCGGATTGAACCGTTTTAATCTGTCTTTTTCGTTCTATTTGGCGGTCACATGCTTTTTTTAAATAGCCAAAAAAACGTTTTTGTCTGTCATACAAAAAAAGCAAACCATTTTCCCATTGTTATTTGTCATTTTTTTGGGCAAGATGTTAAAGCCGGTATTTTGGCCGGAAGCTCGTTTCGAAACTTTTGATAACTATTTATAATAGCGAAAAGGCATGTGGCCGGTAATTGTTTTAGTGCTCATGTTTGAACTGTGCTGTCAATAGACTGACAAACTTTCTCATTTTTAACACTTTATTTTTCTTTCTCTGATAAGATATGCGGCAAAGGAAAAATAGCCATTTGGATAATTACCATTCTAACCTCACCGCCAATTTCATTCAAAAGGTCATGGTATTGAAACGGAGGCCGAGTTAAAGTGGTATGAGTTATTGGTGGAATGTTGTGGTAGGTAAAAGCTTAAGCAAGTGGATCAAGCCGAGGCTTTTGAGTTCTTAAGTTATTTGACTGAACTGTTCGACTTGAAATGAATCAAGTTGGAGTCAACAAACGCTCATAAGCTCAAGCAAATAACTTAAACCGTCCTGAGCCATATAATTGTTGACTCAACGGTTCATTTCGAACAAATTAAAATTTTTGGGCTGCAAAGCCCTTTGTGGCGTGTGGTTTCTAAACTATGAATATAAATATTAGCTCAATCAGTTCAATTAAAAAAAACATCACATTGCCACAATTAAAACTTATTCCCAATTTGAGTCGACTCACAAGCCGCAAACCGTTTCGCAACTGAGAAAAAAATTTTTGAGTTATCCGGACCTAATTGAACCATCTAAAATACGAGCCGAAAAATAGAAAGATTTGTTGAGCCATTTTGTGTTGGGCAGTAAGGCCTCTGCCTTGTTATATCTCAACTATATTTCTCCAATATGACAATAAATTAATAACAGATTTACAAAGAGGTCTAAATAATCCATCAAAGCCAGAAAATCCTCACGAAATGATTAAGCACGTAAAAATTCTTCCATTAACCTTGATGACCTATTATTACCAACGCAAAATCAAGAATTCAAATAATGGCACTTAGCGTCAATTTACTTATGGCGGAAATTTTAATAAATGAAAATTTGAGAAGAAAATGATTCGCAAAACGGACACATTTTTTTAAAAAGCTATCAAAGCCATTTTTTAATTCATAGGGCTCATTAAATTGATCCAGAGCTATTGAGTCGGTGATTCAAAAAATGGCTTAAAATTTTGATTAATTCATAAGGGCTTGAGCCTAGGCAAAAGGCTAAAAAACAATCTAATCTACTCCTGCTTAAAGCATTATGATCCTTTTGAGGCCTTTACCAACTGCTGGTAGGATGAGTTGGAGTGCACTCCTCAATTTAAATCTGTTCAGAAATGTTACAAAAAAACATTATTTTTAAAAGTATTGAGACAACAATTCCAAAGTTCCACCAACAAAAACATGTTTGTCCAACAAAATCGGATAAAAGAGACTTATTTTCCAATTACAACGCAATAAAAGTTGCCGAGTCCTTTTGGCTTACACATAAAAAAATAATTTGTAAATTCTTTTTTTGTGTTTATTCGAAAAAAAAAGATGAAGACGACTTATGTAAAAGCTGATTACCCTCCCACCAAAGTACATAATATAATTTCTCTAATGCGAGATCAAAAGCGAAAATAAGAAAGTCAATCAATGAGTTAGCCAACACCCCTTTGGTGTTATATTTGACTTATTTTAGCAAGCTTTGAAGAATTTGCTTATTGGCAAAAAGTGCTAATGTCTGGGCCCAATTGGAAAGCAAAGAAAAATAAGCCCACTGGAGACGTTTGAGTCCGAAAAATTTCTCAGTTAAATAAAAGTGCAAATTTTTTGCAATTATTTTTTTTATAATATTTCCGCCTTTTTAAGTGGCTTTTTACATTTTGAATATATGTTGCAGCTTTGATTCTAATTTCATTCCGCTATTTTTTCCGAAAAATAATTAAAGTTATACTATAGCTAAAATTTAGTAATTTTATAAGAAGCCCGGGCTTAGATTTAAGTTCAGGTTTCAATTTGAGCTATTTTTTTGTGTTCCCTTTTCTAGGATGTTCCTACAAAATAAATTTTTTTGCGGCTACTCCAGCCGGAAGGAAGAGAATTGACACATCGCCTTTTCTTTAGTCCTCTATTATCCTTTACTCACTTGGTTTAGCGGTTCACCCCCACTATTTCTTAGCCATTCGTGTTTTCCCCCATCATTCAATGGATTTTTCGGGCCGTCCGCTAGTCACCTTGACTTGATTTTTTTTTATCATTTATCTTGCAATCGGAATCTCATTTTCCCTTTCCTTTCCCGCATTTTTTGTGTCCTGCATTTTAAAAAAAAGAATTCTATGGGTTTGCAATTGCATATCTGAAATTCTTTGCTCATTTTCCCTCCAAATTTTTGACAATGCGGAGGAATGTTTGAGTCTTTTTTTCGGTTGGTTGGTGAGACATCAAAAAAAAAGAAAATTGAACTTGGAGATATCCATCTAGGGCATTTTCCAACTCTTACAAAACAAAACCAATTGTGGAATGGAATGCAATTGTGGGGGGATGGAGATGAGCTTTTTGCAAGGGAGGGGGGGAAATGTTTTTTTCCATGAGAAAAAAGCGTGGGAACAGACAGACAGACAAAAGTTAAACATCAATTTCCAAGAAGGAGGCAAAAGAGAGATAGAAGGGCTTACCTATAAAATAAATGAAAGGCGCCCAAAAAAGGTCATCAAAATGCACTTTGCAATTTGGTTTTGCCTAATTAAGGCAGTTTTTATTAAGGAAATTCCTTTTTTGCTCATTCAGTTGTTTTATTTTTAATATTAAATAATTTTTTTTGTTCTGAATCTTTAAAAATCGAGTGCTGCAATCTCAAATGGGTACAAATTAACCTAATATAGCTAATCTGTTACTCAAGCGAAACCAATCTGTTGCTCAATTGTGACTAATTCGTTACATTTCATATGAGAAGAATTTGTTACCAAAAAAAAATTGTGCTTTTAATAGAGTCCAAAAAGAGTCCAGGCAGCTTTTTTGTTAAGGCTATGTTAAAGGCTATAACAGTGATTTGCAAACTTATTTGGCAATTATTTTGGAATGGTAAAGGTAGCTTAAATGTCTCTACGGATTAAGCCTTATCTGTTTTCAAGATCCTGCAATTTAGTGTAAAGTCATGTAGACTCAAATAAAAGCTCTGTTTTTTACTCTTATAAGATTAACCTGTTACCCAAATGTGGTTAAATAAATTGAAAAAAAATTTTGTAGTGTCCATATTTTACCCGCCTTGTTTGTCCTATAGCAATAAAACCTTTAACATTTTTAGAACTTCAAATTGCATCATTTTTACTGTACCATTTTTTTAAATTAGCCAAAGAAACTTGATTAACCTCTTAAAAAACAGAACATGGGTACCGTCCGCGCGTTTTTTGTCCTAGAGCCATAAAACTAGGACCTTTTTCCCAATTAAGTAAACGTTTCTGGACAAGGATTTTCAATTTAATTACTGCATTTCATGACTTTCGTTATTCAACTACACTTATTTTCTTGGGTCATAAGTCTCAATCTCTATTGTTTGGCGACGACCTCCACCATATTTCACAGCAAAATATTTAAAAAACAGGACCTGAAACAGACTTCACATTGGCCCCAATTGACGCCCAACTTATTTTCCATCCCCAATGGAGGTGAAACATCCGCAAAGAAAACTATTCTGGAGTGGAACGTTTTTGAGATGAAAAGAGCACGAGGCAAAACATCTTTGAAGTGAAATGTTCTAGAGTGAAACGTCCTAAAGTGAGAAGCCCTGGGATAAAACGCACCCAACCCCATTTTTCAACCCCAAAAATGCCCACCTCAAAGTACTTAAACTGCAAAAAAGTTTGTTTGTTTTTTTTCTAACAAAATGAAAAAGCAATAAAAAAAATTTTACATTACAGTTAACCTTCAGCAAATCATTTTTTTCGCGCGTTATGTATTATTACCATTAACCTTGCCTCCAAAAAAACCAACCAAAAAGAAGAGATAAAAACCAGCAATTTTTGTTTCTCCCGCAGACAATGTTGTTTCAACATAAAATGGCCGTTTTTCATCCTAAAACCCCTCCCCCAGACCAAAAAAAAATGGTCGACTTTTTTCATTTGTAGACTTTTCTTGTGATTTTCTCGGTGTTTGCATCAATTGCAAAATTTCAATCCTCATTTTATCATTTTTTTTCAAATTTTCTAAAACGATTTTCTGCTCTAACGTCATTTTTCTTAATTCAGGTACACATATAAAGTTGTTTTAAATATAGTTAATTAAAGCTTAACTCCTTTGACTTACAGTGCACTAAAGCCCTGCAAAAAATTTCTAGGCCTTTCGCATTGGAGCCAGAGCTGTTGCACAGCTTAGTAACCCTTTCCATTTGCCAACGTTTTTTTCTGTCTGTATGTCGCTAAAAAAATCAAAGGCCTCAGCCCCAGGCTTCAAATCGCTCTATTTTTCTAGATCATTCTAACAAGAACATTTCTCTATCATTATCCTTCAAAAAAAGAAAAAGACAGATCAAATTACAATAAACCGAAAAAAATAGATAAGAGTACAGAAAATGCGACTTCTTTCCAATTCTCTTCCATAGCATCCGCGCCAGTGTTAGTGAATGCCACACAATTTATAACGCCACTTTTCTTGCTTAATTTCAGAAAAGATAAATATAGCAATTATAAAAAGCCATCACCATTTACCCATTCATTTTTTTTCTGGTGGACAGTTTCTCGATTTAACACTTTTTTACCTATTGAGCAAAAGAGTACACAAAATAAAAAAAAAGACCGGACAACTAGCTGTTCAAACAAAAGACCAATTTTCAATTTTAATTATAAAGTCAAGACTCCAATTTCAGGAAATGAAACCCTACTCCGTTTTGCTACTGTTATTTCTTATTATTTTTGTGCAGTGCGCCGAAGCGTTCCGACTGAACAGACCCGAGTTTGAGAATGACCAAATTGTTTTGCAGTCGAGGATGGCGCGCTCAGCCTCCTCCTCCAGCGAAAGCGAGGAGTCGGCCGAGGGCTCGGGCGAGGAAGAGAGGCGCAAATTGAAGGGCGTACCCGTCAAAGTTGCCGCCAACAATGTTACCAGTCAACAGGACAATGTTGAATCGTCGGGAGAGGTAACCCATTCTATTATAAAAAGAAAAAAAGGAACCATTCAGAGTTTTTAAAAAGCTTATTAAGCAGTTTTGGCATTATGTCAAACATTTATGCCCAAATATTAATACTTAATGCTAAAATTACAGTAGACTTTCTCCTTATAATACTATGTAATCAAAAATATTTTTGGCGTAACACTAAGTTTTGTCCTAACTGGAAAATTGTTGAACACAAAGCTAAACAAATATTTAAATGTTGGCCCAAAAATAGTCAAAAAATCCCACGTAAAACAATCGTTTTGGGAATTAACATTTTCAAAATAAAATAAAATGAAGAGTTCATGAAGTTAGAAAAGCCTCAACATAATTTTGCTACAACAAGACAGCAGAATAAATTTACCTCGAGTGCCTTAATAAAGCCGTAAAAATTTTTCAAATAAGTGATCCTGTGAAAAAAAGCTTCATTCTCAGAAAAAAAATTAAAACGAAGCGCCAAAAAAATTAAAAAAAAGTTTGATCCAAATGTCTATTAAACCAAAATCCAGACTTCAAGACCATACACGAATACCAACATTCTTGAATACAAAACCAAATTTTAAGGAACCCACCGAAAGAATGAAGCGGTCCGACGATGCAGTTGCTGAAGGCTCGGGCGAGGCCGCCGAAATACAGAAACGCAACACCATTAACAACTTTAACAGTATCGAAATTTCCTTCAACGAAGACGAAGGATCCGGACAGGCCGCTTAAAAAATCTTGAAAGGCGTACAAAGAAAAACCCACCTAAAAATGTGTAAATCCCGCCTGAAAAACTTCTATTCCGTCCCCCTTGCTTCCGTTAGTCTACGAGCCAAATAAAGAAGACAGAGTCCGACGGACATTTGCCTTACTCCATTTCTAAATTATTTCTTGCCTGTTTGTTAGTGTCCCCTCTTTTCCACTTCAATGTTTTTCAATTGTTTTTTTTCAAATTGCATAATAACTCTTTCGTTTTTTCTCGCCGTTTTTGTAATTTTTTTATTATTTTTTTCCATGAAAAATTTTAATAAGACTTTTTTTTTTAAATGGCAATCACAATGGAACAAAACTGGACTAGTTTTAGTTAAAAGAAACATTGAAATAACAGTTTAATAAAATCTTATAACACTAAATCAAATTTTAAAAGCTAAAGGACAAGCGCCACAGCTATACTGCAAATTTTCTCAATATGGGAATGTGTTTAAAAACTTCAAGGTGCTCAAATCAATAGATAAATGTTTAATATTTTGTGACAACCAAGCTTAGGCGGTACTTTAACTAGAGCTGTAAAAACGGTTTGGTAACCCTCTCATTCCTCAAAACAGACAAACAAAATCAGTTTATAAAAATTAAAGAATTTATGTTATTTTATAGCTCTGTTACAAGCCCAAAAGTCAATTAAATGAAAACTATTCCACTCGGCCTACAGCGGAACAACAGTCGCTCATAAATCAAACGAATTTTACAAAGAAAAAAACTCATTTCCGTCATTCTTAAAGTCTACGCCATCTAACAGGCAAAGTTGCTCTTTCAAAACTAAAACTTAAGCCTTAAGGGTTACTATCTCAAAACTTTTCATTGATTTGACCGCATTAGGGACAAAATCAAACCTCAAAAAAGGTCATCGATTGTTAAGTAGAATTAAGACGGAATGTGTAAAATAAAAGAGTAATACAACAAAAAAAATAAATTAAAAAAAACTGTGAATACCCAATTCGAAAATATAAATGACTGAGAAAAGAGGACCTGCAAAATGTTTGTGAACTCCATTTTTTTCTAGTAAAAAATAATAATTTCAATATTCTTTGACATAAAATATGTTTAAATATCACTAATTCCAAATTAAAAATTTTGTTAAATATTGTCGAAAAACACCTTTTTAGGCAAATGTTTAAACTTTTATCCTGACAAAAAATAATCGCCTCAATTAAGCCCAAATTTTTTAATTTATTTGGTAAAAACCCAGTGTTTTATTCTTTTGTTTTATTCAAATTTTCGCCCAAAATAAATAAAAATGTCACGTGGAGGAAAACCTTAAATTTGCGGTAATCGGACAAAGTGCTTTACATACAGAATTTATAAAATTGATTCATTGTTGCCCAACTTTTACTTGACTTTTCGTTTTTAATATGGCATAAACGCTTACGTGAGAAAAGTTAGTGTAAAATTTAAAAAGTGCTCAATACCAAATTCAAAAAGTTTTTGATCTAGAGTTAGTTGAAACACGATATTTACCTAAACATATTTCACGCCAATATTTATTTTCTTAGAAAAAAAAAGAAAATAAAACAGGTGAGGTCCTGCAATATATATAAAATAAAAATTTACAAAAATGAATCAAAAAATTGCCCCAAAAAACCAAAAATGTGACATATCCAATTGTGTATGGCCTGATTTTAAACATTCCGCTTGTAGCTGTCGTTCGGCAAACGTTTGAACTCGACGCCCGCTTGAGAGCAAATGAACTTGGTCCAGAACCAAGACACCGGAATCGTCAACAAATGAAAGATCGCGTGGCTATCAAAAACCCAAAAAATGGGCGCAAAATCAAAGATTTCAAAGCCAGCCGCCAGCCAGCCTGTCGCCAGCGCCATCAAAAGGTTGGCATGCACTTTTTGTTGCCATTGGTCGGCGCAAAACTCTCGTGCCAACCACACCAAGTAAACAATAGAAGTGAGGACAGAAAGACAAATGCACAGCCTCATGTTGTAGCCGTAGTTGAAATGTGACTAAATCAAAACTAATTCAATCAAAGTTTACACCAATATTTGTCGACAACTTTAACTAACATTCGGCCTAACTTTTATTAATTCTGTAAAGTCAAATTCGTATTCAGCGCCTCCCCTACTAAAGCTTGAGCAATGAAATGTTTTTAATTACCAAAGCTAAACTCCAAGCCGGGCAGGACTAGAATTATAGTGAGCGGCCATTTTGCTGGCCATTGGCGTTTATTTAAAATGGCAAAAATTTAACTTGTACCCAACTACGCATCTTACTAAAAATTATTCAATCAATTTTGAATGGGGCGCAAATTCATAGAGCACGAATAGGGCGCAAGATGATAGAACGCGAGTCAACAGGACGCAAGTTGGTTAGAGCTCAGGTTGGTTAGCACCACATTAAAGCAAGCCTTCACTTTTTCACAGCAAACCATAAACTGGAGCTGCAAAATAAATTTTCGATCAAAAACTTTAACCAACTATCAAAAATCCCAATTAAATCCCAGGCTTGGCTTATTTTTAATAGCCACCATCGCAAAAAAAAATTTCAATTTTAGATGGCCCTCGTCGGTTAATCATATATTGCCACTCTAACGCAATCGCGACAAATGCAAAAATAAAAATAAGTAATAAAATTTAGGATTAATACTATGATACAAAGCAGTGCTTTCATTTGAGTCCAAAATAAGTCCACGCGGTTTCTTTGTTCAGGCTTCTACAGTGCCTAAAAGTCTTTTGACAAGAATTGGAATCAAGAAGGTAATTTTAGTATCTCTAAAGGTTAAGCTTAATGTGTTTTTAAGATCATGTAAACTTCTGTGAAATTTGATGGACTCATTTTAGACTTAAATGAAAGCTCTTGTGCAGTGGTGAATTCTTAAATGACTTCTTTCGCTATTTTTTTCCTATCTGACGTTAGAAAAACAAAAAAGTTCACAAAACCGAGAGATCTGCAGACTTATTACCCACCACGACTGGGATGTCATTTAACAAACAAAAAATCAATCAATAAAATTTAAAACAAAAAAATCAGCAAATTCAACTTACCGCCGTAGCCAAGTACTTGATATGTAAAACATAACTAACAAAAAGCACTAGCGCAACCAGGCAGTGCCTAAAAACAGCAAAAATAAAATCTTTAAAACCATCAAAAAAGAGAAACTGTACAAAATCCGCCCATTCACCGTCTGATAGAGAAACGGAAAAGTGAAAGAAATCGACGCAAAAAAGACGTAAAAAATCATTCCACACGCGCAAAAATAGTCGAGATACTCGGTCAGCTTTACGTCGAATGAATGAAAAATTGTTGAAGCAGTCCTTAATGTATTAAGTAGTTATCCAAAATCTGACATACTAAAACTGACCAGGCCGCCATTGTCACAAAGCAGAAGGTCTGCCAGAGAAAAGCACAACGGTAGGTGGAAGGGATTTGCTTCACAACCTCCAAGTGCATATGCCATACGCCGTAAAAATTTAGCAACGAAAATAATGTCGACGCAGGCTCCTAAAAACTAAAGTCGATTAAATTGTTGGAGTAACAAACATAAAAGCAATCGATTAAAAATTAATGACCGCCTTCAGACTTAAATTCAGAAAAAAATCAAAGCTAATAACTTTGAAAGAGTTACTAGACTTGAGCGCAATCAATTATGCGTTCATACATCAAATATATTATTTTGAAAAAGCAATCCTACCATCGTGTAGAGGATTAAAATAACAATTGTACACAAAAAAAACACGAAATTCCTATGCTAAGAAATTGTAAAAACTGTAAAAAACCAGCTTTCCCAAATACGTCAAAACTACAGTAGAACTTGATCTTCTGACGTTTTTTGTAATTTGCAACTAATCGTTCATGTAATTGAAAAGTTTCTTAGGCTCATGTTATGTACTACTAAGCCTTCTAAATGCAAATTGTGTTAAGCATTGTGTAGGCTAGCTTGCGGAGTTACCCGTCGCATTGAACTTGTCTGATAAAGTAAGCGTATATTGAGTTACCACACAATAAAAAAAACGTTAGAAAACAAAAGAGTATAAAGAAAATGACCAACCGCATTTAAGATAGACTTATAAAAATTTAAAGACGCAGGCTACCAAAAAAAGAAGCCCACAAGTACTACTAATTAAACCAACCTGAACGAGGATAAAGAAGCTTCCTAAGCAAAAATTGACGGCGTAGAAGGGCCATTTGCCAAAGAATTGAGGCACTGCTTCACCAGACACTTGAAAAGTGTCGACTGTCAGCCAAATGCAATCCTGACGACACCTTAAACAACGAAACTACAATTATCTAAACTTCTAAAAGAATTTTTCTTAGAAAAAAACCTGAAGCACTTTTGCGTTGTCCAAGCATAAGCCTTGGGGTCGGTCGGGCACGTCCAATTCTCCCGACACACTGCCAGACATTTCCGGAAGGTAGGCGAGACGTCACCGCGCGACGCGCCAAGGGTTCTGCAGAGCACGCATAAAACCAAGCCTATTTTCACAAAATGCAACAAAAACACCCTCATTCCCTTAATTGTATCCCAAAAAAGGCTGACCTTTCTTCAACGGGCATTGAAAGCAAGCACAACCGTACAATTGTGATGTATTCTCCGAATCCTTTGCCCCAACATTGAGCCATTTTTGAAGCCAAAAAAATGAATTTTAAAAAACAAAATTTCAAAAATATCAAATAAAAACCATTTAAATGGTGCACAATTCTCGCAATTTTTGTCAACCAAAAATCAAAATTATTGTTAAAACAACATTGTTTATACAAAACAAAAATAGTTTTATTTAATTTGTGGTAAATCAAATTTGATAGAGAGCACAGCTAATTATAAAGTATTAGAAAAGTGCTGAGGAAGCAAATAGATGAAGACCGCTTTAATTGGAGCGAAAGTTATAACTTTAGTATGCCAACAAAGCAGGACAGTTTTCCTGGCTCCAAATAACGAGTAAAACTTGGTGTAACTAAATCGAAAATGGCAAATGTCGGCTCTAGGACAATAAGACAAAAAAAACATACCGTATTACTTCTAATTTTTCTAAAAATAGTGTATCAAAACGAGAGGGTTAATTATACGACCAGACCATCATTGACTGAAGCTTCAGCTGAAGAAAAATATTGTTGCCAAAAAATGCCGTCCCGGGAATTCAAATCGTAACGTTGGACAAAATTAAAAAAAATTTTTTTTAATTAAAGAAATCAGGGCATAAAAATATGTAAATCCGGCCCGATTTTTTGAGGTAAGCTTATTTTTAAAAACAGCAAACTTGTTCAATTTTTTCTGCTCTTTAAAATGGTGTTATCCATTTATAATCTCATTGAACCTGATTTTCACAAAACACTATTTCTGTTTATTTCTGTTATTTTTTAAAATAAATTAGTTGAAATTTAAGTAGTTTAAGTTAAGTATCATACCAAATTAAGCTTTTTTTTTACGTTGGATTTGTCGATACCGAGCGTTTGCGCAATGTCGATTGGGCGCTTTTTCAGCTAATGTAACGCCAAAATTTTTTCCCTTTGGTTTGACATCTGAATAAAGTAGCTTAAATGTGTTGAAAAATTTTGAAACAGAACATACACGTAGCATTTCTTACGAAGAATCGAATAAAGATAACGAGAAATTTCAAACTTTAAAAACATTCATGCTAGGATCAAAACAATTTGGTTGTCAGTTTTTTTTGGGTCACTCTGTATATAGATAATAATCTTTTTTGACTTTTCCATCAGGGTTTTGTCGTTTTAGGGTCCCCAGACTACGTTATAATACAAGGTTAGCACCATTCGATGGCAAATTTTACGCCGAGTCTAATAATTTAAATTTCAAAAGTCGCAGACCAGGACCCATTTTTCGATCAATTGTTTTTCACAAAAAAATTTTATTGGAAAATTTTTTTGACCCCTCATAAGTGGAGTATTTTTTCACTTTAATTTTTCAAAATAAAAATTGACCTGTTTTTCATTTTTTGGCAAAAAATTTAGGTTGATTTTTGGCTTCTCCATCATGTTTTCTATTGAAAAAAAATTTTTTTTATTATGATTAATTTTTTGGGTTTTTAGAATGAGAACTTGATTATGTTTAATTTTTGTAAGTTGGTGTGGTAAAATAAAATGATCAGCATGTTTAACTACATATGTCTGCAAAATTTGAGCTAAACTCAAAAAAAAAATTTTTTTTCGAAAATTTGAGGTATATGTGGTATTTTTCAAATTTTTTGTTTCTTCAATTTTTTGGGTTTGGTTTTAGAGTTGGGGGTTTTGTGTTCAGAAGTGATTTGTAGAGAATTTTGAGGAGAACAAAATGGTTTGGGTTGGGTGTTTGAATGTTAATAATGAGGAGAGTTTTCGTGGTTTGAAAATTTTGGAATTTTTTTAAATTAAATTGCGATTAAATTTTGTTAATGAAAAAAATTGGAATAAAACATAAAATATTATTTGGTTAAAATATAGCACATTGACAATCTTTTTATTTCATAAATATGTACGTCAGAAAAAGTTACAAGTGGTTCTCAAAAGCAAATGCAAAGAATTTATCGCCTTCTCCAAGAGTTCCAAGTTTCCATTCACTTTTTAAAAAAAACAAAATTGTGTTAACTTCAGTATGATCAAGAAAGAATTTGCTGTGGATTAAAGAGCTACTTTTAGTGATGCTAATTTTACATTCCTGAAAGAAAGAAATCCGACTGGTTATCTTCAAATCTTTTGCATATACAGAAATTATTCGCGGATCACACTTGTGTTGTGCTGCACTTTCTAAAGCTCTAACAGCCTAAGGATGCGAAATCATAAGTCCCCAGGCCAAGGCATCTTTCTTCTACGCTTTAGCCATTAGTTCAGTTGCAAGTCCTTTGTGACGCATATCTTTTCTAACAACGAGTTGTGTTATCCAAACCGCGTAGCCTGAATTGAATATGATTAATAATGTAAATAAACATAAGACTAGATTTTCGGCTTAATAAATATCGAATAGTAAAGAACGCAAATGATTTTACCACTGGAAAAAGGAATTATACGAAATGCATACGAAAGCATGAGCCACAAACTCTCCGTTAACACCAGTGTCTGCTATAATTAGTGAACAAGTCTGTGAATTGAACAAGTATTCGCTTCTCAATCGACAATGCGATAGTTTAATAGAACGGCCTGGAAATAATCCCATTGTTCCCCACGTGCCATAGTTCTCTCAGAGAATAATTTGGCACATTTCTCCAAGAGCTCCTGAGTGATTGTCGCCGATCCCCAATCAATTATTCAATTATTCGAAATTCACTCGTCGCCGGCATTATGGTTCTAATTTTCCTAAAAACTATGTGTAAGATAACTAAATAATTTTGAAAAAATGTAAAAATTTAATTTAAGAAACAAAAATAAATCAAAATAATATATTTAACTAATATTTGTGTAGAAAATAACAACTAAAAACAAAAGTTGAACGAAAAATAAACATTTTTATCAAGAAATATTTTCTCTAGAAACAAAAATGATGACATAAAAAAATTAAATGCTAATTCAAAATACAATTAGAAAATCTGATTTAATTTTATCAATTTATTTTAGCTATAAAATTATACATTTTAGATATCTAAATTTTTGGAGCAGTTGTGTGGGTGGCCCTGGGTGATAGTAAAAAAATGGAATTAATTAGTGTATTTTTTAAATTATTAGGTTATTTGCTTAACATTTGGTTGTAAATTACCTGCTTAGTTGTTGGGTGTGGGTGCTCCAAAAGTAGCATATGTATACCACTTTGTTTAATACATTAACGATCTAATCTAAAGACCATGTCAATGTTGGTAATAAAAGCTCAAACAAATCTGAACAAGCTTAACCATAATAAGCCAGAAAATGCAGATAATTACTGTAAAAACAACATAAACAAAACTCATTTTCCAGATTTCCTATAGCAGAACCCCCTTTTTAGCACTCTCTCTCATAACCTCATATCATTCTACTCCAGGAAAACAAATATTACCAAGCATAAAAAGTTTGAAATAATGCGAAAGCATTCAATTAATGCCGATAGCGGACGGCCCGAATCGGCGTCGTTAAACGAATCGTGAGCACATAGAAAAATGTTGGGATTGGCAAGACCAACGGCAAAGTCATCAAAAAAATATTAAAGTTAGGCGGAAGGCCGGTATAGCCGGCCAAAAAAATGGACACAATCCCAAAGCCAAACAAGGCCATATACACCAACATTAGAACCAAATGTTCAATTTCTTCAAACGCAAAAATTAGGCGCAGCATTTCGCCCACCGTCCTTCGTCCCTCCAACGCCAAGTGAATGGCGTTAAGCGCCAGGCTAGCAATAACGCATACATGTGGAAAGACGTAGTAAATTGAACCTGACTAAATCAAAAACCGTTATATTATGCTCAAAATTTGCGGCAAAACCGAAATTTGAGGTCCAACAAAAAAAAATCACATACAAAAAAGGCGTGCACACAGGTTGAAATCGGCAAAACCCAGAGCGCCGCGTAGAACGAACTGGAAGGCAGGCAGACGCTAAATTTTACACGCGCTACAATGTACAGCGTTGACCTGAGAAGGACAAAATTCAAAAGACAAAATGCCAAGCTCAGAAATGGTAGCGAATACCTAAACCAGCAAAAAATAATAAAAACTAAAAAAATGCGGCTTACAGAGGATAAACCAGTTCATGTGAGCAGCGCAAAGTTTTTGTGTAATTAACTACGGGATTATAGAGCATCGGATACCACTCCTGCAATCCGTCGCGCTTTAAACAACCCAACGTTTGCAGACTTCCGCGCGGCTCAAACACCAACAACGCAAAAAACAGCGCCAGGAAAGGCTCAAGCGCAACACAAAATCCCTGTGCAACGTTCCACAGTTTTCTCCTAAATTCTCAAAAAGTAATTGAACAAAGTCAAATAAAAGTAAAAAATAAAGTTCAACCTGTGAATCGATAGGGAACTGATGCGCTTCGACGCGTTAACTTTTACAAACAGTCCGTTGATGAAAAAGGGAATAAGCGCGTTGAAAATCAAAAAGCAATAGTCGTAAGGTCGTATGGGCGTCGTGCACTTTTCGCAAATCGAGTTTTTGCCACTTCGAGCGCCCCACGAGCAAGCCTACAACGTACAAAATGTAAAAAAAAAACAAAAACGGTGCTCGTGCTGAAAGATGCCGGACAAAAAAAAGACACAAACTTATAAAATAAAAAAATTAATGCAATCAAACAAATTTCATTCGACTTTTATAATACAGTACATGTGGTTCGGTATATTTAAAGCGATACTAAATTCAACTCAGCAAATTATGTAATAAAATCTTCGCGTCTTTTTGTTTAAGAGCCACGAAAACCAATAGATACAATTTGCGGGGTTTATTTGAGAATATGGCATCAGTGCAACTTTTGAGCATAGTGTATTCTAAATGCGATAAAATCAATAGCAAGAAAGCGTCTGATAAGCAAGTTGGTAAAGCCCTGCCGATAATAAGTCGGGAGATTAATAGTCGACTTGAATAAGCGACGTTCGCAATTCAGCATAAAAAACAAAATGAATATGTAACTGTGTGAAATTAGGGAACTGATTCAGTATACTCTAACAATCCATTCTGATCAAACAAAAAAAATATCCTAAAACCATTTATTTAAGCTAATAATCGACACTAAGACTTTTGGCCAGCCATTCTTTACTTATTAGCTGTAATATATCATCCCATTTTAGTTGAAAACACTTTAAAAAAATCCAAAAATGTTAACTATAATGTTACTTTAATGCCTTTGATTCATTTATTCGTTACTAAACGCAGAATATTAATAAACCCATAAAAATTTCTTAGCAACACAAGCTTCCAGACTTTAAAAATATGTATTGGGCAAGGAAACACAAAAATTAATTTCTCGGAAAAGCCCCGAAACCAAAAAAGAAATTAAAGCCATAAGATAAAAAAAAACCTGGCATGCGCTTAGCCGAGAGGCGAGTGTAAATAAATGCTCATCTGGATCAGCGATAGTCTCGTTCAGCGTTCTGCCGCAATAGCCAGGGCACTCCTCCAAGTTAGCCAGCCAATTTAAATTATCGGCATACAGCGCGTGATTCATCCGACCTTGTCAAACATGAAAATGCGTCATATAACTTCAACAGTTTCGAATTTACAAACTAAAACTTATAAAATAAATAAATTATAATCGTCGCAAAATATTGTACAAAAATTGCGTTTATTGATAATTTTTAATATTATTTTGAAAAAAAAAACTAAACAGCTATGTCGATAGTTGACATTTTCTCACGTATTTTTATTTTAAAGAAAAATTTTCATTGAAAAAAATCAATACTCAAAAATGGCGCAAATTTAAAAATTTAGCAAAATATGAGAAATATTAAAAACTTCAAAGTAATCCGACAGGAAGAAGAAAAACAGCGACACTATCACTAAGCCATCAGAACATTATATATCCGCTGTATTACTTCATTTCTAAAACATCACATATACGGTTCAGTCTTAACTTTTGAGGGTCATCTAAATAAAAAACCAACTCCCACTTTTTTCCATTTTAAACTTTAGTCCTGTCTTGTAAGAAGTCCTCAAAAAATTTTGAGGATAACTTTCCAGCCTTGTTTTAGAGCTATGCTGATGCTAACATAGCTTGCTTTAAGCTAACTTTGAAACCAATGAGATTACTCCCACTTTTTTTGATTTTAAACTTTAGTCCTGTCCTATAGGAAGTCTTAAAAAAAATTTGAGGACAACTTTTCAGCTTCGTTTTGAAGCTAAGCTTAATCTGAGGTTAAAAATTAGAAAATTGAATTATTGTGTCATTGAAGATACTTTTGAAAGTTTTAGAAATTTTATTGGATAGCCAATTGGCAACACATATTGCTTTAACTATTATGTGGCAATAGAGGAAAACAGACTTGAATATCAATATTTTCTTTCATTGTAATGTATTTCAAACGCATTGTTTTTTCTGATAATAAAGCACAATGCGTTTTGTAGTATTATAACAGTTACTACAGTTTTTTAAACAAAAATGTGTTCAAAAATCTGCGAATTTGTATAAAGAAAATTTTTTTAAAAGCATAATATTATCCCGTATAACTGGTAAGTGAATACTTTGTCATTTACATTTCACTGCCATACATCCTCCAAAGCTATGGAAGGAAATAGCTAAAAACCGAAAAAAATTGCTTTTTACACAATGCCACAAATTGAAAAAGATAATGCCATTATAATGGCAAAGAAAGTTCAAACCTTAAAACCTATACCGTAATATTTTAATTATTCTCTTTTACAGTATTTTTTTAACATTTATTTATTTTTTGCAGCAAATTTTTTATTTCCAGTCAGTCGTTTCAATTTTTTCCATGTGTTGCCGCGCTTGTAAAAGTCGAGCACACCTTACTTTCTTTGTATTGAGGTAATTTTAATATTTTTTATTGGTTTATATTTTTGAAATATACGTATAGACTCATATAACACTTCTGTGCAAAATTGGATTATAATAAAGGTTTTTTTTTCACTATATATTAGCCGAATGTTGGCTGATATCTCTAACTTGGAAACGTCAGCCAGCTCCACGCTTTGGGACTTTAAGCATGAACCTGGCTGACGCTCGGCGTAAAATATTTTCATTTAATAATTTTTATTTTTATTTTCAATTTTCTTTCAACACATAAATTTATTAAATGTTTATTTTAGATACTGATTTTGTTTACTAACCAACATTTTCGAATTTTTCTCGGCAAAGTTTGATGGCAAAAAAGTGCCGTAAAAGGCGATCAACGACCAGAAAGGTTAGTATTACCCATTTAGCTAATTTGAATTTACAAGTTAATTGTTTCAGAATAAAAAAAAGTCTGGACCGGTATCTAAAAGTCCGTGTAAATGTCAACGCTCCGTGTCGCATCGCAACAAACCAAAAGCAAAAAGAAAGTTGAATCAGAAAGACAGTAACAATAAGCCACCATTGTTAAAAGTTGGTTCAATTGAAGACAAAGATGTCGTATTGGAATGGAATGGACAACAAATTTCCACTTCAAATAGGCAACCTTCAGCTTTACCGAAAACCAAAGTATGCGATTCTTTTTATTCTACTTTAAAGTTTTTGAGTTTTAATTGTTATTATTTTTTTTGTAAGTTAAGGCTTGTAAAGAATTAGATATTTGGAGTTATAGTGAAAATTCTCTAAAACATAGTGTTCGAGAACATCGCAGAAAAACAATATAAAAAAGGGAAACTTATAAGAGCAAAACAACACTATATAAAGGGGCCAAACCAATATTATAACTAGGATTGATTACCCTACTATAATTAATTTCCCCCACTCTATCTTTAATTTCCTACCACCCCACTATAGAGTTCTAATTTTTCTTTTAAGCCTATCATATAAATTAATATTAATGCATGTTTTGACAATAAATAGGGGAATTGGGGTTTTTTTGCTTAAGCCCACATTTTTTTAGTTATACCACTTTTAGTTTATAAATTTCCCTTGTCTGGAAAAATTTTATTTAGAATTTATTTCTTGAAGAAAGGAATTATTGTCGATTACAGTAGTTTTTAAGTTAAAATCAGAGTTTGTGGTATTTATAATTTTATCATACCTTTTATTAGTAATTTTGATAATTAATTATTTAGGGCGTCCTAAGCACAAATTCAAAGACATATCCAAATTCAAAGACATATCCAGCCGCACTCAACCTCGATTCTGCTCTCAAACAACTTATCAAATCTGACACTTCAGTCACTTCACAAACACCGAAACAACCAAATCACCGTCAAAATGTTAAGAGACTCAATCGTCCTTCAACTTTGCTTCTCCAGCACACCAATTCAGGCATTGACCGCAATACTAAAAATGACTCCAATTTTCAACGTGATTTTGAACATTCATTGTCCAAATTAATGGCGCAAAAGGATCGAAGAATTAAGTTGGAGTATTTGTGTATAAACACTGTTCCGTTAGCTGGTGAGCCGGAGGACATACATGTATGTGTATTTTTGATTTTAAGCATTGACTGATTTTTGAATGGCTTTGTTTGCACCTCCTGCTACCATGTAGTAGAGAGGTTTAATATTATTAATAGAAAGTCTAAAATGAGTTTAAGTGATTTTATAATTTTGTTATAATATTGAAATTGGCTATACGCATCTTTGCATTATAGATAAACTACTTTGTTTCATTTGGCATTGTCCGGTTAGTTGGCACTTGATTTTCAACGGGGAACATGCCGGTGCTCATTTTAAGCTCCAATAAAGTCACTGTTTTTAATTCTTTATATCAAAAAAATCTTGAAAATGAATCAATTTTGAAATAATGGATTACAAAATATTTATCTTTTTTTTGTGTTAAGTAATGTTAAATAGGATTCGACAAAAATTCCTTTAAATTTGTTTCAAAATGACGATCACTAAAAATTTTTTACTCAATGTTATTTAAAATTTTAATCCCTTATAAAAAGCAATTATTTTTAATAATTTAATGCAATGGATCTTAAACATTTTCTGTAATTTTAGCTCACATTTTTAACCAATTTAAAGGCAGTCAAGTTATAGTTTATTGAAGAATCACCTCTATACAATGCTATAAAGCCATTTATACATGGATCCTCTAATTCGAAAAACAATTTGAAGAATCGCAGTCCTTCCGTTGTTTCAAGCAAGACGTGTTTGAGTACAGAGTCGGAAAAAACCAACAGATGGAGGAATTGGAATGCTACGTCGTTCGGCACAAACATTGATGCTAGCATTGACGCAACCATTTCCCAGTCGTCCAATAGCTTTTCAGGTACCTTGCTAAGTTTTGTAGTTTGTAATTAAAAATTTGGATTATAGATGATGAGCCTGTTAAAAAACCACCATCGAATACAGGCGCACATGCAAACAGAGAGAAACAACATAAAATGGGTCAACGACTTTCAGAACAGAATTCTAAAAATAATGTTGAAAACAACGATGACGCTGAAATTGCCAACAATAATTCGAAAAACCCAAACAATGAAGAGCAAACAGATTACAATAATGAAAATGAATACCGAAACAATGAGGATGATGAAGACTTGAACAAAAAGGACTCAAACAACAATATTGAAGAGGTTTAATTTGGTTTATACATACATAATCGCGCATGGAGCCATGGGTAATATCACTGTTACTAGCTCTAATCATTGCTTTTGGCGTCGGTTTTCTTACTTTACTGTTTGTATTCATAGTTCTAATGGTTAGTGCCAGCGCCACATATACAAAAATCGTGCTACCAATCATTTTCCGCCTTTTTAACATCAATGCTGCGAGTCGTTTAGTTGAATTTATTTTTACTGAAATAGCATACATATTGAAGTTGGAAGTGCTAGCGCTAAGGATATGCAATTTTTTGATGCTGATATTGGTGTATGAGCAATAATGCAGTAGTGTCTTTAATTTTTTTAATGTTTTTTTTTTACTTTTGGTAGAATTATTTCTGAACTTATTTTTGTGCATGTTTTGCCGTCGCGTGGTATATCATAAGTGTATACAGTTTATATCATGTAATAATTTACACGTTTGTACATTATTTAGCATATTATCGGCTGTTAAATAGGAGTCTGAAAAATGGGACCATTAATGCTCTTTTATATACTTTCAAACTGTTTTAATATTTTTAGAACGATCCCAAAAACGATTGGAGTCAAAATATTGAAGAAACTACGCGGAGTCCAAGCTTTCTCAAACTGAGAACGCCTTCCACTGCGGAAATGCTTGCAAAAATTGAAAAAATGAGTCAGCCAATTTATCAACCCTTTCGTCAGACGCCTAACGCAGCTGATCTTGCCAAGTCCGATTCGACCTTGTCAATGACTTCCAAAACTCAGACATCACATCATAAAGCCAGTCCAATCGTTCAAAGTCCATTACATCAATCGTTACCATCCCCCAAGTCCTCTTCCATCAACGTCGTGAATAAAGATTATCGACGAACTAAATTGCTTTTGTTTGTTTTGTAAATTTTATTGGCTCAAAGATTTGAAAGCGTTCTTTAAGGCATTATCCAGCTCCGTTTGTGCCGTCAATTTATTCAACACCGTTGTCAATAAGGAGACAACAACAACGAAAAGACCAGAGCAAGAGTGAATTAGCTTTGAGTAGCGCGTTGCCTTATGGGTCAAAGGTTGAGCAACCATCAAGGTCGGCCGGTGGATCTTTGTCGCCCAACTTTTCTCCATTAGGTCAAAAGGTGGCTTTTTGCTCTTTAACACTATAATGGTGAAAACAACAGGCGCCAATATAGTAGTTGAGATATTTAAACTCATAAATAAGGATAATCAGAGAGCAGGGCTTTGTCGATCTGTAAGATTAAAGTTTAATGAAAATGCGTTCTTTTCAGAAAGCAGATAACTAAATCAATTTTATTCAGAATTTTTAGATATGGTTACATCAATTTTGTTTTTTTTTTGCGTGAAAGTTTTGGGTTTTGTGTGTGCGGACAATAAAACGTACGGATAACATGACGCACAATTTTTTCTTTGTCTTTTTGCTGGCGTTTTTTTCCTGCGCTTTTTTATCCGCCTTTTTTTGTCTTAAAGCCTAGAGTATGGATGTAGCGACATTGGGCTCAATGAATTTTTACGTTGAATAAGGACACAAAACTGATAGATTTGGACGCAAAAACGCTCAGTATAACCATATAAAATGTCTTAAGCATACTGACTACAGAAATCAGCTTTTTACAAGCATTGATTTCCAATGAGAAATGCAGAAATGCCAACATCATATAATGTAGACAAAATTAGTTTTAGTCAATGCCAGCCGACAAAGTAAAGTCGGACAATAAAGTGTCAGGTGAAAATTTTTCCTCGCAGAATTCCTCGTCGGCTTCATCGTCACCGTCGTCCTCTAACAGAATGCCGGTCATGAATTTGGATAATACAAGCAGCAACAGTTCGTCGTTGTCGTCGTCTTTTCCAATACAGAATGAAAGGAACTGGAGTTCAGGTTTCAATATTTTTAACCTTACATTATCAAATCTCATTGGCATCCCAATTATATTGTTGGTATTAAAATTGTATAAACGTTAAACCTTTTTTTAGCGTATTGACGACCGCAAATTAAATTATAAATGGGTTATCGATTATGGCTGAAGTGTATTACCTTTTTAAAAATAAATGGAAACTGAATTTAAAAAATATATTTTTTGGGTGCAATTATAGCACACTACTTGTTGTGGACAAAACTATATAATATCCACTTTACTTACAGCACTACGCGGTCGTCAATGTGTTAAACAGGGTTGTCAGTTGCTACCGATTGACGTTCAGCCCATACCAGCAAAATGGAACTCCGGCTGAAAACATTTAAACTGTTGGCTTTGAACTAACGTAATTTCTCTAAGATTCCTAATGTTTCAAAATTATATTACTACAGTCAAAATTTTTCTTCAAATAAATAGGGTTTGCTTTTTTAATAGAAATTATTGATTTGAAAGAATGAGTAGTTCTGACTGAGATAGAGATTAAAGCGTGATAATCTTACATGAAAAAAATCTCTTATAAAGTTTGTACAGGCACTTGTAAACATTGTAATGCCTTTAATTGATTGCAAATGATTTTTACAATTTTTTAAATGATGTTCACAACCTTTTCTTTTTAGTCTATAAATCATATAAAAGCGATTTTATTATTTTTGTGTGCTGAAGACATGGGTAATGGTTCATTAATCCTTTATATTTTCAACGCTATTTTCGCGCTGTTTGACGTCAGAAAAAAATAGCGTATCAAAACAAAAGGGTTAATTAATGAACCATTACCCATGACTGCTTAAAACAATAAAAAAAGACCAAAAATTAAAAATTTGGCTTTAGCTTTTTTAAATTGATTAAAATATAGAGTCTCAGTCCTTATTTCAACCTCATTTCCACAAATGGATTGACGAATGGAGCCCCATGGGGTTTAATTAGATAAAAAAGGTTATCCAGACATCCTTTATGAAAAGAATGCTAAGTACAGGCATGGAAATTGTATATAAAATTTTCAGAATTTGCGTCTTTTTTTTTTCTTTTTTTCTTTTTTGCATTTTCACCTGTCCCGAAATCGTTTTGCAAATTTGGAAAACTTTATTTAAACCCCAAAAATATGTTTAATCATATGTAAAAATGTCAGAGTCATTACAGTAACTTCACATTAAGTTGAATTACTAACAAATTCATTTTAGGAAACTTGTCGAGGCCTTTAAATACGGAAAAAACGGTGAGCCTTGTTCAGCCACCGAAATTTTGGCACGAAAAAAATCTCCACATTCGGTTTATCGTCAACGAGACAAAATACTTGGACGTGAACTGTCAATTCCAGTTCGAGTCCTGCCACGAAAAGCCGATACTAAAAATTGTGGAAATTTTTTTAAATGATTGTTTACTGTGGAAAAGAAATGGAAGTTTGTCGAGTCCAACCATTAGCCTGCAGTCTTTACTTTCAACGTCGCCATCAGTGACAATTGTAAAGACGTCTACACCGGTGGGTGCGTCTCCGATCAATGCAAGCAAATCGTTCAACTCGCCGGCTAGTTCGATTGTGTCGAATTGGCGCAAAATGAGGACTGCTAGAGACAGTAGTTCTCAAAGTTTGAAGGAGGCGTTGCATTTATATAAGTCTAAAAATACTCAAATTACTCCCAGCCCAACTTTTCCGGAAAAACGTAAATATTGATTGATCACTGAGTGTTCGGCTAATGGTCTGCTAAAATAATACAACTGGTTATATTGAAGTTGAGAAAAAAGAAGTAATAAAGTTGATTGCCGCTGTTAGTCTATTTTAAAGAACTGTGGGTAGGAAGGTTTTATGGGCCAATTAAAGCTATAACCAGAGTTGGGACTAGAGCAATTACGGGCATTGTATAAGCTGGAACAAATTATTGTTTTTACTGAATATTGACCGTTAATCGCTTATCCTGCAAAAAAATCTTGTATAGCCCTGTGAATTTAATATTACAGTGGTTGATGGTAAGACGGAAAAAAATATGAGAAGATGGTGATGACGATGAATAAATTTTCTTCTTATGGATTAATTTCTTTAAGACATAATAAAAGAAGTTGAGTTGTGCAAGTTATTCCAGGAAGAACCTCCAGTTTGGAGCAACTAAGAAGAGGCTAACTGTGGAGCTATTTATAGAGGGGCTACAACAAATTAAATTTTTCTAAAGGGACTTAGAAATTTAACATCTTGGGTCTGTATTCCAGCAGGACTGGCTCTTGGACTAAAGATTCGTTTAGAAACTACAACGCTGTATTTAACCGCAATTACTTTGATTAAAAATGGCAAAATTGGAGAAACAACAGTAAAAAACATGTCTGTTTGCCCAACTCCCGATAAAGTGAAGATTTTAAGGTTATATGTACCTAGTCTCCTTTCGATTGGTTTTTATTTATGTATGTATTACATCGCATATTTTGTGCCAATTTAAGGGAGCCTAGTGCTCATCGAACTCCATGGTTCAAGAATGTCTTACACTCAAATTCCAGTTAATATTTTTTTAGAAACTATTTTTTTGTCTAAGTCATTCTTAGAACTATTATCTAAAATACTTGGCATTTAATTTTTAAACCTGCGAAATTTTGGAGTGTTCAAAAGTCGAAATAAGCCAAATTGAGAAAAATCAATACAATGTATTAATCATAAACTGTAAAAACTAAGCAGTCATTTTTGTTCAATTCTCTTTATTTTTCCGTAAAACCGCCTTTCTTTCTATTGTTTGATTTAAGTTTTTTTTATTTTCTTTTGACAAATTTTTAATTTTTGGAAAAAAATTGCATATAAAGTCTGTAAATTGGAGATATTATTTACGTAAAGTTTTTTTTCCTTTACATTCTACGGTATTTGGCAGTGAATAAAAAAATTTTACAGTTTATGCCAAATACAAAGAAATTTAGACTAAAAAAAATATGAAGCTTAAGGTTGAAGATAGGCTAAGGAAAGGTAGTCAGTATATTTTCAATATTAAACACAATGCCAAATATTTTGGTTTTAGAGAAATCTTAACTAACCTTAAAAAATTTGAATGCATAAAATGCTACTCAGATTAGCGTGATTGAATATAATGCCAAGAAATAAAAATTATTGAAGTACCGGAGAAAAATGAAATGATAAAAAATTTCTAACGAGAAATAACAAAACGATTGAAACAGAACAGAATGCCAAGAAATTACAATGAGAAAATATAGAAATTGGTCATGAACACAATGCCAAAAAAATTGGGTTACAGTAATGCCGGGTATGAATGAGCACCTTTACTTTTTATTAATTTATACAAAAAATTCAAAATAAACAGGATGTCAACTTTTTGAATATGAACAGAACTCCAAAAAAATTAATAGACGGAACGCCAAATACTTTTTAAAAATATATGCCAAAACGAAAATTTTGCTTTTTGTTTTACATTTTGGGGAGGCACGGGGAAAGGTGTGTCAAATAAGAAAATTTTCGTACTGTCTGTTTTTTTTGTTTGTGTTTGTCAGCTTTTTTGCAATGAATCGACGTTATTTTTCCAAACCACATTTTCTTTTCAAATTTTTTTTTATGAAAAATTAATTTTGAAATTTAAAGAAAATAATTTTTATTTTCTTTTAGCATTTTTAACATTTTCCAAATGCTTTTTTCTTTACTATAGTTTGAACAAAATTTTTTTGTTGTTGTTTATAGTTTCGGTTTTTAAACGGCGAGTATTCCTTTATTTTGATTTGTTTTATTTTGAAATTTGAGTCTGGAAGAATGTTTTTGTTTTTTAAATAGTTTAAAGTCTAAACCTAAGCCTAAGTTTAGAGAAAGTAGTAAATTGCCAAGGCCAGTTAAATGTCGTCTTTGGTGGGTTGAATTTGCACCAAATCAGCGCACAGCTTTGGTAAGTGTAAGCACATGATTGGGCTTAAAGTATGTTGCACTGATCAAAAGATTTTAAGACAGCTTTTTTTGTTCAGAGCCATCCAAATAGTTTACAACATTCAGTTTAACCAGAGCTTAAGGAATTGTGTTAAACAGAGTGTCCGATATATAAGACATTTAGCTCTAACTAGTAAAAATTTTGTTGAATTTCTTAATGAACAATGTGAATTTTGCTCAGTAGTCATGGCAAAAATTCAATAATTTTTTAAACAATTTTTAATTGATTATTTAAGTTTAGTTTTTTCACAACTTCCCAACAGAGCAAAAAACGAAACCGATGGTAATTCTACGCCAGGAGCACATTTTTAGATATAATGGAAAGGTTTATAATATTTTTTTACATAAATTATATTGCAGCACGTTTGACTTTTTTATGAATCTAAAACCATTCTACATCAAGGATATTGGCTGCATTACTCATTTGTAGATTGCAGTCAATTGTGGATAACAACCGAAAATTGTTTATAAAAATTCTGAAATGTTTGAGCTTGCATATGTTTTGTAATATGATTTCTTGAATGGGTATCAGGTGTGATAGTTTGAAAATGGTATTGGCTAATTTATGATGAAAATATGCTGACCGATAAGCCTCTTTTCCTTTCCTAATTGTAAGCATGTGTACTATTGAATCAATTGGAGGCTTAATACAATTGTTTACATAACATTAGAAAAAAGGCAGCATTGCAGTTTTTTACTCAAATGTTACTTGCACATATATAATTTGAAACACTTGTAAATATACGCACAGCACCAAAAAAGGTAATATTGAAAAAAATGAACGTTCCACCATACAACACTAAATTTGTACCCAAACTAGTTCGTTAAAAAATAAATTATAAAACAAAAATTTAAAAATGCGCCTTTTTTTTTACAATAATGAAACGCAAACGCATTTTTTTAAATTTTTATTAGTCAATAATTAAGCAATTTTCAAGTTTTTATTGGTGATTGGTTGTATTGTAGAGCAAGTTTACGGACTGTTGGATGGTCCTGAGTCATGACGACTTGGATGGACCGTCGATCGCCTTGTACCGAGACTCGAACGCCAGAAAATTGCTGGAGGACAAGTTGTATTTTCAAGGCTTTATTCAATTTATGTTTGCAATTTTTAGGCTGATGCTTGCGCCCATAGCGGAAGAGTTGCGGTTTGGCACAACATTGTTTTCGACAATCACCGGTAGTCGGCTGGCGAACAGTATAAGCACAAAGTTGATCGCCGGCAATAAGGACCTGATGGCGCCGCCGCGCGTCAAAGAAATTGACGCGCGCCGTATTCATAACGCAAGTTTTATTATGATTTGCGCCGAAAAGTTCACAAAGAAGGTCAAACAGCAGAATCATGTTGTCTGGCTGTGTGCGCGCTCCACCCACCAATTGTTCCAAATTATTAAGGTTTGTTTTTTAATTATCTAATTGGCATTCCTACAGTAGTTTTTTTTTGTTAAAACCGAAGCTATTGACTATTAATTATGAGTCTTTTCCCTCTTGTATTCTGATCGTTAATTGTCAATTTGAAAAAAGACAACTCACAAATGTCGATATTGAAAACTTATTGGACAGACCATTTTTTGATGACTTTAAATGTACTTATATAAGTATCCATTTTTAGGACTTAAGCGCTTGTCTTACTTCATTGAATATTCATCCGCCGGAGCCGAATCGCAATGACGAGAGCTGTGCGCTACACAGCTATCGTCCCATTCCATTTGATCCAATCAATGGCTGGGATTTTTTCTGGGACAATCCACCGCGCATAATGCTGGGTTCCGGGTTTAGCACCGCAATGAGGATCAACATGGCACAGTAATTCTGTTTAATGACTTTCAGTTCCTAAAATATTATTTTAAATAATATTTAATAATAATATTTTCTTTAGAAGCGTCGACGCGCTCAATGCGCCGTTACAGTCGTTTGACGCTAGCGGCGGCGAGTTGTGCGACTCTTTTTATCAACGCCAAAAAAGTTTTCGCGGAGGCGGCGCCAACTTCCAAAGCGAGCCGGCACTAAACACTGACGCCCCTACGCAAGCAGGAGTACAGGCAATTCGTGATGTGCCGACCGTTTTACTGGACACCTTACTGGATCAAGAGGCGCTGACCGACGACTTTGAGTCCTCCAGAAATGAATCGGTCGAATTTCAAAAAGAGAGGTTTTCTTATTTGTGAATATTTTTTTGCAATAATTTGTGAGAGAAATGGAGGAAATGAAATGTTTACGATAATTTTATGACTCTAGCAAATTGTTTTTGTTATAATTTTTATGTTATTTTATAATGATGTTATTAAACCGTTAGAAATGAACACTACAGTGACTTCAAAAAATTTTTTTATTTTATTTTAATCAGCTTAACTCCTCATTTTTTCATGACTAATGGTTCCTCAACCTTCTTATCTTGTGGTGCTAGTTATATTTCTTTTAGCATAGAACAGAAAGAAAATGTCTTCGAATATTGTGAGGACTAAAAAAATCATTACTCGTTGCTGCTTTATAATAACTTTTAAAAAAAATATTATTTTTACACAAATAATAGAATGTCCTTTCTTAGCTGTGATATAGCTCTGAATGCTTTTTTAAAATATATCTATTAATTGCGTTATAATAGGTAAGTGTTAGGACGAATTCAACCTTAAGCAATTTTTTTCTTGTCCGTAAGACGCAAACAAGTTTACATTGTCAAATCTTTTTTAATGCATTAAAGGCCTTCGTAAGTTTTCAGTTTTGATTTTTTTGTTGAGAAAATTGTAAGGGTAATTGTGGCTTGGTAAGAAATTTTAAAATTAAAAAGTCTGTCACACCAATTTTGTTCTTTTATTTTTCTTATACCGGCACGGATGCCAACCTAATCAAAGATTATTTTGTTTTGTTTTGCAAAACGTTTGTTTATATTTACTTAAGTTTAATATTTTTAGCCTTATAGTTTAAGCGTTTATTTTTCTTTATTTCGTTTTTTTTAATTAATGTAAACAGTTTTAAATAAAAGTTTTTTATCTACATTGTATCGAAAAATGGTCTCGTTACTTCGAGTACATTATTGAAGCATCAACTTGTGTATTTGTGAGATTATTTAGTTCTTTTTTTTTTTAAATTAAAAGTTGAATGGACTTGAAAGAAAATATGGCCTAAGCCTAAGCCATATCGTCGTAGTTACACTTTTTAGTTACGAAAACTCATTTTTTAGGTATACAAGCGATGATCTGTCGACGCGGAATTTGAGCCAAATTGAGGTAAGCTAATTTTTAAAAATCTCTTCTCTTTCCGATTTTTTTAGGCGTTGAACCAATCCATACCGGAAGAACTAACCCAAACAACCGATCATGTAACAATTGTGGAGATTTCAAAGCTGCCGCGCCCGAGGACACGCCGACGTCTTTGGCAGTTGTTTGCCACCCAGAAAAAAGTGGAGCCCATTAGCACCTCACACCGGGTTGGCGGCGAAACTAAGCGGGGAACGCGACGGCGGTATACGTTGTTCAATCACGACATCAAAATTATTCGAAACCGTAGGGTAAGCAGCTTTGTCTTGCACTGTTCAGAGATGATTTTACATGAATGGAAAATTTTTCAATTATTTTTTTTTATTTTTGAAGGAATTTCCAAGCCAAAAGCTTTCAATCGATGTATGTAATGGTAATTAAAGACAAAATAAGAAAAAATTGTGTAATACAGTAATGATTTAAATTACTGTAAATATACATAAATATTTTGTGCGCCACTGTTCACCACGGGAGCAAAATGAGACTAGCTTATATCCGATCTAAACCTTTTCCTAAGACTGACTCAAATACACTGTTGTTTACTTCATTTTTAGTGGGTTGTTTACCACTTCTAACATTTTTTCTTGTGGTGTTCTCGAACACAATGTTTACGAGACGTTTCACTACATCCAAGTAGCGTAAACTTTGCTACAGGAAGGAACCTTTTAATCGTCTTATTAGCGAGCCGCAAGTTGGTTATTTACCATTAAAAATGTCTTAACCGTGGAATACATTATGCTTCGTTGTCCTACGCGAACCATTTTAGGCATTTATTCATTTACATATTTAATGATTAACCCTGTCTATATGCAAAATTTTATTAGTAAATGACTAAAGTGGTTTGGAAATCTTTTTGTTTGTAAGGATTCAAAATGGGCTTAAAATTTAACAATAATTGTTTATGCAATACACTATCTCAAAATTACAGCCGTACCAACTTTTTCTTTAAATTTACTAATAAATAGTTAAAAATGGGTCTTTCCTAACAATAGTACCAATAAAATAGCAGGGGTTTAGTGTATTTGAGCCAAGTTCAAATTTTTTTTTATTTAGAGCAGCGACGCAATGACAACAATTTTTGCTTTTCAAACACAGGCCGAAGATCCTGAAGACATTCAGGACTTCAAGCCTCCAACGCCTAATCCACCCTTGATTCTTTCCCAAACGGAATGCTTGGGTCGGGCGGACATGCGGAGTGGCTGCATTGTTAGCCGAGTCGTAGAGGCATTGAAAATGAGAACAGCCGAAAATCATTAAAAATTTTTGAAGGTGACTGCGCGAAGGAGACTAACATCACATTACCATTGGTAATGTTAAATGTTAGCCAAGTTCCGTAAGGTTAATTAAGGAGAAACCTGTTGTAAAAATGATAAAAAAAAAATCATTTCAAATATCCTAAAAGCCTAAAAGCACACGCCTAAGCCTCAAATCTTATGTTAAACAAAAAAACCCTGTTTTAAATCTTTCCAAAAAATTGCCTAAAACATTGGCCTTAACATGGCGTTTCGATTATCCAGGTAGATTGTAATGCTTTAAGAACAGAAAAAAAAGTTTTCATTAGCCCTTAACCATTATAGAAAAAATAGTCACTTTCAACCATTTTCATAAACTTTTTCTCCTTTCCGACGTCGAGTTGTCCTGCCACGAATTTCTGCCGTAATGAAAAAAGGAATTATTGCCATTTTGAATCCTGAAATATGTGTTTGAAAGCTAAAACGTCTTGGTGACCGCCAAAGGACGTTGAATGAAAGGCTTTGATATAAAAGTGTTCTTTCGAGACGTCGTGCCGCAGCTCACTTGACCAAATGCAGTCGTTGAACTTCGCCGTCGGCTATCTGAATATACATTTCAATTGTTAATTAATTTGCAATTAAAAGGCATTCGCTTACAACAATTATTTTTCATGTATAACATTGGTATGGTTTGTTTAAATACATTGATTAATGACTATGTAAATTTGAAGAAGAGGAAAAATCAAAAATTGGCTTGGCGAATGGCTTTTGTGCCCTAGAAAACCACTTTGCGAAATCTCTCGGAACTTCAGGTATTGTCCAAATAAGTTGTACATTTGCTTGGAAAACCAATCACTACTATCATGATTGTGATGTTTAACTTCATAATACAGAATATTACAATTATTAACAATAATGCCTTAAACAATACTTTTAAAAAAACGGTCGTTAATCAGCCCCATACACAGCTTAAACTTTAGGCCACCTTTTCTCGCTATTTATTCATTCAATAATTTATTAAGTCCACAAAAATTTGGCTTACCTAGGTTGCCGTGAACCTTTTTCTGCGTCAGACTAAACAGCCGATTCCGAAAGTGTTTTGAGCAAAGACAAAACAAAATAAAATTCAACGCTTTTCCAATAATCACAAGTGCACTAAAAAAGTTGAAGCATATAGAATGGCTTCAGCCAGTAAAGTAAGCAACTAGAGACGCATTATATTATTGAATGATTTACCTGCACACAAGCGTGATGTTGTACCAGTCAATAGAGCCGCCGCCCGACGACTGGAATTGCGTCCGCAGGAAATGTACAACCGCCGAAGGACCGTTGGTCATTGTGAACGTCGTGACAATGAGGGTTACGGTTAGCGTCACGCGCTGCTCTGTTTTGTGATGTTTGATGCTGTAAAACAATGATTGTATAACGCAAATTATTATTTAGAAAATGACTTCTACAGAAATCAAATCTTAAAAACGGTTGAAGCCCCTAAAGAAAATTTGGTGTAACCAAAAAGTACAACGGCCCATGCTCTTATATAACCACCCACAAATTGTTAATCCAAACGCAAATTGCCCTAGAGTACAAAGCTACGGGCAAACAATCAGGAAGCTTAAATGTATCACCAAAAAGTATGGAACTATTCAATAATATCAACGGAAAAATATCGGTACAAATTAAGGAAAAAAAATAGACCTTCGAAACAGACAAATCGCACACCTTACGGATGTTACAGAGTGACTCCAAACCCTATTTTTAAATTTCGCATTGATTCGGAATCACTTCACGGCGGTAATGATCAATTAAACGGCTCAAAATAAACAAGAAAAACTCACTTGACGTTTGAGCTCAAATCGTCGCTTCCTACACTCCGATCAAACAACAAACTGGTTGTCCTTTGGCGTAAAGTGCACAACAGTAAAACGTTGAGTGTCGTAAGAATAATTATGGGACAGATTATAATCAGGATCACATTGAGCAAAATACTGATATCAATGAACTGGCGGAACGACGAGGAATACGGATTGGTTAAATTGCCGGGCCATTGGCTAAAAAAAATGGTTTAGTTATTTGAAACATTATTGATCAAAAAATATAATCTATAAAATTGGCTTAGGGACCAGTATAAGCCTAATCCTAAGGATAAAAATAAAGGTTAAGCTTAATTCTAAGCCAACACAAAGAATTATGCCAAAGTCAAAAAGTAAGCCATAGGTTAACCTCAAACTGAGGTGGGGGTGGAGGGATAAACTACAAGCAAGAAAAAGTCGTGTGACAAAATACATAATAATCACAAAAATTTATTGAATTTTTGTCTATAATTTGAAAGAATTCCAAAAAGGTTCTTTCAACTCAAAAAAATCAAAAATTTGCTCGTTTTTTTATTAGATGTTTGCAAGGGTTCTGCACAATGAATCTCCAAGTTATGCAGAATGTTGCCAAAAATTCCATTTTTTAATCAGCCATTTAAAGTATTTTAGCTACAGAACCGATTCCTTAATGAAAAAAAACCTTAAATTATGAAAAAAATCACAAAAATGCTAAAAAAACATTCAAAAATTATTAAACAAATTAAAGAACACAAAAATGTTACAAAAAAACCCAAAAAAGAAACCCACTCCACGTTGATAGCCAAACACTTTGAGTAAAGCTGAGTACCACGGCAATAGGCACGCACAATGCATTTGTAGGCAAAGTGTTGGTAAAGCGTAAACACACCCGGCGCCACAACAATTGCGCACATCAACAATGACATTTGGCTTGTCAATGCTGAATGCGACCGCACATAGAGCGGATGCCGGATTCCAATGAGACGATTCGCGCATACGGCAATCACACACCTAAAATCCGCAGTTAGAGCAAAACGATAAAATAAAAAAAATAAAAAGAAACAAAAAAAAAATTGTTTATAAGTTTTTTTTTGTTTAAATGCAAAAAATTGTCCTAAGCGGAACTTGAAAATCAAGCGCGCAATTTTGAATTTTAATTTTCAAAAATTTGTGTTGATTTTTTTTGTTTTTTATTTACCAAAAAATACAAAAATTTCTTTTGCGATTAACGGTATTCCATTTTGTAAGACTTATTTTTTTCCTTTTTGATATCTAGCTCAATCTCGCTAACTGTTACTCAAATGGAGCACATTTTCCAATAGACAAAAAAATAATTGAAACGTGCGCCTTGTTCATAATTTTGGGTTTGGCGTTGTGTCAATACATTTTTGAATGTTCAATTATTATTATTTTTTAACATCTATATTCCCTCTATAACGCTAATGACAAGCCTTTTTGCCAATGTTGTCAATTGCTACTGATTTCATTCCGGCTATACCAATACTGCAATCTGACCTAACGATTTTCACTTAAGTCTGATTTAGGATATTAGAACAGTTTTTTTTGGGTCATTTAATAAGTATTATAACAATTTAATCAACCCCTCAATTAAAAAACAGCCAATTATATTTCCTTTCTCCTGTAAAGCTTGTACAAATTCCTACCAAATCGCAACGGCCGATGACCAGTTGGCTAGAGATAGCAAATGTACTTTGGAATGGAGGTAGAAGTATCGAAAGTGATAATTAAAAGCAAAAATACTGTAGTTGGCTAGAACGTTGGGCAAAAGCAGCGCCAGAAAGCAAATGTCGGCGATCGCCAACATTGCCAGAAACGTGTTGGCCCTAAAATTAACAGAGTTATGAGCGTTGTTTCGATTAATTAAATCTCTGCTGTAGTTTATGAGTTGAGAGTAGTCTTAGGCTTTTAATTGTGGTAATGCTCATCTTGCGAATTTGCCTTGTCTTAAGTACAAGCTTAAATCTAAAAACTCAAGCCTAACCTCAATCTTTAGCCTAAAATGAATCTTAAACTTAAGATTAACTTAAAAGCTCAAACTTAAGCCTAAGCCTAAGGTCAATCTAAAACTTAAGCACAGGCCTAAAATCTTAAGTTTAACTTGAAACCCCCTAAAAAATTTAAACAGAAAACAATCGTTGCAGAACTCCAAAAATTCAAAAAAAATTTTAACAAAACAATCGCTACAGAACCCTAAAAGTTCAAAAAAACTTTTAACAAAAAACGATCTTTGCAAAACCCAAAAAATTAAAAAAATTTTTTTTTAACAGAAAACAATCATTGCAGAATCCAGAGAACTTAAAAACCACAAAACCAAGCAAATGAGCCGACTATAATGAAACATTACAAGCAACAAAAATGAAGAGAAACAGAGAGATAAAACAAATAAACCAACCGTGAACGCATTCGACGATTTAACAGCACCGTCAAATTGAGCGTGTTACCCAGTATGCCAAATACAGCAATGCACGGGAAGAAATAGCGTTGCAAATAGCGTTCAAATTCGCCTCGAGCCCTAAAAAACACTAGTTTCAGTAAGTCTCTTGCATTTTACTGATTTAAGACACATTTCATACACTCCACTTTTAATACCCCCGTATTTAAGACAATTGCTTAGAATTTTTCCCATTCAGGACAATGAATATACAGGACACATCGTATTGGAGTCATTTGACATTCTGGACATTTCGTTTCAAAAGCAATTTATTACTAGGACACTTCGTACTTTTGAAATAATAGGACAGACACATACGATTTCCGGTTTAGAACATTTCATAGCCTTAGTCCTTCGTACATAGCACATGACAAAGACATTTTGTATTTAGGACATTTTGCCCAAAAATTAATTGTTCTCTATCTAAAACCCAGGTGTTCTTGTGCTAACTAACCCTAACCACCCTTTCAAGCAAAAAACAAACAAACATTTCCATTTGCGCCTCAGTCAGACACAAGGCGGACAGATTGTGATGGACAACCGTCGCCGGTCTCGTCACATTTGACACTGCTACCGTTGCAGATCCTACAGCTGTTGTCGCTGTTGCACCGACAACTGAGACCAAATTGGTGGCGAGAATGGACGTGGCGGTCACCGACGCCGACGACATAAGTTGACCGCCCACAGACATAAATTCGCGTTTTCGATTTGAAATTGTCATTTAAAGCGCATCGCTGACCAAAACCAAGTTAATCCAAGCAGTTTGTTAAGTATAATACATTTTGATTTCTAAAATTATAATTTCATTGACTTTGAAACTCCAAAAACAATTAAAGAAGAGAGCAAATAATTCAAAATGCTTCAGGGACAAAAAAACGCAAAAAAAAACAAGGACAAAAGACGTCGAACAAAAAACGCAAAAAAAAAGACGACGCGTACAAAATATGTCAAATAAAACATAAAAATAATTTCATCTAGGTGTGCGGACAAAAAAAAACACGGACAAAAAGAAGACAGACAAAAAGATACTTTAAATTCAATAACTATATAACTGAATAATTTTTTGTTAATAATTTTTTAACCTCGGACCAACAGATTATTAAATTAAAATCTCTTTTTTGTTCTATTAAAAAATTTTATTCCTTGTTTTTCAAACTCCTTCTCTCTTTTTTGTTTGTTTATTTTAAGACTTAATTAATAGACTTTATAATTAAAAACAACCGAAATTAAGTAGACAATATTGACTCTTAACAAAAAAAAATTATGTACAATTACACGTTATGTTGCCTATTAAAATTAGATTTTTATTATTGACATTAATAGTACGACAGGAAAAGGAACATTACGTTGACGATTAAAAGGTTCCTTCCTGTAGCAAAGTTTACGCTACTTGGATGTAGTGAAACGTCTCGTAAACATTGTGTTCGAGAACACCACAAGAAAAAATGTTAGAAGTGGTAAACAACCCACTAAAAAATGAAGTAAACAACAGTGTATTTGAGTCAGTCTTAGGAAAAGGTTCAGATCGGATATAAGCTAGTCTCATTTTGCTCCCGTGGTGAACAGTGGCGCACAAAATATTTATGTATACTTACAGTAATTTAAATCATATATATAATTAATAATTACTGTATTACACAACACATATACATCAAACCCTAATTCAACCCCCTTATATAATTTGATTCAAGTTCCTTAGGCTCCCTACAGGAACATATATAAAAAAACAAGAAAAAAAGTTCAAAAATAAAACAAAGCCATTCAATAGAATGGTTTGGCCACAGATGATTGCCAACCTCGATTTTAATCGCTTACCAATCAAACCACCCCATTAATAAAAAAAACCAAAAATATTAAAAATAAAATCCAATAACACATAATATAAAATAAAACCAAAAGTGCAACAACTGTATAAACAATTTTTTATAATTAAGCATGTGTTTTGTTTTTGGCAAAATTTCACTTCATCAAAATCGTTTTGAGGACTAATTAATTGAAAAAAAAAACCATGACTGATTGACAAGATAAAAGGGCCAAGCCAAAATCTAAAGTTGGTTAAACAAAAGGCAATCATTTATAAGGGTTAAAAACAAAAAGCCGGACAAAAAGACGGGAAGCAACTTCCTTGACGTCAAAAGCCGACCGACCTCCCTTCAAAAAATCTGATCTCTAAACCACTATTTATTGGTCATTAATAATAATCACTAACAATAAACAATAACAACAATTGAGAATAGGAACGCAAAAATTTCCTAAACTAATAACACATTTGTTTATTAATATAAAACAATGGAAACGTGTACTTTAGAATTTTTCCAAGCCCAGTTATTGCCATGAAGTTGAGTTCGCCTTAAGCCAAAAACAAAATTAAAGTTCAAACGTAAACTATCTTTTTTTAATGTTAGAGAGATCATTAGAGAATTAGAGTTATTAGAGAAATCTTGCCACGAAAAAAAAATAAAAATAAAAATTTACCTTAAAAAATTGAGAAAATTTCAACTTTTTGGAACTTTGTGCTTTTTTGTAAATTTTTAACGGAATTTCGAAAAAAACTGTTGAAAAATTAATCGTGGTTAAACACAAACCTAAATTTTTTTTTACTAATAAGGAAAAACAGCGGTGGTCAAAAGCATGTGTTCATGAAAACGGACAAAGAAATGCAGACAAAGAATCAACAGAATAAAAAGGTTAGACAGAAAAAGGCCGGACGCGGGACAAAAATATATCCAACAGAAATGTCAAAAAAAACCAGCCGGACAAAAAGACGCAGGCAAAAAGTACGTAAACGAAAAAAGCGGACAGACGGACAGATGTAGACTAAAAGTCCACCGGAAATAAAGGAGAGACAAAAAACACTTTGAAAGGCCACATACTTTCAACACCGGACAACCTCCTACACCCATAGTCGTTATTCAGCCCTAGTCGAAAAACGCCTAAAACCCAACAAATAAACTTTTTTTTCTATTTCTAAACCTTTAAAAAAACTCCAAAAGCTTTTTTAATTTATTTTTTTGCGTCAGTCCAAAAAGCTTTCCACACAAAATAAAATAAGTTTTGAAAATAAGAGGGGAAAAATAAAGTTTATTTTGGGGTAGAAAAACTAAAGATGCATTCAATTTTTGTTTGTATCATTTTGGGTGTTCATCATTTTGTTCAGCTTTTTACCGATAGTATATTCCCGTCCGTCTTGTTCAAGGCCTTCTACTCTGATGGTACTTTTGGTTTTTCTGTCTGGAAACATTTTGTCCGGCGTCCTCTAATTAGCGCAAAATCCAACTTCAAAACCTCAGTTCACAAACTAGCCCAACGGAATGCCACAAAACCTTCGTTCTGTCAACCATTTTTGAATTGCATAACCTCCAGCTGTCGCTAGACAAAACCCAGTCGAACTGGCGATCCACTTATAATTTGAAACACCACAACACTTTGGCAAATTAAAAGAAATTGTTTTATATTTATTCAAAACAAAAAATGATTTCGGCCTACGTAGAAAGTTTGAATAAAAGTAAAAGAAACATTGAGTTGGGAGTAATGAGTGTTCAATTTCCTTTTAAAACACAAAATTTTAACACTAATGGCACACGCCAGCAAAACTGTATTGAAATAGAAAGAGAGGGGGAGGGAGATAGAGGGACAGACAGAGAGAAAGAGAAAGAAAGGCAGGCAGAGAGATAGACAGAAAGGGGGCAGAGACATACAGACAGATAACGATAGTCAAACACAGAGACAAAAGTTGGGTCAACTTCATTATAAACCAAAATGTTTGGCTAACCAAAAAAATGAAAACGTTAACTCGAGTTTATCGAATATGCCGGAATAAATAGTTTATTTTTCAAAATTCGTAGTGCACATTTTCCACCTAGCTAAACCTCATTTTTTTGGCTGAAATAATGTTTTTTGTAATTCGAATAATTTCAATCAAACAATTGCGGAGTGAAAAAGGGCAAAACACCGTGAAAATATTAATTTTAATAATTTAAATTTTTGTTTTATAAAACATGCTTTCACATACTAGCCCACAATGGCATAATATGCAGTGGTAAGTTTATAAATATTCAGCTCAATAATGGTTATATAATATAAATATCTAATGGCCAAAAAGTAGCTGAAACCGGAACAAAAAAAATAACGCCCACGACTTCATTCTCCATTTAAAACTTCTATTTGCTTGTAACAGAACCTATTGCTAAACCAAAATTAAATCTAAGCTAAAACCTAAACTAAACATTAGCCTAAGCTTTAACTTAAAACTAAGCGAGAACCTGAATCTAAGCCTAAGTCACATTTCTTCTGACATTGTATTTATATAGAGCAAATGTTATTAAAGCAAAGAAAAAGCAAAACAGAAATAAAATTAAAAGCCTAAAAAATTATTTTCATGACGTTAAAGTAAATAATGAAGGAATTTCGGTTTTTTTACCAACTCTTCTAGACTATATATTTATCTCTTTTCCTGAGGGGTGACGGACCAACTTTTATTTTTGTTTTTTCAGCAAAACCATCTTTGGAATAACAACAACAACTGGAAATGTCAATTAAGTGGATTTAAGATGCGACTAGTGTTGTAATATGGCTCTGGATTTGACTACTTGACTCTGGTGGAAAAAAAATTGATGGAGTCATTTTTTCATTTCGATTCCGGAGTCAAAAAATAAACCCAAGTCAAATAACAACATGTATTTATTAATTTTTTTTAATTATGTAGCAAAAAGCCAAAAAAAATAACTGTCAAAATTTCAAAAATTAATTTTTTGGCATTGTGCCGCAAAATTTTCCTTTATAAAAAAACTTTTTTTTTATTGTTTGGCACTTTCGTTTTATTGCTTTCTTTTGAGCGGTTGTTCTATTAGACATTTTTTGAGCTTCCAATCGTTTGTTAATTATTTTGTGCTTGGTTTCCCAGTTAAACAAGTTTAAAATTTTTACGTTCAACTTTACACCCCAAAAAACCTTTAACCTTTATTTTGACAAATTTCTTGCTGTTAGTTCGACGGGGTTTGTTTAATAGTCATGTTTCTTAGTTTTGACTTTACAACCCAAAAACTTTTAACAATGACAATCGGATTTAATTACTTTTTAAAAAAACAGGAAGCCGAAGCAAGAAAGATTATCCGGAGACTTTTAAAATGTCTTGATTTGCTTAAAATAACGTAAAAAAGCCTGTGTTTCATTTTTCTTCCTAGCAGTTCTTGCATAAAATAAAAGTTTGACTTATATACACATCTACCCAAAATGCTTTTTGACACCTAAAGTTATTGTTGTTCAGCCAACCAAAAATGGTTTTCTTTGCAAAAACAAATTTTTCTTAGCCAAAAAAATATTATTTCACCCTCAAAATTTTTATAATTTAAGCTCCAAAGGTCTGTTGCGCTTCCTCCTTTCTTTTTTTTAAATTCGTAAATCATAATCAGTAATAAAAAGCATAAAAAATTATTTAAAAACAATTAAAGCGCAAAAATTTTTTTGCATGACATTTCTCTATTTTCTGCGGTTGTAGGCTAACTTTTTTTTTACTCATTATAAAGTAAATTATAAATTTTTTGTCAGTCATAAAAAAACACAATTTACTTATTTTTTTGCCATGCACACACGCAAGTTTTTTGGAATTGTAAAAAAGTAAAAAATAAAATTTTTGCCAATTTTTTCTTCTTTTTGCAAAAGGAAAGATAAGCAGAATTAATCCGATAAGGAAGGAAAATAAAAAAAAACATAATATAACAATAAAATGTTTGACAGAATTATATACAATGAAGAGAATAAACGTTGACCAATTTTACCTAGACATTTATTCGCTTTTATAGTATAAGACGGAGCTCAAACCGTAAGTGTGGCCGACCACGCCTAAGCGCAAGCCTATAAATAAAAAAAATCTCAAGCAAGTGGACGCACTTCTATGGTAAAAACGTGGCGGCTTGGACTATTTAAGTCTTTGAATTTTGCGTTCTGAATGGAGTTTTTTGGACAGAACTCCTGAACAGTGAAATTGCTCTCACTGCTCGGCCTACACAGCTTGCCCGACCTTTCCTTCATATCAGCTTTCTTCTTTTCAGGTCTGAGCATGGGCATTCCTTTATAGAGTCTCTACTTCTCTTAAACCCACTTTTGCTAAAACTTCCTGTGATATACACATAGAGTTCTCTGAATTGAATGATCGGTATTCCTCATTTAACAAACACCTTCTTTAAAGTGCTTTGAATTTGTTGCATGAATTAAAAAAACATAATCAATCACGGATAACACACAACACCATTACACCACGCCAAACAATTAAGTGCAAGTCTAAAAATAAAAAACCAAAGTCTGAACCTATAAACCAGCAAAACAACGCTAATATATTTTTGAAAGCTCACTTCTAGACAAATATTTCTTCAAGTTTAAGCACACTTAAAAAAAACTTAAGTTTAATAAAATAAAAAGACAACATGTAATTTGTGTTTTAAGGACCTATGACACAGAGTCTAGCCAAGGCTTAATTAATTTTTGAACAGACTTTTGCTTTGAAAAAAATTTCCTTTACTATTTATTTGTTTTTTGCTTTTTTTCTAACAATTTCAGTGATAGATTTGTTATTTAAGCAGTCTGAAAACAATCGCAATTTGTTAATTATATAAAAAATTTGCACTTCCAAAATATCTAGGTAAACCTATATGTTCAAAAGCTGTCGCAATATCAAAAAAACTTAAAACTCAAATATAAAAGTTTTATTAAGTATTTTTTTTTATTTATACGGCGTTTTTTTACTAATTTTATGCTGTGAAATAAATCAAAATGTCTGTCTGCCGAGCCAAAGTCTTGAAATGTTGGAAAACTTCTGTGCAGCATAAATCTAAGCAACTAAACCTTTGCCATAAGCATAAGTACAAGGTGCAAGCCTAAGCCTAAACCAGCCTTTTTCTGACTCGGTCGACTGTGTATTGCGTTTACGTTAAAATTAGACGCAAAAATTTTTCGGTTATTATTATTTTCTGGATTATTACAACGAAACAAGGTTTCAAATTGATCACAAAGACGTGGCAATGAAATTTAATTGAGTGAATTGAAAAAAAAGTGCAAATCGCAAAAACAAAAAGACTTTTAAAAAACTGATTTTGAGCTTTTCCAAATTTAATAGACAGAAATATCAATGAAGTTTTGCCTGAAAAACAAAGAGTCCAGTTATCAAAGTAAATCCAATATGTAACTGTAAGATAAGACGGCTCTAGGACAAAAAAGACCGGGCACGATTTGATAAGCCGTCCTTTACCTATGCAATTATCTCTATTGACAAACCATCTGGTATAAAGCTTAAAATTAGACGCGCTAAGCCATATTGACTTAATAGAATATAGCTAATAAAACCCACTAACCACTGGTTTTGCAAAACCATCAATCCTTGCTTAAGACAAAAGTATGAGCTTCTCAAAACATCATTAGGAGAGAAGAAAATCAACTTGAATATTTGCTATCAAAATGATCGCAACCCATTGGCAGAAGTAGAACAATCGCGATAGAAAATCGATGAGACGGCAAACTAAAAAAAAGACAAATCAGACAAAGAGGCAAGCATGTAAATTTTTATTAGGCATTTTATTACAAACGGGAAAAAAAAAGAAATTACGGTGCCAAGCATTTCATAGAGAAAACATTTGTATAATCAATATTTAGACACCAACAGACTTCGGATTGATGCATTTCGATGTCGGACATTTTTTAAAGAAATTCAGACATCAGAACTTGCAAACAAAAAAAAACATTTTTTAGGGAAAACCGAAAAATGCGAGGACAAAAAAAACTAATATCCAACAATATTACGTCTTTTTGTCCTAGAGCCGTCAGACCATTGGCTATAGACCAATCAAGCGTAGGGCATTTAATTCTTCAGACATTTAAGCTCGGGACAACATGGCTTAGGCATTATTTCCTTAAGAAATTTAGGAGCCGGACATTTTGGGTCCACATATTTTGTTTTTAATACATTAAGGCGCCGGGCAATTTGGCTTTAAAATACATTCAAGCGCCGGACATTCTCGCTTTAAGATGTTTAGGCGCCGGACAATTCCTAATCGAATGTTTCGTTGAAGAATAATATTCAATCTTGAAAAGCAACTCAAAATGTTCTGCAGTTAGCAAATCGTCTGCAAAACTCAAAACAACGCGTTGCTGAACAAGATGGCTATTTTTACCAGATAAGCAAAACAATTTTTGCACACAAAAATCGATTTAAATTTAAAAGAAAAACGCATTATTAAAATTGAGCAGTTTAGCAGCCTACAATTATTAGCATTTATGCCTCACTGACGTCTATTAAAATTGACAAGTTGTTTTTAAAGGACAATATAAAGCAAAAGCTTCAAAAATTAATCACAAGGAAAACATACCACCAAGAAAAATAATCACCATGTCAACAACAATCCAGAAAAATAAATTAATATTTGGAATCAAAAAAATATATTTTTCAGATTAACAGCCATCTTTCCCCCAAATCGCCTACAATTTATGCTTATACAACTTATTTTAAAACTAAAGTATAGCAATAATATTTTTCAGCAAAACCTTTTTTTTAACCAAACACAAAAGTGCAGCAAAATAAAACGAAGTTTAAGTCTAATTTCGGCACCAAAAAATGAAAAAATAATAAAAGCTCAAGCACACACAAAACTCCATTTCTATTCATTTTTTTGCGAAATGTCAATTTTAGGTAATTGTTTTAAATGGCAAAAAAATTAATTGAAATGGCATCAGCTGGTGGAAGAAAATAACCAAAACGACCTAATATTAACCTTTCCTTTTTGGAGCATTGAAACAAATAAAAAAATTGTGTTTAAAATTTAAATTAACGTTTTGAACTTTAAGTGTTAAAAAGTTTATGAAAAAATACTTTCACAAATACAGTAATTTACAAAAAATTTAAATTCGTTTGCGTCCCGACTCGAAATGCTTTTTGGCAGTAAAGTCGTTTTTAAAAATTTAAAATTTTTATTAAAATAATTTATTTTTATTTAAAATTTTTTTTTATTGCAATTATCTTTGTGCGCTGTACTGTAAAAGACTGTTATACAAACCTCTGACCAATTTACCTTTATAATTGATTACAACCAATTAAGGTCTTTAAATGTTATGTGCAATCTGTCCTAGATATAAATAGGTTCAAACCAGAAATGTTTTCGGTATGACAAACTGCCCCTTCACCAGATCCAATAGCATTGAATATCTCATAATTAGACTCATTAAGTTTTTAAAACATGCAATTATCTTCAAGTATTTTCATTTCGCGCCCAAAAAATCGAAACACGGCGCCTTTGCAAAGTGAAACCCATCCAAGACAAACTCCATAACTCCCGCAATCGCAAACTTTTTTTCAGCACATTATTTTTATTGCAAAAAAATGGACCTTCAAAACCCCGACCCGACTTTTCCGTTATTCAAACTTCTAACAGAAACCAAAAGGATGTAGACATTAATTCAACTAATTAAAACATAAAAATTGTCCAAAAAGCAACAGAAAAAAGGTGGAATAATTTCCTACTTTCAAAAGTCCGGCCAAAAAAAAGGTCCGCTTCGATTACTGGAATTGGAAAAAGAAAGGAACACAACGCAAGTCGAAGCACTTTTTAATGCCAACACTTAAAGTACAAAAAAAAGAAAGCAATGCTTTTTTATCTGCTCCAAAAATGGCAGTATCGTAAAAGAAATTTTCCAATTTATAAACCAAACAAAAAGTCCTTTATTTAATAATTACGACGTGAAATTGGTGAATGAGAGTTTAACCCACATTAGGTTCTGGGCTTGAACAAAAAAAAGAAAAAGAAATTGTAGTGCGAAATGCCAAATCGCTCTCCATGACTGGCCATCAGCCTTTTTTATTCTCACTCGTTTGTTCGACAAATTTAATCATGCCTTTTATTTTGAACATGAAAAAAGGGGGGAATGCTGCAACGTCTTTGTTATGGTAGGCAAAAACCCGACATCGGCTTGTATAAAAAGCTTTGACAAACAAAAGCAAACGTTAACTAGCAGAAGAACACCAAACTAAATCCAGACGTTTGAAGAACACCATCGACCAATAATCAACTTAAAAGTAATGTCGACCCTTTGACACAATCTCCCTCCCCATCAAAAACATACCGGGCCATTCAAAGTATATAGGCAAATAACCAACTCACAGCAATTATAGCTAACAAATGTGACTACTTGACATCTTATAGCCGCACCAATCAAGTTGGCTGACTCGACTCCACATTGTGTTGTTGCAATTTCAATGTTGCGAAAATTGTGCAATGAGCTTCACAACAGAAGGCAACTTCTAGTCGAGTTTCCAAAAAATGTTATGTGTCATTCAAAAGGGCTTATTTTTCTGTTGCTCAAAGTAAATTTCATTTTGCCCAATCAATCTATGCAATACTTATTACGAAATTCTAGTTTAAGAGCTGTAACATAAAAATTATATTGCAGTGTAAGACTGTGGTATAATGGTGGAAGCGTCACCGTACATTTTTGAGCAGGTCCAAGCCTCTGCCAATGCATATTTTATTTTGCATTTTTATCTTTTTGGAGTTTACCTTATTCGTATATTTATTATTAGTCTTCATATAAAGTTAGTCACCTGTATCATATTCGCTGGTACAACGTCCAAAATACCGCCAAGATGCCGCTTGCATTCAACTATGTCTCCTGTGGTTCAACTCTTCATTTTTCTAAACGCTTTGCATTAGGTAAGGACAAATAAAAATAAAAAACAAAATAAAAACAATTAGACGTTAAACGAAAGGACAAAAAGAATGACAGATAAAAGTTTCGTATGAACGTTTCAAACAAAAAGCTGGAGACGAAAAGAAGCAAACATCCAGCTTAAGGTTAGCTCAGCAAACGTTTAGCCACCTGAGGGGGGTCCGAGTGGTTAGCTATATACCAAAAATATAACACAAAGCAAGACAAATTTCAAAATTCCAATTTTTTCAAAAAAGAAAACAAAAAAATGTTAAGAAATTTCGAAAAACAATATGTTTTTCCACAATTGCTCTTCATAAATTATACACTTCAATAAGGCCAATCAGGGGGAACGCTTAAAAAATAAATTTACCAACTCATAAAAGAGCAGAAAATGTGATAAACAAAAAAATTATTATAAACTTGAAAAAATAAAAAAAATTGAGTTACCTTTGGGATAAATTGGACTGAGTCATAAAAGTTTTATGGACGGCGCCTAGCCAAAACACGAAGAAAGAGTCAGAAATTACATTTCTTATATAGAAAAATGCAATCTGGACATAGCTTATTGCGTCCAAAACAAATGAGTAAACACTCGGACGCTGAATGTGAGGTAACCCAGACAGATTGTTGTAATACATACATGTATATAAACAAAGCAAGCCCAACAGATTAACTCAATTTAAGCGCTTAATAACGCCTCAACTGCATTCCAAATATTAAAAAAGGTTCAGAACCGGCCTTATAAACTTTACCATTTTATTGCTGGATAGTAGTATAGCATACGAACTAATCTTTCAAATCGGGGTCTAAAAACAAATAAAATTCCAAAAATGCCACTAATAACTGGTAATTATAGCTTACATTTTTATTAAACGATATGTTTTAGAATTCATCAAGCTTCCATTCAAGCCATATCTAGACAGAAGCAATTCTTTAAAAAAATTTTAAACCTTCAACACATAACAAAAAAAACAGATGATTAACTGGAGCAAGCACCTATTAAAAATACCACAGCCAAAACCCAAGCCTAAACCAAAACTTAAGCCTAAGATCAACTTGTAAGCTGATGTTCTAAAACATAAGCCTATAAATAAGCTTAGCCCTAAGACTAAACCAAACTCAAGCCCAGCCTAAGACCCACTTGTAGGATTAATCATAAACATCAGCCCTAAGATTGAACGAATAAACAAGAGCTAAAAACCGAAGCATTCAATAATTTTCTCAAAATTGGTTTTGACAGCGTTTATTATTTGATTTAAAAAAAGTAATCACAACGCTGCGCAAACAATTTTTTTCGACACGTACTCCACCTTTCATCCCGAAATTGTTGAATTAATAAGTTTTTGATTGAACACAAAAGTAATTCAGTTATTAAACGTTTTTTTTTATTCCAGATATTTATTTTTAATTAGACACACATCTTTTTAACTTTTGAAAATTAATAACTTTGAAGAAGAAAAAGCCCAAAGAAAACAATCTATTTGACTATTGAGAAGCAGCGCCTCGGAACTGCTATGCAGAGGAGTGAAAGAAAAAAAGGTAAAGAAAAAAGTTTTGTCAAAAACAAAATGTCATTTTCAAAATCAAAAAAAAAAATTGGCTTGAAGACAACAAAATCAATAAATGTACTATTAAAAATCGCTTCTGCCGCCTTTCTACCACTGGTGGCTAAATGCTCCGTAACCCAAAAAAATATCAATGCTATTTTCTTTCCGTCTGACGTTAATCAAAGAAAAACGGTATGAAAAAACGAGAGGGTTACTTAGCCGTGACCCACTACTGCTTTCCACTTTTCCCCCTTTAAAAAAAGCCAACTGACAAAATTATTTGATCAACATAACAACAACATTAACTTAACTATTAAAACAATCAAGACGCAAAAATTAAAAGGTAAGATCAGAAAAAGGGAAAACATTTCAATTAAAACAATCATTGCAAGACTTAAAAATTTTCTTACTGACATAAGAAAACGAGTGCTGTCCTAACTAAAAAAAAATTTACGAAAATGTAAAATTTATCCAATAAAACTTCTCACTAACAAAAAATCGTTACAGAACTTCAGAATTCAAATAGTAAACAACCAAATGTGTAACTGAATTTCAAAACAAATATAAATTATTCTTTCTTTACATACGCCAATCTTGTAGCCGATAAAAGTATGTTAAAATACAAAAATTGAATGAAAGAGGGGAGACGGAAGACAAACCAAAATAATAAAACATCTTAAATAACTTACTCCAATATTAGCACCTACAAACTAAGAATGTCTTTTAGCCGTCCTATATTAACATTGTCGTATAAAAAAAGAATTAAACGTAACAAAACAGAAGTAAAATCAAATCCCTGAATGGCATGGAAAGGATGCGGCTTGGAGCAAACGCCCAAAAAAAACCAAAAAGAAAAAAAACAGAGATGGCCCACAATTCGCCATTTACAAAAAAATGATTAAACAAACAAACAAAAAACAATCGTAAAAAGAGAGGCCTTGTCCACAGTAAGGGGAAAAAGAAACTAAGTTGCCTGACCTAGGCTTCACTCTTTCCATTCCGCCCATCCTCCAACATAATCGCGCCAACCTTTCCCTTTTTGACAATAAAGTTGAGATTCACTTCGGTGAGCGCCGTCCCCACACCGTTCACTAACTGGTCATTGGCGTCACCTTGTCCGCAGTGTTTAGACGTCACTGTCGCCGGTACCACTTTATCCACCACCTGATCAAAATAGGTTGGGTCGGCCTTGGCCGGTGAACTGCTATTGCCCAGCACAATTGTCACTTCAGTTGTCAGCTCGTCGGCATTCAAGCCATTAGCACCCTTTACACTATTTTCATTGTCGCTTGCCGCTTGTTTCGGCTGAGCCAGGCGTGCCTGTTGTTGAGCCTTCAGGCCCAGCAAATAGTTCCGACGCACCACTTCTGATGCCATCTGACTTTTGGTGCGTCGACGGGCATCCATTCGGACAAAGGGCAGAGCAGCTAAACCACCAAACCAAATTAAAAACAAATAAAAGGATTTCAAAAAAATAAATTTACCAGGATAGGGTTTCAGGTCGCCGCTGTACATTTTCATTTTGTATTTGTTTGCTTCTACAAGCGCTTGTTTGAGTATAACGTCGCGAACGATCGGGTCCAAGTCGTCTTGGGTTGGATACTAAAATAGACCTCAAAATTGAATTTATTTTAATAGATTTATCAAACATTTGAACCTTGTAAAAAATATGGCAACAATTTTAATGCTCGTAACACAAAATTATTCAAAAGCTTCTTGAAAAGCGTAAGGAAAGAATGCGGTGATCAATTTCAGCGCGATATAACGAAAAAACTAATAGAACATAGTAAGTCAAATTAGCTCGCAAATTCTATTGCATGTAAGGCCATAAACCTAAACAGTTAAGTTTAAGTCAATCTAGGGTGCGCAGACTATTGGTGCATAACTCAAGCGTTGCACGAGTCAAGCACAAAATTTGCTATTAAAAAACCATAAAAAAAGCGCAATCACATTAAATTTTAACCACGTATCTAACAGCTATAATCCACATCCCCTCCCCTCGTTCATACCCAAAATTCTAAAATGCTCAAAAGTAATAAAATCTACAGCAATCATCTGAGCCAAAAATGGTTCCGCATAACCCAGATAAAACAAATAAAGCTCAATCTGTAAATGCACTAAAGCTATGTTCTCAATTCCAAAAAAATATTGTCAGTAGAGGTTGCGATTTGCTGTTAAACCCTAAGCAAAGCAGCCGTCAGGACTCACTCCAGATTTAAAAGAAAGCATTAACAAAATCCTTAAGTATAGAGCCCTATTCTTCAAAAAAACATTGAAATAATGAGAAAAAAAGAACACACATCTTTGGTGTTTAGCAATTGCTCGTGGGCGCGCTCAATATTGCGGACAGTCAACTCCGGCATTTCTAAGCCGTCGTTCATTTGGCAATGCAGATTCTGGTCCCACTTCTCTTGTCCGACATCCTCCAAAATCAAACTAAACCAAAACAATAAAAAAAATTGTCAAACAAATGCAACAAACAACAAAACTAAACCCATAAAGTTGCCAAGTGTAAGATCGCGGGAATGCGCGAATAAAACGCCCTTTTCTCTGTTCTTCCAACTCTAACTTGTCGTAGTGGCATTTAGAGCGCGCCATATACTGCGGAGTCATTGCATTGGCGGAGAACGAAGGCTATAAAAAAAGTGATAGTAAAAATCGATTACCAGACATTTGAGCAAGGAATTATCAATTTTTCCATTTGCAGGTGTTGGCAAATAACATTCAATTTTTTAAGACGATGTACGTTTTGCAAACAAGAAGACGCAATTTAACCAAAACCACCGAGTATAACAATTTTTGACGAATATTATTTAAAACGCAAAACAACTTGCAAATAAATAATTTTATTGCCAGAACACCTATCATATTATTTATATCAAGTCTATCTAAGCCAGTTTAGATCCTAAGATGTTGGCTCATAATCCCATAAGTACAATTTGAGAAAAAAAGAATAAAATAATACGCTTACCAACTACTATAGTCATTGTACAACATTCTTTGATAAAACGCAAAAACACATTAATTATGGCGCCCAAATGTCTCGAAAAAAATCGAGACATTTGAGAGCGAAATTAGCGGCGCTCAAATGTCTGGTAATCATAAAAATCAGTTTTACATCAAATGGCAGGGAGAAGCCTTAGCTACCCAAAAAAAACTGAGGTAAATAATATAAGAGAACCAGCAAATATCCAGGGATCAAGTTAGTTAGCAATTATTTTAACCTAGGAGTCAAGTCCAGATATCGCGTGTAATTTAAGTATTAAGTCAGCAATATTGAAATCATTGCCAATCGCATTAAGCCATAAATTCCCATTACTAATGCTTGCAAATAATGTCAATTTTTTTAAATTCTATAAAAAGTCCAAAAGTTTATAGTATTGCGGGCAACCCAACTCCCAAACAAAAAGCAGCCCACCAACCCATCAAATCCTGTCGTTTAAACAAACAAAAAATATACTACCTTGAAGCTCAACTGCGCTCGTCGAACCTTGCTAGCGCGTATATTCAACAATTTCCTTTTGCGCGACGACGACGACGACGTATTCGAGGTTGTGGAGAAAGCGCCACAAGACGCGCTATGCACTAAATCTTGACTTTCATTCCCTTCGATGTCGACGCAATGGTTTGCGTTAGCACTGCTCGGGCGTCTCTTCGACACATTTTCATCTGCACTTGTAGCTTTTTGACAAGCCATACCACAATCAAAATAGCCACAATCGCCAGCTGCTAGACCCGTACACGACGAACTGGGTGTGGCAGCCACCGACGAACTGACCAAAGAAGGCGAGGTAGTTGGCTCCACACACAACTCATTACTAACCTGCTGATGTTGTTGTTCAGCCGTCGTATCGTTAGCTGACTCCTCATTCCCCGCAGTCTCTAAACTCGCACACTGATTGTGTACATTGCGCTCTCGGACCAATGGAATAGAGGCAATATTCAAAGTGTCACAAATCAAATGAGTCTTCAAAATCGAATCCAAAGGTGCGTCGCTAAAACAACATCAAAAATGAGTCAGTTCAAAGAACAATGCGCAAACTTTAAAATTTATTAATTGAATCAACCAAAATGTGGATAACATTCACAAAAGCACTGAGCTTTAAGTAAGGCTTAAGCCCAGACTCTGGCTCATTGCGGTTTCTCAGTAATGTAGTCCAATAGTTCCGAATATATGCTATTCCGGACAAAATTTCCTTAAGCCAAAAATCAAGCAAGATTATTGAGAGTCGTGCTCAAATGGGTTTAAGCAGTAGGAACTAGGTTTAAGTCTCAGATAACTGCCGGTCTGTCACTCACACGGAACAAAAAGCAAATAAAAATTTAATGTTCCAATATCCAACAAAAAAATGGTACGAGAACTATGCAAAACTGAGTTACAACGTACGTATTGGTTTGTTAAACACGTTAATTTTGTTTTTCCTAAATCGATTTTTTTTTATTGAATTCATAGGTCCAGCGGCGAATGTTTTCTGATAAAAAAAACGTCCTATTTTTGGCAAATTTTTTACCCTTCAAGGAAAGGATTTAGTAAGTAACAAATCTATATGTATGAACTCTCACAAACAAAAAAACTAAAAAAAAATTTAAAAAGTTTCATCAAAAGATTTTTTTTAGTCTTTTTTTAAAAATGTGAAAGCTTCGTGAAATGGCGCTCACTTTAACATTTTGAAATTCTTGGAGTATATTACTGAAATTTATAAAAACTTGCAGTTGGTTTGGAATTCTTTTAACTAAAAATTTCAATATAGCCATAAAATCTTTTCCCTGTTATCCTAAAAAAAATTTCCAGTTAAAACAAAATTCATTGTTTAGACGCCAAAAAAAATTTCGGAACAGACAGTAGTTGCATGGTTTCAAATATAAAGCTAAAACTATGTCATTACAAAACAGATACGAAGCTAATCTCAGGTAGATATGACATTTTTAAGTATCAATATAGGCCCCAAGCTTAACTGAATGCCTAAAAAACAAAAATTTCACATCAATGCCTCATATTTTGGAGAATTAAATGATGCAATTTTTCCAAGAATATCCCCCCAAGCCGTGATAAATGCAACAATAAAAAATAACCAAGCCAAACTCGGCGACAAATTCACTTCCAACAGCCAAGGCTTCAAGTCCTCATCCACAAGAATGTCAAAGCCAAACAATTCAAAACAACACTTTGGGTGCAGGTTAAATTTGCGGCAAGACGCCGCCACAGAGCCTTGAATCGAAAGCAGCGTTTTAATTACAATGTCTTCAATGCGAACCATCAAAACTGAAAAAATATAATAATTTTACAAACAAAATTCATTTCAAATGTCAAATAACATAAAAGTGTACGATTTGAATCATAGCCAAGCTTTTCGATTTCTCTCAAAAACGCTCCTAACGTCCATTTGTGGCCGACGTTTTCCGACGAGCAATCCGAATTCCTGGAACCAAAAAGCATTGAAAATCAAGCAATAAATGGCTAAGAAATAAAAAAAAAAAATGTGGAGCAAATTATCAACTCCAAAGCAATTATTTAGCCAAAAAGACAAAAAAAAGTTAGTTGTTACACACTCCTTAGCGGATACCCACTTCCATGGCCACTGACCTGCTATCTTATTCAACCAACGTTTTTTATAATATTTACAATTCAAACAGCATTAGCCGGTAACTTAAGATCAACTGACCCACATTCAACGTGGAACCCTTCTCCTCTTCAGTCTTCAAGGATCTCACTTGAATATTTGCTACTACCATCAAGATCTGCACCAACGGAATCACCAGCTGGGCTCCCCCAAGCCTTCAACGCCAACCTCTGCAACTCTTACACGTTAGAGCCAGAGACCGGCTATACAAGACGGACACTACACGCTTACTAACGGCATAGTAAAAGTATCCCGCTCCAACGCCATCCATTTTTAGGGCTAGTTGATTCGGCAGGTGATTTGTTACACACTCCTTAGCGGACTCTGGAATTCATGACCACTGAACCGCTATTTTAATCAACCAACACTGTTTATGGGGTCTAATAAACCAAAAGTGGTACACCGTGGTCACTTAAACCTGCGTTCGGTTTATTTTTCTTTCGCCAGTTCAGCTCTCCAAATATGGCCAATTTTTAACGCTCGTTGGCAAAAACATTAATAGTAACGGCTTATTGGCAAATACGCATTGCATTAATATACCAATTAATTTTTAAACTAAAATATGACCCCACTACTGAATCGATTTCCATACGCCACCAAATCCCTCCATTATTTAAACTAGCATGCAAGGTGAAGAATACACAAGTAAGAGAATAATTTTCAATCAATTGTAAAGCGTTACGCCAAGCTGGCACAAACCGACTAAAAAAATATTAAATCTAGGGCATAATCCATAAAGGCTAAGCACGAATTGAAGCCAATACATAGCCATAAATTTGCCTGGCCTTTAGTTCATCTAAAAATTTCTCTAAAAACCTACTTTGATTTTACAAAACTATTATTAAGACAAATCAGCCTCTTAACACAGCCCAACAAGCTATTGCTCTATGCACAGACCTTATTAGGTGATAAAAAAGCCTTTAGCCAGAAAGATCGCCTGCCTTGTAGCCTGCCCTCTCAAATGTGTTTTACGCACAATAAGCACAACAAAAAACGCTTACTTAACAAAATGTGCCGAGGTTTTGTTCAACGAATAGTTGGTCAGATGAGTGTTGGCATCGGCAAAATTCCGGCGATTATTCTCGTCGTATTCATGAACAGCAAAACGCGCCAGCCCATCACTGTAGATGTAGACGATCAGCGGATAGAAGGAAGTGACCAGAACGTACACCCGCAAATCACTTTTCAACTTATTGATGAGCAGTGGACGGTCGACGTAGCGGGAAATCAACAACTTGGAGTTGTTATCCAGCTTTTCCAACTAAAACCAAAATAATTTAAAACGCTAAATTCGCATTACCACAAAAAAAAAGAAAAGCGAACGTCTTCGACACTTTCCAAAAACGAAATATCGCGGCCGCGCGACGAACACGCTGGTTTGACAATGAAAGGCGCCGCGCGGTTCTCCTCAATCTCGCGGCACATCGCCAACAGTTTTTCGCGCTTCGACTCCGCCATCGGCGTGCAAAAGTAATCGGGAATCTAAACACAATTTTAAAGCGTGAAACACATCACCCAAATGCGTAAATAGCCAAAAAATACTTACAAAATCAAAGCAGTTGCCGTATTGGACGAGGGCGCGGTCGATGCTCTCGTACAAAATATCCTTTTTAGTGATCATAAAACTGCGGGGAAAATGATTGATGCGCTGCCTAACAAATTCCATAATGAAATTTTTTTAACGCCAGTTTTACTATAATTAGAATAACGAGAGAAAAAAAATCAAGTTACCAAGGACGAAGCGAGCGGAGAACGTGTGGACCGACGTGCGTGTTCGTCCAAAACAAATTGCAATTCTGGTTTTTTGAAGAGCACTGAAAAGTCGAAACATAAGAATGCAAGCAAGCAATTTGTCAAATTCAAGCTTAAAAATTTTCGCAAAATAAAACCAAAAGCTTTGAGCCCAAACTTGGACTAACAAAACCTATTAAAAATTAGCAGACCAATTTGGAGTTAAATATTAGGCATAATTCTATTTTTGGTGTTAAAAAAGTAGAAAACGATGCTAAAACGCGCTCAAATTCAAATAAACAAATTGCAAAGCTACTATACATAGTATATAAGAATGTCATATTTCCTCTTAATTAAAGCGCATTTAGTATTTAACCAAAACAAATACCAATGCAATTTCGATTCGACGAAAGATACTAGAAACAACACAAAATCGCCGCATTGCAATCAACATTGAGTTATACTTCTTTGGTAGATAACAGAGGTCTTTTCCAGCATTTTGTGTTATAAAGTTTTCAAAAACCACGCGCTTAAGCAATAAAAACGTAAAGAAATATTGCGGACAAAGCTTTGCTCGTCATAACTAGTCATATGTACAGTTCTTTATATTTCCAATCATCCAACTCAAAATTGAACTTAGATAGCCAATTTGCCAAATTTTGACCATCCAAAAACAAAGGTCAAAATAACAACCTCCATAAATTAGGCACAAATTTTAATCAAAAATAATTCAACAAGTTCACACCTCAAGAACAAAAAAAAAGCCAAACTTGCAAGAAACCGTAGCTGAACAAAACCGTCTTCACCAGCTTTGAGTCGCTTTTAATCATTTTAAAAGACATATTGTACTTTTCGCCAATAGAAGTGTAGCGCTTTTTGACAACTTCGCTTGTCTTGCGTTGAACGCATTTCATGGCTAACGGCGTGAAAAAAACCAATGTCGGATACTAAAACAAAAAAGACGTTTAGGGCCTTAAAAGTTTGAAAAAACACAAAAAAATAGCTATAGCCAGGCTAATATAAAAGAAGAAAAAAAGGTATGGTTAAAAGCCTAAAAAATGTTAAAGTGAGCAATTGTCAAATAAATAAAAATATGTTGGCCAGTGTTATTTAAAACGTTTCCTGGGCGCTGCGTTTTTGTGCTCCTCAAAGCGGTTGCCGCTGTATCACAAAGAACAATAATAAATGAGAAAAACTCAGAAAACAATTTTTTCCCGTCGAATAAATTTAATCAAATAAGCTTAAATTTTTTATGCACCAAGAAAACTGAAAGGCTTAACCCGCAGCTCACCCCAAATCAGTTAAAGACATGTAACAAACGAAAAATGCAAAAACCCTGTCATGGTACATGATCTCCAACAAATCCTGTTCCGAGTCGCTTAAGCCGTCGTCGCTGCCCTTCGCTGTCCCTTCAACCTGAACAGCGTCGCCGCCGTTGTGCAAATTCTCTGTCGAACATTGCACCACCCTAAAACCAGTGTTAAATGATATATGCCTTTGAAAAAAATGAGAAACTTACATTGTACTATTTTAATAAAAACTATACGCACAGACTAATCAAAACGAGCCTGAAAATTGCATAAATATAAAAATTCAATTAGGAACATAGTTAAAAGATGCACGCACAATTTAGGCGACACGATTAGAAACAATTATTTTGGTCATCACAAAAATTAATATTAATTAAAAGTCTTTTTCCGAATTAAGGCAACTCTATGCCTGTCTTTAATTACAATAATACAAAAAAAAATAAATTGGCCAAGCAAACAGCACAAACGAGAAAAGAAATGAAGACTAAATGTTGTGTCAATTTATTCCAATAATTTTAAGATCTACAGCCCACTACCAAGCTAAGATTCCCTAAACGAACCCGGCTTGTTTATTCACTACTTTGTTGTAAGAGAACATTTTTTATAAAAATTTTTTCTCAGTAAAAAATTATTTGTTCCGAAATTCAACAATCAGAATTTTCGGCATTATGCCAAATTTAGATTATAGTAAGTATTTTCCCGGAAAAAAAGTCGGAAAAGATTGTAAAATTTGGAACAATTATCAAATAAATTGTTGTCTTATAACGAAGTAATGAAAAAATTGAGAAATTTTCGTTTTAAAATCTTTTGAGAACAAAAAGTTCTCCGTTTTTAGTTTTTTTTTTTGCCTGAAATGAAGAACAAAGTCATTGCTTGCCCTTTATAAACAGCGTTGCTAGCAAGTAAAGGTGGATCGTATTAAACACATGATACGAAAGAGATGCAAAACATTAGCTTTTGAACATCTCATTATAGCCAATAGACTTTGCTCTAATTATAATACAATCCAAAGACTAAGATATATGAGAGTTTATCGTACTTGAATAGTAAGCCTAAAAATCGTTATACGACTATCATAAACAATGCACATTTAAGCCATAATCTGAATTATTTACCTGGTTAATTACATTGAAAACACGAGATTTCCTTGTTTTGGCTATTCAAAAATAATAAAAAAAAAACGGTAAATGATGTTCCAATTACCGATTCTCGCTTAGCACAACAGGACTGTCACAAAATACTTCCATAAACCCAAATGATTAAACAAATTAAAATTTTTCTGCTGTGCTGTCCCCTAACATTATAATTACTAATAACTCAGGCATGTTCAATCGTAATGTTAGTCCCAAATATTCCTATATACCGACCCTCTTTATATACTAACACGCTCCTTTCTCCTATACATTGTTGTAATGAAATATGGCAGGAGGGTTAGCTTGAAAAACACTATTAAATTTACATAAATTACCCAAAAACCAGACACAAGCTATAAAAGCACAAACATTGTAAAAAACTCAATTAAAATTAAATTTAGTTAGAAACCGTTTTCTTGACTGCAGTCTAACCCCCCCCCCCCTTTCCTAAAAACCATTACTGCTGGAAAATTGTAAAAATATTGTCCTGTAGTCCCATAATTTTGCAAAAAAAATATAAAAAATCAAAGATAAAAACAAAAAAAAACCAAAAAAACCACTTGACCTGATTTTTGCAAGATCACAAAGTAAATAATCTGAGGACCTAAAATTTGATCATTTCTTTACGAAAAAAGCACAAATATACCTAATAACGACCGCGTCAACAAATAAAAAAATAATCAAACTTTAAACAGATCAAGACTGAGTAATATTTTTTGCAAGAAAAATTGTAAAAAAAAACGATCAAAACCTCCTATTTTCTTTTATTTCTGTTATTGTTCCGACGTAAAAGTTTCAAATAAAAACAAAAATTATTGACGGAAATCCTACGCCATGCAAAAAAGTGAGATATTGTTTTTTTAATAAAAAAAATTGTAATCAAACGCTTTTATTCCACCAAAAAAAATAAATATCATATAAAAAGCAGACAAATAGTGAAAGCCAAACGCCTTTTAAAGACCTATTTGTGTGCTCAAACCTTTATTCAATTTATCCCTGCAAAAGAAAAGAACAAAAAAAAATAAAAAAAATTTGGCGAAATGTTTGCCCGAAAATTTGGCAGAAGTTTAAAACTTTTACAAAAAATTTGTTATTGGCGTTGTGCTTGTTTTGCAAGAAAATATCAAAAAAATTTTTTTTCGGTTTTTTCGAACTGCTTGATATATAAATAAAAACCAAAGATTTTACCTTATTTAGGGTCATCTGCTTCTTTTTCCTTGCCGAACATCTACGTACAACCTGTGCGGGAATGAATTTGAACATTGTAAGAAGCTCGTTGTTTTGCCTTAGATGTGGTCTTCTCAATCGTCCGGCGCCTTCTTCGTCAACAAGGTTTTGTTACATTATACCTTTGACCTTATACATTTAAATGCTGGTTATTTTTGAGAAAAAAATGCAGTAAAAGTTTTATCAATAGAATGTAGACCAACTTTCTCCACCTTGGCCATTTTGATTATGACCCAAGAAAAAAGAACACAGTACATTTTGAGCTTGAGGAGCGTTTATATTTAATGAAAGAAATTTTCATTTTAGGACACTTTGCACTGTCTCATTGCTGCTTCTCAAACGCTGCCAACAAAAAAATTCATTTTTGTCAATTTTACGAAACGAGTTGCAGAGACGCAAAGTAAGCACCGTCGAGACGAAGCGCGCAGCAAAAAAGCTACGAAATGCTTCTTTTAATGACTTTAAAAACATCATTTCACTGGCCGTTCCCCACAAAGGCCGAATTTTTTGTAAGTTTTTTGTTTGAGCTTATTTCGTTTTTGTTTTAACTTTAAATGCTGCAAAGGCAAAGATATCACTGCCGCCTGACTTTTTCGTTGTATAAGTCGAGTAATATATATAATTTCGTCGGGTAAATAGTTGTGGTTAAATTTTCATTTTAAATCCCCACACCTCAAAATGGAAAACCTTTCGTTATTGCCTATTAATATTACCTTAAATATTAACCTAAAAACAAAAAAATGCACCAGTATTACTTTTTTTTGCATACCGTACGTTTAAGATTGAAATACTTTAACTACTCTTGTTTTGCCCATTTTTTCGTTTTTTTTTGTCATTATTTCGGTATTATGAGTCAATTTTTTCATTATGCCTAAAAAGTTACTGCTTTTTTTCTTTTAATATGTGTCTCATTTGATTTTACTTCACCAAGCTGTACATTTTTTCATGTTTTCCTGAAATAAGGTTCCTTTTTTCCTGGCTAAAGCTAAGACAAAATGACGAGAGTAGGAATTTCTACGAAGATAGAATTCTGTTTTTTTGTGATTATCCCTATAAAAGGATGTAAAATCACCAAAACCATTTTTTGGACGGTCTAGGACAGGAGTACCCCGCCCGAAAAACTTATTATTAGTCATAAACCCAGTTTACATATGCTTCATTAGCACAATTTAAGCAATTAAAAACGCTCTTTTTCTACCTTCCATCTAACTGAAAGACATTCCTCTTATAAGTGCTTTTCAATGTTGACATCTTGGGCAACATGCGGGTATTGCCAAATCCGTTATATTTTTTAAAGCATCTGATTCAAAACGTCTAAAGTCTAAGCGTTGCCCTCAAAATTCCTTCCTTAAATTTCACTTTCAAAAAATTTTAGTTGCGCTCGGCTTTCTGGGCATCAGCTCAACAATTTTCTTATTAACGCCGCGCATTCTTGGCAAGCTGATTGACGAGTACGACGACTCAAAAAAGGGAGAGGCCAAAGACGATCTAACACACAGAGCGGCCAAATATTTTAAGGAGAATCCGCTAGCCATTGTGGCACTATTGTTTATTGGCGCAACGGCGATTTGCGCTCGCGCTTATTTAATGCATACTGCAGGTATTTGGTTTTTTCCATATTTTAAGATTTTTGCCAATCCAAATCCAGTGGTCTAAACTATAATTAATCAGGAAAGCGCAGAAAATCTTTAGTCGCTCTGATTTTGGTTTCTTATTATTATTTGGCTCTCCCAGGCACATAATTGAATGTAAGTCAAATTTCAAGCCGCTTTTTACGGCTCTAGGACAATGAGGCGCCGGACCAAATTGACGGGGACAGGAGGACTCGTCTTTTGTCCGCCTAATTTTACCTAGCGCAGCTTTTGTCTGTGCACCTTTTGTCTTGTGTCTGATTGTCTGGCCAATTTGTCCTTGCATTTTCTATTGTCTTCACACCGTTCTTTGATGTCTCTACTTTTTCTTTAAAGCATTTTACACGCTTACCTAAAAGCTCATGAGCACCAAGACTGGTAAAAATAACGCAGACATAATAGACGAGGACTCGTCTTTTTTTTGTTTCATTTCACTTAGCTGGAACTACTCTGCATTTAACCTGAGCCAAACTCGATTCCTATTTTCCAGGCCAATTGGTTGTCAACGATTTGCGAACCAAAGTGTTCAGCTCGGTGCTCCGCCAGGACATGACTTTCTTCGACAGGAACAAGGTTGGCGAAATTGTCAGTCGTCTGTCGACGGACGCCCTCATTGTCGGCTATTCCGTGTCGATCAACTTGAGTGACGGCGTGCGTGCGCTAGTAACTTGCCTTGGCTCCGGCTCGTTAATGGTGTTGCTTTTTGGATACTTTTTTTGTTTGACGTGGCTTAACCCCTCTTTGGCTTCAGGTTTTCACTTCAGCGGCGTTGTGCAAAGTTGTTGTTTTTGTCATTCCACTACTCGTCGGCACTTTTTATGTGTTTGGCAAGCTGCAACGCAAGTACACAATTCAAATGCAGGAGGCGGTGGCGGGCGCCAACCAGGTTCTACCCTTTTCTCCCATTTTTTAATACGAATAATCATTGAAGCAAGTTTTGTGGGTTTAGGTCGCGACAGAGCGTCTTTCCAATGTAAGAACGGTGCGTATGCTGGTTGCCGAGGATAAAGAATTGAACGCCTACAAAGCCAAGATCACTGATATTTGGAATATTTCAAAGAAGGAAGGATTTGCCAAGGGATTAATGTTTGGCGGCGTAAGTTTCATTTTTGTTCGATTTTCACTCTGCCGTTTTTGACTTTTACTCTAAAAATATATAAAGTTATAAGTTTTGTGAATTTTGCAATTGGTCAGAGGAACAACAGCTTCAATAAAGTTTTTGATTATACCAAAAAAATTTTCCTAGAATCGAATAAATGCGCCAAAAATTAAACTTTGTCATTTAATTTTTGTTGGATTTTGGGACAATTAGTTAGATTAAATCAGAACTGTCGAATCGCTCTTACTCTCTCATTGCTTGACGACTGACTAAAAATTGATTGAATTAATTTGCTATTTAATCCCCAGGCAGGGGGGATCAGCAAGAAAACCAGATGTAAATTGAGAAAAAAATTGCGTGTTTGTCGGCCCAAAAAGCAAAAGTTGTAAAGAAAAGAGTCAAATCGGTCTTGCGGTTATCTACCCTGTTTATTTCGTTTTTCCTTTATTAGATTTTTTTGTAACCACACGTCCTGCAGCAATTGTTTGCTGTTGAAAATTTGCATATTTTTAAAAAATTTCAATTTTTTCATTCAATTTTAAATTTTTTGCTTGCAGTAACTTTTCAATCAGGACAACACTTGTTGTTCTTATGAGGAAAATAAATTTATGAACAGACTATATCTCTATTTTTTTCTAAATTTATGCCGACTTAGTCATCAGTGCTAGTTAGCAAAAGCTCGTCCCCGGCCATGTGTCTCTCCAGTCTAAATTTCAAAGAGAGCATACCCCAAGAAGCTCTCATTTAATTTCTTACAATTTTTTTTTTATTCAAAACCGATTTGGCTTTCAGTTCCAATTCACTGGATACATGTCTCTTACAACAATTCTTTTCTACGGCAGCAATCTGATCAACACTGGCTATTTGACGTACGGCGATTTGTCCTCCTTCTGTCTCTATTCGTTGTTGTGCGCGGCCAGCCTCTCCAATATGAGCGGCTTCTACACAGAGCTAATGAAGGGCTTGGGCGCGAGTACCCGTCTCTTCGAACTGGAGAACCACAAGCCTTGCATTCCGTTAACTGGTTAGTTGCCTATTCTCTTTATTGGTTTGCGTAATTGAATTTGTGGGGCTTTAGGCGGGCGCGTGGTGGAGGACCTGAAAAAAGAAATCCGCTTTGAATCCATCGCATTTTCATACTCGGAACGCGATCCAATCTTCAATGACGTCACTTTCCGTATGCCAGCCGGCAAAATTACGGCTGTTGTGGGCGCGTCGGGCAGCGGCAAGTCGACGATCGCCAATTTGTTGCTTCGGTTAGTCATGTTTTTGGCTTTTTCATTTTTGCTCTTTGCTAATCGTTTTTTTGCTTTGCGATTTGCTATTTTTTTGTCTTAGGCTCAATACTTTTTATATTCAACAGGACATAATTGTTCTATGGGTTGTCTGACGTTTTAAAACACAGGCATTGAGTCTGACAGACGTTTGGCCTAAGCCATTTGTTTGATTTTTTGCCAGATTTCTATTTAATGCAAAATATTGTTGTTGGGCTAGCACAGAGACTGACTATGCGAATTTAAAAGTTTTTAGTGGTTCCACAACGATATTTTGCTATTTTTAAACTTCTGTGAGGTAATAGCTAATAAATAAAAATGGGAAATGACCATTTTACCACCAAGTTTTTTTTTCTGGTTTCACAACTGAATGTTTCCAGTGATGAATTAGCAAAAACATGACCCCGGAAATAGTATTTTGTCCATCACTCCGCACCGTCACTCATTTTTTTTCTTATGGCCAATTAACACTTCCCTGCAATTAATGGCAGCTGAATTTTAGCTTGTATAATCCGTCTCAAGGCCGCATCACTGTGGACGACGTTGATCTACGCGAGGTCGACCCGTCGCGTTGGCGGCGTGTTATCGGGACGGTGGGCCAGGAACCCGTCCTCTTCTCGACAACCATCCGAGACAACATCACTTATGGGTCGGAGCACCCCGAAATGATAACCGAAGACGAGATCCATGAGGCGGCCAAACAAGCCAACTGCTTGGAGTTCATTCAGTCGTTTCCACTGGGCTTTGAGACGATGGTGGGCGAGCACGGCGCCTCAATGCTGAGCGGCGGCCAAAAACAGCGGATTGCGATTGCGCGCGCTCTAATTACGGTTTGCTTTTGATTTTTGTTTCTTAATTTAATGTTGTTTTCGTCTTGACGAGATTGACAAGCATTGAGACGTGCATTTGCATCATTATTATGCATAATCATCATGTGATAAGAGTTTGTCATTGTCAGAGTCCTTACAAATGTCACATTGATCAAAAGGCGACAAGCAAATTTTGATTCCGATTTCCTTTTTTTATTTTGTAGACGTTAAAAGCCATTAATACCTTTTTACCGACCACTTGCCCTCGAAAATAGACTGAATAGCCCAATACTTTTTTTTCAGAAGCCGAGGATGTTAATAATGGACGAAGCGACTTCGGCGCTCGATGCCACAAGCGAGTATTTCGTGAGCTACTTTTGCTTTCTTTTTTTGCAAAAATTTCAATTTTTTGGGGGTTTAGGTCAGGACTGCATTGAATCGTCTTTTGGCTAACAACAACCAAACCGTGTTGATAATTGCTCACCGGTTAGTTTATTTTATTTTTTTATTTACAAGGAGACATAGTCGATTGAATTTTTGGTCGAACATAAATTAAATTTATTTAATTAATATGATTCAAGAAAACTTACAGATTCCAAGTCTAGGGCACAGCTGGAATTATTACTTTCTTTGCTTTTTTGATACTTTTGCCAGTTTTACGTCTCACAAAAATTTCAAAGAATAAAAAACCAACAGGCCTCAGATAAATGGTCCGTAAATTAGCCAGTAATTTAAGCCTTTTAAGTGTCAAAGTAAAGATTTCTTTCTTCTGGGAGGTCTTTTGACCAATAAAAGCGGTTTAAAAAGTGATATAACAGCGGGTGGCCTAGCTGTAAAACGTTTTTTAGCCACTTTTTTTGTGTATTCTGTGTGTTTAGGGTTTTCCATTTTTTTGTCCAAATATTTGTATTTTTGTTGTTTTCAAATTTGACAAAAATTATTTTGATTAATGATCATATTTTAATGAATTAAACTAATATGTTAAAATTGAACGTAGTGTGTTAATTTTAACAGCGCATAGTTGTAACTAAATTGCCATACCGGCTATATTTGTTCCTTTGGACAAAAAGGCACAAAAATCAACAACACAATTCAGCATAACGGATTCATTTTTTTTATATTTTTTGGGAATGAATACAGTATATAACACAAAATATACCGTGTAATTTTGGGAAATATCTTTCCCAAACTTTTTCTTGTTTTATTTGAGGGCCCTAGACAAAGAATTTCTTATAGCCACAATTGATCTTATGAAGTGTGATTTTAGCAATAAAATGAGCAACCTATTGGTATTTTTTTTTCAGACTGTCAACAATCAAGCACGCCGACCAGATTGTTGTGTTGAATCGGGGCACAGTGGGCGAGTGCGGCACCTTTGATGAGTTGATGAAAATCGAGAATGGAATTTTCCGACGTCTCGTCGAGAAGCAGACAATTGGTTGGCGCGAGGATTCCTTTTGAGTTGTGACGGGACGAACGGACAAATCGTCTGAGTAAAATTATTAACTTAAATTGTTAAACAAGTTAGTTTATTATTGTGCGAATTTCTGAGTTACACCTTGATTGTCCTTCTTATTGTTAAATGTGTCAACGGGACACAGGACAGGACAATTTTGCGGCTCACTCTCTCTTTTTCTCTTTTGCGTTTTCTTTCTTATAATTCTATATCAAATAGTCTGTAGTGTTAATTTTCATTGTTAAAGTTTTGATTATTTGGTTTTGTTTTGGCAAGTGAAGTACTCAAAGCCAAAAAAAATGAAACATAATTGTTAACGCTAGAAAACGTTTGATTGTTTAGTTTCAGCCTTGGATTTTTGTTGTTAAAATTCTTCGAATGTTTTTTCGGAGAAGAATACTTCTTTTAAGATTATAAATTTTTTTTCAGTTGGAATTTGTTCAATTATATTATTATAAAGTTTTTTTTTTTTGTTTTTAATTGCAACAAATATTTTGGTGGTTTTTGGGGCTATACAAACTTTTGGTAAATGAGTTTGAAACTTGCCGGGCAAAAGATGTAGACGATGAGGTTGTCCTTTTATTGTAAAGCAGAGACAAAATTACGCAGATATTATGAGACGGACATAAAAGGTACAGATATACTTGCGACGGACAAAATGATGCGGACAGTATAAGACGCACAAATAGGTTAATGAACGCTCACTTCGGATATAATGATACTGACACAAAGCCGCAGACCCGATAAGACGGACAAGTTAACACAAATTGAGACCAAAAGCCGTGAACACCGGGACCATCGTTTTACTGTAACACGGACAAAAGTTCTAACTATCCAAATTCCGCAGAAAAAAATGACGCTGACTTTAATGGAAAATAATTTTAACGCAAAACGACGTCATTTCAGCCGATTTTGAGGATGTTTTCCAATTGGCATTCCTCTTTTAGTTTTGATTTCCCATAACGTGTGGCAACAACAACAAAAAAATTCGTTATATTTGGTTGATTAACTCCATTTAACCACAACTGAATTAGAAACAAACAAAAAAAAATAAAATTTGATTTACAAATTTGGCCTTTGTGTTTCAGCGGTTCAAGACCATTTTTTTATCGCAACTAAAATAGGTTAAGTGCATTTTTGGTCTTTTGCTTCAATCACTCCACAACAGCAGCAAAAAAAGTGAGAGAAGAAGAATTGAGCGATTGAACTTTTATTGACAAATACGTTTTGTTGTTTAATTACCCCTTTTCTTTCCTTTTTGCCGTAGCGTTCGATTTGAGCAAATATTAGAGAAGGAAATTCAACTCCGTCTTGCCTTTCATTTTTTTAACGGAAACTAAAATAAAATGGGAAAATAAATAATTAAGAACCCTTTGACTTTTTTATTTGGTCAAAACAAAATTTATTACTTTTTTTGCGCGCGCCGAAAAAATGGTTATTTTTGTAACATAGAAAGAGCAGTTCTTCCCCAATGGTGATTCACTCCACTTTTGGGCAAATGGAAGATTGAAAGGGGCAGTCGCTTAAGTTTCAAAACCTTGTTGGGTATTTAAAGTGGGTTTAATTTTTGAAATTTACCAATTTTTTTCCGAGTTTCTTTTTTTGTGTTGCTAAAGTAAAAATCATAAAATTTTCTTCAACTTTTTACTGCTTATTTACCACTATTATATATTTATAAACAAATGTAACCCATTTATTTCACTTCAAACTGTTTAATTTGTATTCAGTTTGAACTTATTAATTTTTGTTTAGATGGATTACAGGTTACCAACAATTTTATTCGTCGTGTCAATCGTTCTATTAGCCAATGGACATCCCGTTTTCCACCAACAGTTTCACAAAATCGTAAACGATAATGTGTGTCTGAAACAGTGCATGGACGAGGCGTCTTCGCACCACCATGAGCTCAACATGCTTAAGACGGCCAACATCACCGGATACCTTTACAATATTGGACACATTTGCAAGTACGACCTTTTTTGGTGGGGGGAGCCTCATTAGCCTTTCTTAAAGCTAAAACTTTTTGAAGTTATGCACGGAGTATAAGGCAAGTGACATTAACTCAAAAAATTGTTGTCTTAAGCCATAAAAATGGAAACAATTCTTATGTTCCTTATGCAAAGTGTCTAAAAAGTTCCCCTTTTTACTGTTTTAAAGATGATTACAAATGCTGTCCAATTCAACAAACCAATTCAAACAAACAACAAAACCGACCTCTTTAAAAATTAATAAAAAATAAACCCGCCAGATTTAAAGCTATCGGTGGATTACATGTAGCTCTCACAAAATCCAGGTAACAATTCTTTAGCCAATTATCCGCTGTAATGACGCAGCCTTGCCGACGGTAATCCTGCTAAGTTAATCCATTTATTAGTAAGATTGCTTGTTTAATATAAAATAAGATGTATAAAAAGTTTTAGAAACTCAACCAAAATGCTTAAAAACAGCTTTAAAGCTGGCTCGGAAAGAGATTATAGTTTAACGAGATGCAATCACTGCACCTAATCGGGTTTGTAAAAATGCAAAGCCCAAAGGAGCCAAATAAGCGAATTTGCTCCATAAATAAGTCGTCGAATAGAAAAAAAAGTTGTTACAGCCTCTATAATCATTTAAAAAATGTAAATTTTTAAATGATTTATGCACCACAGATCAAAAATACAATTCAAGCAATTTGGAAAACAAATACAATTTTTTTACTGATTTATTTTTCTTAGGTCAGCTTTTTATTTCTCAAAGTATTCACAATAAGCATCCTGATCAAGTTGTGTTTGTTCTGTGTGGGTAGTTAATAGAGCCTTTCTTAGTTTGTCCCATATGTTCGAATGGCTTTCACATTGGCTGTTTCCTTGATCCGTATTCAGATGTGCTAAAGCTTCAAAGTTTTTTTAAATTCATTGAAACTGTGATCCAGACAACTCACTGCAAAATACGTGCCAGAAATTACCAATCCTCAAAAAAATTTGCTCAAAAAGATTAGAAAATTTAAGTCTTAACGAAATTGCTATTCTATCTAGTCATAAACGCGATACAAAATTTTAGTCCAAGTCTAAGCCTAGAAAATGAGCCACCAGCTAAAGCTTAAGCCACAACCAAACTCAGCCCTTGCTAACCTATATAACAAAATTTAGTGTGACAACCAAAGCTCGCGACTGTATTGCCGCTTGTCAGGTCAATTCGAATCCCTTCGCTTTGGAGTCAATGCAAGTGTCTTGCCAGAAGGAGTCGCAAGACAAAATCCATTCATTAAAACAGTGTCTCGAAGATTATGCTTATAATATTGCCGAAGACTGCCAAGAGGCGTGCGGCAACTACGATAGCATCAGCGATGAAGTCGCGCGGCTATCTGAGGGCTTCAACATCAGTGTTAAGGAGGAGGACCGCATCGCACAAGTGCTTCATAAAATCAATGAGGGATGCAGGTAACCTATTTTTAAAAATGGAATAATCAAATTGGTACTCAAACCAAAAGGAACAAGAAGGTGTGACGATGAGCTGGTCCCACAACGAAAATGCTTTCTTATGGAGTACAAACGGGTCAACCATTTGTAACAAAACAAAAACAAAAAAAAATGCAACAAAATTAGTACTCAAAACATGTCCTTAACCCACATGCGCTCAGTCAATGACAAAATTAAAGCCCATAACCCAAGATTTATAAAATCAGTTATACAAATAATGGAGTCGAGAACAAAAACGACATCGCACAAAAAAACGACGGACGACAACTCGGAAATTTAACCAATATTGTTGATAACGTATAATTTAGTCATAACTCTTTCAACGTGAATGCGGTGACCCCAAAACATATACTGTAAAATATTTTTGAAAATGGCCTTAAAATACTTATTATAAAAATTTATTTCGTCCACGCGTCTTTGTGCTCTATTACCAGAAACAATCTGGTCAAGACACAACAACAACAACACTAGAGCCACAACAAATGCAAAACAATCGCAACTTTTTTCGTTACCCGGAATCCGTTCCCGGAACAAAGAATTCTCCGTGTGCAAAACAAACAAAAAAGACATTTTAGAGTGCTAAAGTGCTCCAAACGATGTGCTTTAAAGGAAATCGACGAGCGCTGTGACACGTTGGCCGACGGACGTGAGCCGGCCAAATTGTTCCGCTCTATCATCCAACGCGTTTTGGTTGCCCAACGACATGACCTCGATCGGTTAGTCCCTTTAACCTTTCTCACTTAAGGCTTTGGATTCAGGTCAGACTTGAAATCTAAATCCCTTATACAGCAAAATTCTCTTTTTTAAATAATCTCAACGTCTTCTGGTTTAGAATGAACATGTCCGAGCATATGTCGCAAGCCGTCCCACTCCAATGCAATTACATGTACATGCCGGAAGTGATGTTTGACACACGTAAGGACGAGCTCTCGCTCAACGCCCTTCACGAAGCCAACCAAAAGAAACATCATGACTCGTTGATCGCACTCCTAAAAAGGGAATTCAAGTCTGACAACACTGAAGCGGGACAAACGGGACTGGACGTGGGTAAGGAAAACACACTTTTGCAATTGAACGCACAAATTTTGCAAAAACAATTGGAAGTTTTGCAATTGCAAGAGCTCAACGCCAAAAGAGAGTCGAAGAGGCTAGACATGGAGTTCGCGTTGGTGAGTCCTTTTGTTTTGCTGAAAGTGTACCTGGGTTTTCTAAGCTATAAATGTGAAAAAAAAATCGAGTTATCTATAAGTGTTCTGCAGTCATATGAGAATTACAATGGGCAAAAAAAAAACTGAGAAATTGCGTGGTTTCTGTCTCTTTTTCCCGAGAATTGAAGTTAAAAATTCAATTGTAAATTAGCTATCCGACTGGAACAACCTTAACTAAACAAATATAGCTGTATACTTCATTTTAATCAGTTCAATCCAAGAAAAGAGACAAAATTTAACTTTGAGCTGAAACTTGGAAACAAATAAAATTTGCCAATCGACTTAAAATCGGAAATCCTATTTATTTGAGCACAGGAAAAATGTTTTGTATTCAAATTTTTTAGGTTTAAGAAATTCCAACGGTAACCAACTTCACGTTGTAAAGTTTAAAAACGTTAAAGTAATTATTTTTAGCAGCAGTGATGAACAATGTCTCATTGTCTTACTCGTTTTTGTGCACTATGACATATCCTCTAATAGGAGCATCTTCCTCCAAATAAAAGCACCCTCTCCTTTTCAGCTAAATTGAAACCCTCTATTAGAAACCCCTTCATTTGGGTTGATTAAAAATAGAATTCCCGGGGCTCGTATTCGAAAAAATATGATATTTTCCTTTGCCTAATGTCAGACATAATAAATATAGCATTGACAATTAAAAGAGAGTTGCTGAGCCATTAGCCACCACTGCTCAGCACCATCCCAGAAATTTCACATTTAGAAAAAAATTATTATAACTGTTTGAGAAAAAAATATTTTTCCAGACACTCTTTTAAAAAATTTAATTATAAACCTAAAAAAAGCGCGCTGAACTAGACAGATTCTTGATTTTGTATTCTCAAAATGTCTTTGTTTTATTTGCACTAATTTTGCCAAAAAATGCCTCAAATCACTGAAATTGAATTTAAAATTTTTCAGGCAGTCAGAAAGAAAGCCCTGCTCCGCGAACAACAGGAAGAAGAGGAGAGCACTGAAAAGCCCGAAAAGAGTGACAAGAAGCTCTAGGAGCACAAGTTTGCAAAAACAGGAGCAGTTTTTGCAACAACAAAAAGCCCCGCTTTGTTTCCCCTAAAAAAGATTTCCTTGGTTTTGATTGATTGTCTACCCCAGAATTGGTTTTATTAGTAACACAAAATAGCAGATCGTCGTTGGTGTTTCTGGTGTTCACACCTATTAATAATTTGTTGTTATTTTTTGCGCAATACAGAGAGTGAGTAATACGGAGAATGGTCGCTTTAGAAATGTTTGTTTAGAGAAAAAAAAATTGTTTGATTTTTGTCAATTTAACATATACTTAATTTAAATAAACTTTTTCTTTGAAATCAAAATCAATTTTCCCACTGAAGTGCAGCCGACAAAGTTTAACCGATGGCCAGGACCCAACACTATTGATAGTGAAGTCACTAATGTATAAATAAAAAATAATAAGCCTAAATTTTCTTTACCCTTTTGTTGCAGCCTAAGCCAACAATATAAAGTTGCACTGGGTAAGTCTGCACCGTAATGGTTACACCTACTCTTTCAGGTCATTACAACGCTGCAAGGTTACATTCTTTCCGTAAACCTACTCAGTAAGGTTTTAAGTAAAGTTTTTTAGAGCAAAGCTTAGCAAATCTCTCAGCTTCTGCAGCTGCAGCTAATACAATAATTTTAAAAAAATTGGGCAGTTTCACTAATTTTCCCACCAAAAAAATAGACCCAAAATTTAATAAAATTAACACTTGCCGTATTTGATTTGATTGTACTTCAGCGTTTATTGCATTTTCTGCAGGCACAATTTCAAAGTGAATTACGCCTTTGGTGCACAACATTGCTTTTTTGTTATGCAGAGGCTATCAGGGTGTCTGTGGCGCTTTTTCGCCGGATAAAATCTATTGATTATGTGCGTCATATAAATCCATTTTTTATCGCAAGTATAGATTTGGTCGAGAAAATCATGAAATTCATAGCGGTCTAACAAAGTGCTACAACAAGTGACTCGTTTTTTCTAGATTTTGGTTAAAATTATGTGATACATCTTGACACTTTTTATGGACATAATCAAAGATGATTTATGATAGTTTTTTGAGCACAAATAAACTCCGCAGACATTTTACGATTAGCTGATGCAGGATATGTACTTTTTGTTACATATACTCTTACAATTCCTCATCAATGACAACTTTTAGTCTGCCGGAGATTAAAAACCAAAAACACTCAAATCAAACTTTTTAAACCATCGCGCACACACATGTCGACTCACTTACGTTTGACATATAATACGTGCAGTTTCTGACGCGGTTACATTTTTACGGTACTCATAAAGTGTTGTAGCTGACGAATAACTGATTTGAAAACTTGAGCTTGAACATCCTTGCAAAACCTTAAGGCCCACTTAAAAATCGTCTGCCGGAGACCAACTTTTAAAACTCCTTTTTAAAAGTATTAAGATTAAATTTGTAAGCCAAAAACAACGCGCTATCATATAAAAAAATATCAAAAGTCAAAATTTCAGGCAAGTAAACCAAAAGAGACGTTAAGTGCAATTTGTTGTTCATATAATAATAATTTAATGCACACATAAAAGAACAATTAACAAGATAAAGGCATTTGATTGAAAAATAATTATACAAAGAATTTTTGAAAGAGTGTTCTTCATTTTTTTTTAACAGATCCTTTGTAAATCTGCAGCGCTATTTGGCGCCACAAATTCAACAGGACTGCGTCTTGAGACGAATACAACAAAAAAATGACATAAATCAATCAACACAAAAGGCAAAAAAGCAAGAATGTATAAAAAATAAGTTATAAAAATGAAAAAAATTTTTAAGCGACATTTGCCTGTCCCTCTTTTACTTAATTCCAAGTTTTCGAAGGCAGTGGTGGAGTCCGTGCTCATGCCATTCGGCCTTTGACACCCAAAAGTCCTAAAATGAAAAAAAAAGTCAAAACAAAGGAGCAAGTCTTTCAAGAAAGAGAAGACCAACTGCTTCCACATCCTATTCAAATAATGTACAATAAAATTGTAAAATGTGCAAAAACATTGTCCTTGACTTTTCGCCTCACATTTTAGTTGCAGACTTTGAAAACACAGGCGTCTTTCAAACGATTAATCTCACCCTCATGTGGTCGAGTACATATTTTCCTCACAGACTCTTAATAACGCAAATATTATAGCAGAAACCCATTTGGTCACAGAGGCCTTTGCCCATTTAGACGGACGGTCTTGCGGATACGTCTCATGGACGTTTAATCTCAATAGCACTTGATTTTAAGGACATTCTGACCTATGTCTACCTGGTGCATTTAAAAGTCATTACAGATTAGTACATTTTTTTTGTAGAAAGTTTGACCTAAGGACATTTAACCTTAATTAATTCGGTTTTAATGACATTTGGTAAAAGAGGCATTTTTTTATAAGGAGATTTGGCCACTAACTTTTTATGTCTCAAATAAATTTATTGTTTGAACATGTCTTCAGGACATTGAGTTACAAAAAAATTTTTTCATTTTAATCACAAAATTTTAAGGATATTTCGCCTTATAATCAATAATTATAAAAACCAAGTCTGTGACTTTTTGTCTCGCAGACATCCAAAGTGAATTTTTTGTCTCATATACATTTTCTCTTTCGGACGTATGGTCACGAAGACATTTATTATTATGAAAATCAAGTCTCAATTCTATTCCAAAAACATATGGCCATTGCGATTATTTAACTCATGGACATTTTTATTTTAACATTTGATCTTACAAACTTATTTTCTTATTTCATTTGGCACGCACAATTTTTTTTTTGCAACCTAAGCATAATATATCTGAAAAAAACACTACACCTCATCTCGGTCCCGCATCAAATGCGCCAAAACTGCGCCTCCCAAAAATACCATATGCTTTCGTCGCGGCGGCGCCTCTATCCGAATTTTGAATTTCTAAACAATTGCATGATTATAACAAATACACGCCGTTGAAAATTTAAAGAAAGTGGGAAGTGATACCATACTTTCAAGACAAACAAGTAAAAATAGGTGTGCGTAACGTAATAATTTTTTATATAATTTTTAAACATAAAATGGTACATATTGTGTTGTTTACTGTAATAGTAAAAAAATAATTCGTTATACTAATTTTTATTTAAAAGTTTAAGTCTTTTTCTCCACATCATTGTCACGGAGTTTATGTCAAAGACAAAACGTTTACCTTAAAAAGGCAAAAAAAAACAAAAATGGCCAACCTGAAAAGCTTCCGTGTTGCCCTTTAGCACTCGATCCAAATACAGTTGTTTCAGTTCGCGTTCCAGACGACTCGGCAGTCCGGGGTACATTGTTGTGCCGCCCGACAACACAATATGTTTATAAAATTCTAGCCTTGTATCTAAAATTTGTGCAATAATTATACAACTAAATCAAAATTCATCAAAAATTTTGGATTTAAAACAAAAAATTACCAATGTCCGCCGACTGTATAACGCTGAAAAGCAGTTCGGATAACCCACTTTTTTCTACGTCAATTAAGTGGGGTTGAAATAAGACTTCGGGCGCTTCGAAACGTTCACCGCCCACACGGATGACGCGCCCGTCGGGCAGCTAAAAATATACAAAGCTGGATAAAAAGAAATTTATTTAAAATTTAATGATCATATATTAAAAAGCAGAATACAGTCTTCGTCCAGGATTATTTAGCTCTCAAAACAAAAGTCATTGTAGGATAAGAGGACTTTGGGTCGAACAAACTAGCCATCAGAAGACATTCTTGGCAGACAGAAAGAACATTTTCGGCATAGAGACAATTGGCCAGATTTATAAAAACAACTCATGCAGCATCAACTAATCCCAAACAAAGTTAAAGCGAGGTGAAATAAGCTCTTTACTCAAATATAGTCATGGTGCCAAGCGCTATAGGATTTCAGCTTGAGTCAGTAAACAATGATCAAGTAGTCTAGGGCACAAATGGGATCTCTAGCATATGAAATCGTTAATATGCGCGTCAATAATTCTGCGCCTTCTCATTTTACTATTCTTTTAGTCAAAATCAACTCGGGTCACAACACATCATCTCAATTTTTTTTACATCAATAAATCAACTTTTGAATAAGGCACGAGCAGTGAGCAGTCCCTATTTCTTTAAACAACAATTTGATTCCCAACAAACCAGTTTATCTTAACTAACTTAACTAGTATTAGCCATGCCCATAAAAAAAAGAAATAAGCACAATCCGACAAAAAGCCTTCCACATAGCCGCCTACCCAATTCAACTATTTAATTCTACAGTAAACCAACAATGCCTACCGTATAAGACTCGGTGAGAACTGTCGTCTCCAACGCCAATTTCTCTTCCTGCACAACATCGTAGGCGACATAACACAGCTTTTCCTTCAATTGGCGAACTGTCTCAAAGTCGGCGGAATGATTGAATGCATAGCCGCGTAACAACAATAACTAAACAAAAAACTTCGATAAAAACAACAATAATTTAACAACAAAACCTTAATTAAGTATTTAGTAATGTCACGACCCGCAATATCCAAACGTTTAGTTAAATGTTTCAATGCAAAGCCCTCGTAGACCGGACAAATGTGCGTGACGCCGTCGCCGCTATCTACCACAACGCCCGTCAACAGGCCTTGCGCATACAGCGTCAGGACTGCCTGAAAATGAAGAATTTTAGTAAAAAGTAAGCAAAAAGTATCATTTTATTACCAATACGCAAAGCCATCCAATTTCAAAACTTTTCAAGACATATCGAATTATTTGCATTATTGCAGCATTTTACAACAATAACTTAAAAGCAAAAAGCGATGCTTCGTGTTGTTTTTGCCCGCAAAAATTTTGCGCATAATTGACTTCAAGCATTGCCACCAGTAATAGGTAATGGCCCTATTATTCCTTGTTCTGATTGAAGCCACTTCAACTTTAACGCCATCCCATAAACTGCGACCTTATCAACTCGCTCCTAGTTAGCCATGCGGTTAGCAGTGGTGAAAAACTAACTTTTTCAATTTTCAATGATATTCACCCTATGCCTGACGTTAATTAAAGATTAAAAATATACAAATCATTTAAAAAAACAACAAAACACAAAAAGTTCACTGGCCCACCGTTTTCCAATAAACCTAAGACCAGTCAAAAAAACTCCAAACAAAACAAACCTGAATGGCAATGTAGATGGAGTTAAAGCCGTACTGCTCAAACATCACTTGAAATAGTTTCTCGCGATTGCTGTCTGGGTTGAGCGGCGGCTCGGTCAACAACAATTTGCACTCCTTTAAACAAAACCGTTTAAAACAATCTAAAAAAAAAAGAAACAAAACCGTCGGGTCGATGTCCAACTTCTCGGGGCCAAATGTGTAGTCCCACAGATGGCCCATGTCGTCCCAGTTTCGGACAATCCCATTCTCCATCGGATAATTAACGTCCAGCATTTGCCGCATCTCTGTGCACTCCTCACCGACCATCAAATCCTGCAAAAAAACCAATTTATCAGCTTAACCAATGCAATGAGCACAAAACAAGTAAAAAAACCTTTATGGCAATGTTGTTGATCCGCTGATTGGACCTCACCAACGGCCGGCCGACCGCCGACGGAAAGATGTGCGAAGGAAAATTTGTACCGGCATACCCACACTTTACAAACTGCAAAAAAAATTATTTACAATACTTGATTAAAGATAATGGTACTATTGTATCGTAATTATAAGCACCACGATTTTGAATTTAAATAAAGTTAAACTACAAAAAAAAATTTCACATCAGATGGGCAGAAAATGAGCAATTAAATAAAGCAAAAAAAAATAAATTTAATACCGTCTACCTATATAAATTATTAATATTTATTAATAACAGATTAAATAGCTTAAACATGCTTTAAAGAATTGCATGCATGCTGGTAGGTAGTCCCTCTCGGATTACTTAACTGATTCTTGAAAAACTAATAACGCTTTTATTTGAGTCCAAAATGTGATGAATAGCAGTCAGTCAATCATTTGGGCTAAATTAAACGGACACATTATGCATTAATTTTAATGTTTTAAATGATCAATTTTTATGCAAAAAAAACTAGTATTAGAAACAACACAGTTATACTACGCAAAATTTGGCGAGCAGACACTAGGTTGGACGCCAATCAAACAAAAAATGTAAAAAAAAATAAAATTCATACCCCTGTTCCATTGTCAACAACAATGATTTTGTGGCCGTGACAATCCATTCGAGACGACCGCAATCAAAAGCCGACAACAATTAACTAAACACTGGCCAGTAATTTTCAAAAATAGCTGCAAAACCTTTTTGAATGAATCACAGCAAGAGATTAATTTTTAAAAATTTTTTTGCAAACATTTTGCCAATTTCACAAATTTTTTTTAAAAAGAGCTTTTGCTTTTCCAGATAGAGCTGAAGCCCTAACTGAAAAGATTTGCAAAAATCGCATTTTGCAAAATTTTTTTCATTCCCTTCGTGGAGTCAAAGTTTTTACGCCACAACGCACTCAAGTAATACCGCGTATCGATAAACCTACAGGGTAATTTTTTCAATCTTCCTGAGCAGTTACTTATCAACACTTGCCCTAGACTTATAAAGGAAATATACTAAATCCAGTAAAAATATTTATTTTTGACCTTTTGACATAGAACGTCGACGTTTTAAACTTGAAAAAAGGCAGGATCCTAATTAACAAGAAGTTGAGTTTGAGTGGCGCAGATTAAATGTCCTCAAATTATAAGATAAGAAAGGCCAATTCTTAGAATAAATCATTTTTTATTATGTAAATTGTAGGAAGCGCCACTAGTAGAATATATTCTGAAAAACGTAAAAAAAAAAGCTTTGCCCCTTGAAAAACCTGCTTTGTAGAAATACAAAAAAAAAGCTTGGTAACCCTTTTTATAAGAATATAATAATTATTCAATTTTATTTTTTGTGTTCAACAATTTTTAATTTGTAAAATTTTATTAACTATTTACAAATGAAAAAAAATGAAAATTAAAAAAAACACAAAAGTTTAAAGCTTAAAGCTAAACCTAAATTAATTATCCATTTTTAATCACAATAAAATTAACCCTAATATACAATATCTATAAGAAAATCGCTCTACACTTTCTTTTTCTGAGGCAAAATTTCGATTCTGACCAGTTTTACTGCGACTACATATCCTAGTTTTGACGCTTCTTGTCCACCCCCAAACAGAGGCTCTACTGAATGCCTGCGCCATAAGTACACCAAACACGGGGTATTCAATCAGCCAAGACCTCCAAGACCTCGCCCATGCCTTTAGTGTGGTGTTCGCGGAGGATCAATGGCATCCCTACGCGGACGAATTCGACTTGTTGCAAGAATTTGAAGGTTACCATCAGCCATTCCTTCGGGTGAATCGACTTGGCGCCTTTGATTTTCGTAATCACAACCGTCCGACACAACGAGCCAATAAAAACTATTAAAAAAAATTGTGAAATTAACAATAAAGAAATGTTAAGAAAATTAAACAGTACCGGTGCCCTGAAAACCAACCGAAAGCTCTTTCGTCTTGGTTGGGTGATGGAGTAAATAAAATTTGGCCACAAATTGTCGGCAACACACACAAGCGTCGTTCATTCCAATTATGATCATACCCTAAAAATCACAATATTTTAAGAGTTGAAAGGATAAGCGATTATTTGTGGCGATTTCAGTCTTACTAATATCGATTTGCCAGACTTTGAAGTCCCGGCAGTCCAGTTAGCTAATTGCAATTAGACTGTGTGAGTTGGCAATGCATGAGACTGCACGCCAACTCTCAAGCGCCAAAAAATAAGTTGATTAAAGTCAGATAAAAATGTGATGAAGCGCAAGTTCGTATAAGCGCCAGTAGGCGAAGTATCCCTGGCACGACTTCAAAGTGGCACTACTTCATTCGTAAAAGTTGGTTGTTTGGGGGGTTCGCGTTTAATAGATAGCCTTCAAATTAAAAATTTTCTAAATCCAAAGCGTTTGAGAAAACCGCAAAACAATAAAGGCATTAAAAACAACCGTCAAGTTTAGTCAAGAATTTTTATCATTTGCCAGCTGGTAAATTTGCGTGTACGTATATTATTTTTCATTAATTTGCTTTTATTGCTTATCAAATATTTTTTAACAGCCGATTCAGCTTTATTACAGCACCATATCTTTTAATATAACATTCTGATTTATTGATCAGCTCTTTTTCTATAAATAGAGATGCAAGACTAGTCTAATCGGCCAAAATTTAGTTTTTCGATGAAATTTCATCAAATTAGATCATAACTCCTAACACAATGAGAGTCAATTCACAAATCACCAACAAATAACTTACTTTTCGAACTTTTAGCAGTCTGGTCTGCAAAGGCGCGTTCTCATTGCCTTTGCACAGACGGCGTTGGGCGCCAACCCGAAAAGAAATGTGCAACGCCGCACGTTCGCCAGCGCACACCTTGTAGACCGGCTGTTTGTTGCGGTGAATACTCCGAACGACTCCCTTGCAATAACGCCCAAATTTGTTCGGCCCAATTTGAATTTCCTGCGCCTCCTGGATTACGCCCTCCGCCAAAATTCCGCACACAACCATTCCCAGCTGTAAAGCAAACATAAAACCATTGGCATCCAGAAGTCTTCCACTCACCTTTTCGATTTGAAACAGCTCATCGATGTAGAAGAGAGGCGAGGTGTAAGCGGGTGAGAACGAGCCGGGCGCATAGAAATTTTCAGACTGGCCGCTCTCCAGCGTCAGACTATTGCAAAACTTCAAATTGTACTGGGGCAGTGAGCCAAGGAAGAACTGCAACAAATTTATGTTGACGCCGGTAACGCTCGAAATCGACAGTATGGGGACGACGTTGTTCCCCACCGAGCTAGTAACCGACGTTGCACACCTAAAAATGAAAGAGTATATATATATATATTTTGAAAAGAAAAATTAAAAAAAGAAATGTTGCAAATTAGTTCAACCTTTCAATATAAAATCTTAGCAATAATACTGGTTATTGATTAGCAGTCTAAAAAACTTGACCGCAAGGTTTTTTTTTAATTTGCATTCTAAGGATCAATTAATAAACTAAAACAATAACTTCTTAACAGTATGTATGTTATAAAGCTCGACTTAATGCAACAACGCAAAACAAGAAATGTTTTAATAAATTTAATACTTACAAGACGGCGTTCCCTATCGACGTTACGCGCACCGACTTTAGAGATTCATTCAAATTTTTGACAAAACGCTCAATGTTCACCAAAATCTTTTCATTATGCAACGCTGAGACCAAATCGGTTTTCGAGACAACAATAAAGAAAGGAACGCCCAACGCCATGATCAATCCAATATGCTCTTTGGTAACGCTTGTAATGCCTTCAAAAATAAGTGTACAAATTTTGCTACCATGGCATATAAATTTGATCAACTTAAATTTCATTAACGTCACTCAAAAAAACTCCATAAAAATTCTCTTTAACAAACCTGTGACTGCATTGACTAAAACCGCACAATAGTGTGGGTTGTATCCGCAAACGCCGTAAATGGTTGTCTTCAAATAGCGCCGATCGCCGGCCAAGTCGATCAGGGTCACAATTTTTACAGCACGCTCAATTATTTCCTCCAATGAGTTCTCCTCGTAATTGATTAGCTAAAAACAGTACATTCAGCGTTACTTGTGTTCGAAAGCTAAAGAAACAAACATTTCCATCTGCTGAAAATCCCACAAAGTCCAAACACACCGAACTGGTCTTACCCGTTCGAAATTCGTGTAAATGACGAAACAAATTCAATCGCGTTTTTCCCTGACCATTGTCCAGCTCACCTTGGGTCAACACTCCACACAATGTCGACTTGCCGGCCTCTGCGCTTCCCAAAAATGCTATCCTAAACAAAACATTGTGGGTTTTGAAGTTGTTCCGCAAAAATAGATACCTTAAATCTACAAAATTTCGGCCCGTCGGCATTTTTCTTATCCAAACGTCGGCGATTTGCCGTACTTCAATTGAGTCAGTGCTAGTCCTCACGCTCCGAACAATCCTTTTGTTCATCTGAAAATAAATGCATTGCTTAGTTACGGCCAATATCAAAATTAAAAATGCTCAAAATTTTTAAGAACCCCTAAGTAACATACATATTCTAAACGTCTCACTCAAAAAACACCAACTCAACATAAAAAAGGGTCATCTTAACATAACTAAAAGTCCCAGTGCGGTAAAAATCTACACTATTGCGTAGTTACAAACCTGCGTACGGCGTTCTTTCTTAATAAATTAAAACATTATGAATGTCTAACATTTCGTCTAACGGTATCTCCCAAAAAGTATAAATATATTAAAAAACAAACCATTTCAATGGACGCGCCAATCGACGAAGCAATTTTAAAAAGTGAGTCCAGCGACTCCTTCATATCGGAATCCGAAAGCCCAACCGCTCTTCCATCGTCCTCAACGCCAATACGATACAGTGCTTCGCCGTGACCTTCGCGCAAGCGCCACTTCATTTGCGTGGACAAGTGCTGAAGGCGGGAAACGCTCGGCTTAATGAGCCGCCACTATAAAACGATTCCGTCTATACGTCGTTTAAACCAAGCAAAAATTGTACCTTATACTCCACATTTCCGACCTCATTTTCCGGCGAAAAGCGCACAATCTCATTGTTAGACTGATGAATGTCAGAGTCGATGACGGTCGATTCTGTGGCTTGTTGATACTTTAATAAGACGACGTCACGTTTCCGCATCGACGACGACGACATTTTAGCTGGAACAATGAGATTTTATGCCAAAAAAATAAAGAAGGAAAACATCAATAAAAATATAAAAAAACAACTGAAAAAATTGTTTAAAAAGAAAAAACCAGCTGAGTCAAACACACGTTTTGTGACAGCATCCAAAAAGAGAAGCTGTCCTGTGTGGATAAACAGCTTTAGCTGAATATGTTTATAAAAGGTAAGAAAATGTGAGAAAAATTGGCAGGGAAAAAAGTCTCTCTGTTTTTCAACAAAAAAGAGGAAATTCAAAAAATTTGAAAAAATGCAAATTTTTTCTTACTTTCAAAAAACAAGAAAAATCTTCTTGTTTTATTTTACAGAAAACTGCTGCAAGACCCAATTATTTTTTTACAAATTAATTTACAGGTTAAGTTTTTTTCTCAACGTTGTCAGCGTAGTTTGACAGTTTCGACAATGGTTGTGTTAAAAGTTCTGTTCCTCACGCATTTGGTTTTTTTAAAACTCCAATACAGAATAAAGCAATTTTCAATTTTTTTTATCAATTTCTTTTTTACACTATACTGAAAATTGACTATATACATGAAATCCTAAGAAACATAGCATCATAAAAAAGGCTATATTTATGACTTCAAATTTTATCAAAGCTGAACATATGAGCTTTGCTGCTGTTTGACTTTTTCATGGCTTGTTGAATTGCAACATTACAAAAATTTATAATTTTTAACTTGGTTATTTAGCTTAAAACCTTTAAATTTAAAATATAATAACTTGAAAATTATGCAAACAATGAAAATTTTAAACGAATACGGTTTAAAAAAATCACCAATGGATTATGAATAGGGATAATGGACACGAATCTCATCCCTAGTAAACATATCTGGATTTGTAATCATGATTATGTTAGAATGTGTTTGAAATATGTTAGGTCCTGCAGCAGTTTTCTGTAAAATAAAACAAGATTTTTCTTGTTTTTTGCGGACTAGGAAGTTATTTATCTCTTATTATGACAAAAAATATTATCTTTTAAATGGGTCTTTCTCCAACACGTGGATTATTTACCAAAACAATCCTTGTTTATCAATATTAGTGAACAGTAATCAAGACCACGAGAAATACATTACCAACCTATCAATTGCGGAAATTAGTTGCACTAGATTCTTCTGCCCGTTCACTTTACACCTTTTCAATTTATTTACACTGCATTGCAAAGCATTGAAATAAGTGTTCTTTTGTAATATTGCGTTGACAAAATCAAAAATTTCATTGCTGATTGCTAAATTTTTGCAAAAAAATTAAAAAATTTTAAAACAAATCATTTTTCAAGGCGGTCAATAGTTTTAAAGAAATAGCTTCGTACCGCAGCACAATTTTTGGCTTTGTAAACATATGGGAAATTGAACTCCAAATGAGAAAACCCTTTTGTAACCAAGGCAGTTAAAACTAATAGCATTTACAGTTCAACAATGCAAGCGAAAAGGGAGTGTCCACACATGACATTTTTTTTTATCAAAGACGTCATCGAATACTTTATTTTGTGCAGTCCTAAAATTAAATTAGATTGTATGTGGTTTGGAGACCTCAACGCGCAAATTAGTGATTTGTTAACGTATTTTTGTTGTGAGAATCCTCTGAGGTCCTACTTTATCGATTTATAAAAAACACTACTTCCATTTCATTCATTTTGGGATCTTTCACCTTTTAAGAAATAATTGCAACCCATAAGTTGGGATTTTTCAAATTTAATATCACATTATGAATATATCAATAAGCACTAAGGAAGGCACGCAGCAAAACTGCTTTGAATTTTTGAAGGTACATCAACTGCTCTCACTTTGACTCACCTCAATGACAACTTCTTTATTATTTTCTTTCATTGCTGGCATTTACTTTTTATTTGTGCATACAACAAATTTTTTTTATTGTTATCAGATAACTCTCTACTTGAATTGTAATTGCGTTGAGAAGGCTTATGCTTCAGTCATAGGCTTAGATTATAAATGAAAATAATATGTTACGTTTAACAAAAACTAAATTTATAAGCTGAAAAATTAAGCCCAAAAAGTTGAACAACTCACAAATCCTGAAAGGGTCACATAAAGTGTCTCTGTGAGCCAACATTGGCTCTCACAAACACACACAAACACTAAAATACATATTCGATTCATTCATTGTGCTATCATCGAGGGTGGAATAAGCCCATTTATTCTTTGTTAAAGAACTTAAATAATCTCAAACAGTGCCTATAGCAGTACACAAATAATAGAAACTGGGTATTATTTTTTACCAGTTTTTGGACTCATCAGTTTTTTTGGGATATGTTTACTCATCCGGCTTACATTCAAAAGTAGGTGTTTTCGGTAATCAGTCGTTGTTGCCTCGGTTTTGTTCTTGTTATTATTATTTGACTGGGGCATTAAATTATCCATTTATTCTTATTTGGCCTACTCAAATGATCTCAAATTGCGCCAAATAACATTCTTTAAACCTTCATAATACATTCTTCAAACAACAATAATTAAAGATTAATACGTATGATTTTTGTCTTGTGATTACAATGCTAATGGATAAACAGTTTATTGTAAATATATATTTAATTTATTTTTAATCTAATTATTCCGCTTCTGAGTGCGCTTTCAGTGAAAATTCTGTGCAGCATATTTTCAATTGCATCTCTCAATTTTGCATTAGCACGGTATGCATTTTTAAATTTTTCACGCAACGATCCGACCTTTTCTTCTATTGGCAAAACGACCCGCTCATACAATGTAATATCGAATGCGTTGCTAGTTATTCCATTCTCCAGATCCAATTCCTCCAATTTTTGTTTTAGCCATTTGTCTGACTACTTCTAAGAGTTCTGTAATAAATGGTTTTAAAGGAGCGAAAGCTTCTGTGCGGTTTGGCACAATTGTATTTGGAAGTTTTAACGCAGTTAGGTCAACCCAACCATTTTTGAATTGACTTATAAAAATCTCTGCGCTCTGTTTCGCTATTTTACACATTTATTTCGATTAGAGGTTGTAGTTAAAAAACTATTAACTACTTGGTAATTAAAAAAAAATTTGGTTTATGTTTTACCACGATTTATTTTTTAACAGTTTTTTCGAAATTTTGTTAAAAATTTACAAAAAGAAAGCATTTTTTCGTTTTCCACTTTTACCTGAAGAAAGGTGGCAAAATTTTGCTTTTTTTTATCGAAACATAATTTTTTTCAAGACTGCCCAATCGCGAGTCATTGATTTTTAGTGCATGCATACTGGTATGCATATATTGTCCCAAGGAGACATTCGTTCCTATTTTTGAACAATTCGCTATATAAGCAAACATTAAAAGTATTAGTAAAATAAACTATTAAAAAAAAATTTGGTTATTAGTTAATCGAAGATGGATGGGGATGTCGCCAAATATTGCGCAGTTATTTGGCCTTATACTAATCTTCAGTTCTTCAGGTTTTCTCAACTTTTCCACATTTATTTATCTAAAAAATTTTCATTTCTGTAGCGCAATCCTTATCTGAGTTTGTGGATTACTACGAAAAACTTGATTATCAACCGCTGCAAACTAAAAGACACAAACGATCCGACTCGGATGAAATTGCATTGCGTTTCACTGCATTTAACAGGTAAATTATTTCGATCAATGTTAAAAACAGTTTAAGCTGAAACTTTTCAACAACCCTTTCTTATCTTTTTTTGAACACATCCTCGGGGTTACATCTACAGGGTAGACCAAACATAACTAAATTATTATGCAAAAATACTTCCGAAAATTGGCAAGTTCAACAGTGATAGAAACGAGCTTTTAATTATAAATTTGTACTGACAATTTTTCTCGAAAATAATTGGAATGTCATGTGACTTGTTCTTTCGGCCACAAATTACTGCCCAGCTGCATTCTGTTGAGCTTAAAACAACGAATAATTTTAAGTTTAAAGGTTTTTTTAAAAATTTGAATTCACGCTCATATCAATACTGCTATGATTAATACTTACTGAAACAATGAGGGTGCTCAATTTATAGGGGCCAAAAGAATAGTTTGTATTATTTATGGTTGTTACCTCCTGATTTTTCATTAATTTCAATTTGCTTTCTGCAATACTTTTTTCTTTGCACAAACCCTCTAAAATTCTAATTTGTGTCTAAGTAATTGTTTCAATTTGCATTTTTAATAGTTTTTGCTTTTGCCTTCTTAATCCTTTCTTAAATTCCATTTAAACTTTTAAATTCGTTTTTTCTTTTCGAATTTTTGTTCGCCAAATTCTTTCTTCAAATGTCCAATCTTTTGTCTTTAGAACTTTTAATTTAAAACTGTTGCCGCTTGACAAATTTTCCAATGTTTTTACTGATGACTTTATTGTCGATGTGGATAGTGTCGAATTGCCTGACCAGCTGGACCCGCGCCGCTTTTTATACAACGGTTATGTGGACGGTACACATCGTTTTTCGTCTTCTAAAATTTTCTTTGATTATTTTAAGGAATACGACTTCAATCTTGAGTCTTTTCACCTTTTTTTTTTAAATTTTTTTTCAATATTAAAATTTAATTATTTATTTAGGCGAATTGTTCTCAAAAGTAGACGGCAGCTTAATGAATGGGATTTTCGACGGCCGCATCACGACTGTCGATGGAAATTCATTTACCGTAGAGAAATTGACAAAGTTTAGTGATTTTTCGATCGATAACTTGGCGTATCACTCGTTGATTTATGCCGACCACAACGTTCCGTATAGGCCGTCAAGGACGCGTCGACTTCGACGTCAGACGTTAACTTTGAACGACTCGAATGGTTTAAATTTTAATTGAGTTTGATGCATAGATCCCCATCACATTGGGTTTTTGACTATCAAAAGTTGAATAACGCTTTTTATATCCTTTTTTTCCAGCTACTGGTGGTTGCGGCCTGTCTAACGACATTGCCAACGAGATGCTGTTCGTCCAAAAGTCGGTTCTTTCAAATGAAAATGGCTTTTTTGAAGACGCTTTGTAAACCATTTTTTTAATTGTTCAACTTTTAATCTCCAGTTGGAAAAAATGAATGAAATGTTGAACGCTGACTAAATGACAGTCTCAGCGAAATTACCCTGCTTATAACTATTATATTGTGAAATTAATTTTTTTTTATAAAATTAATAATAATTATATCCTTCAACTCATGCCGTGTCACCTCCTTACCAACTTGCACCTTATCTTACGTTAGTCACATAGTTTGCAGGAAGCAAGTTGATAGGCAGCGATTTGAGTTGAAGTGACTTAAACGGTTAAAAGTAGGACTTTTTTGTCATTCCAACGAATTGCGACTAAATGTTTTTTGAAGCCCTATATTTCAGTGGAGAACAGCGTAATCGTCGCTTTTCAAATATCAATCCTTTTGGGCCGAGAACAACATTTCAATCGGAAGCCATTCATTACAACAAGGACACAAAGTTGTACTCCGTGCGGACTTGCACTTTATACATTCAAGTTTGGCTGTTTTAAGTGTTTTTGTTTCTCAAAGCTTAACCTGATCAAACCTATGTTTGCATTAAAAGTTCATCAAATTTAGGTAGACCAACTCCTTTATCATGAAGTTTTTGTAAAGGAAGGCGGGCAAAATGAAATCACGTAAGCTGTTTTTTTTTAATTTTCTTGTGCTTATCGCTTGTGTTTAATATGGATAATAGTTTAATTTACGGCTCGAATCGTTTTTGACAATCTAATCATATCTAATAGTTTGCTAAAAATGAAAGTTAAAAACATCCATAAAATGTTTTTACTAGAATAATTTTGGCTTGGCTATTTTAGGAGTCAAAGGGCTTTCTCAATATGCCTGACTCAAGTCGAAAAATTGAAGTAAAATTTTCAGCGGGCTGTGAGCCTTGGCCCTTTAATTTTGGCTGTGAGCCTTGGTCTTTGATCAGAATTCAGAAGTCTTGAGCCTTTCTAAAAATGTTACCCCTGCTTTTTTCAGACTTTTTTTTGGGCCCTAGACAGCGCGTAAATGTGAGGCTTATTAGCAGCTTGAGAAAACTGAACATTGATTCAAATATGAATGAGGTCAGCCCAATAGTTAAAAATTTATGTCAAACGTTTCTCGCAGTTAAACGTCAGCAAAATTTTGTGACATTTCATTCATTCTTTTTGATTTTATTGACAAATTTTTACTTTGCTCGAGCTGTCAAAAAACGCTCCAAATCCAAACGCTGGTCCTAGTCCCTATGATGTTCACGTAGAGCAGCCAATTAAAAAACGTTTGGAGCGATGTAAAACGAACTTCAGTCGATTTTTTGTAGATAAAAGATCTTGAGCGACAGCAGCAGTCATAGTTTTACTTATTTCGTTTTAATTTTTATTTTGTTTCCTACTTTATTTTTCTAATTAATCTGCAAATTTTGGATTTCATACCCCCAAACAATTTAGGACTCGCGAAGAAATCATCAGTATGGTGCACGCTCATGTGGAGGCGATCAACGAGATATATGAATCGACCAATTTTGAAGGCATTACTGGCCTAAATTTTGTTGTTCAAAGAGTCTCAGTAACGCCTTTCCCATTTATTGTTTTTTCGTTTTTATTTCTATTGATATCATTTTTGTAGATCTACACCAACGAATCGTGCATCAAAAATGGAAAACCGGTGATGGGCAGTCGGAATCCGTTTTGCGAAGAGAATGTCGACGTTTCCAACTACCTGAATATATTGTCGCGAGGCAATCACGCAGCGTTCTGTCTTGCCTACGCATTGACGTTCCGCGACTTTACGGCCGGTACCCTGGGCTTGGCGTGGGTTGCCAGCCCGGATAGTGGTACAGCCTTTTAAGTTTTTTTAAAGAATTTAAGTGTGGGCTTATTGTCATTTTTCAATTAATTTTACCTTTTATACTCGTCTTCTTTTTGTCCTTTATCTTTGTCTCGGAAAATGGCGTGCGGACAAACTTACATTTTTTTAAACTTTATCCTTATGAAATTATACCGTTGCAGTAATTTTGATTTTAAAACATCTCTTTTTGTCCTTTCTTTTTTTGTCCTTGTTGTATGACTTTCTCTTAAATGTTTGCTCTTTGCATTTCTCTTTTTCTAGTCCCATGCTCTCTTTATTTTTTATTTTTTTGCAAAGCTTAGTACGAATGATGGGTAATGGTTCAGGAACCCTCTAAATTGTCAATGCTATTTTTTGTTTGACCTTAGAAATATTAAAATAGTTTGCATAAATTAGATTCTGCTTTTTTTCGTTTAGTTTAGCTTTTTCGCTTATTGTTTTATTAGTTCTATGCTTTACTTATAAGCAGTGATGGGTAATGGTTCATTAGCTCATCCCCATTTCCAGCGCTCTTTTTTGCGTTGTCTCACGTCAGATAAAGATAAATAATGTATCAATACGAGAGGGTTAATGAACCATTACCCATGATTGCTTAGCAGCCATTTTTTTCTAGGCACCGCCGGCGGTGCTTGTTACCCCAACGTTCAAATTCGAAGGCAAATTGGCGAGCCCCTTTCTCGTCGGTCATTGAATACGGGAATCATCTCGTTGTTGAACTATGGCCGCCGAGTGCCGGCGCGCACTTCCCATTTGACGTTGGCGCATGAAATTGGCCACAGTTTTGGCTCACCGGTATTCTTTCTGTTAACACGCTTTTTTTTTGCATAATGACATCAAAAGTATGTTTATTTCTATTATCAGTTTGATTTTTTAGCACGACGAAGTGATGGAGTGTGCGCCGGGACTGCCCGACGGAAATTATATAATGTAAATGACTTTCCTTTTTTCCTACTAATTTTTTTGCTGGGTTTATAATGACTGCGAACACAAGGGCTGGCATTGAGGATTGCTTGGGGGACAGCCTATTTATCATAGGACTTTTTCTCCGGATTTAAACATTCAAGTTTAATCATCCTCCGTGTGCAAAGTCCGGGTTCCGTAAAATTGTATTTTTTTTCCTTGTTTTAGGTTTTCTTCGGCGACTTATGGTGACAAGAAGAACAATGCCAAGTTTTCACCTTGTTCGTTGCGCTCGATTAACGCCGTTCTGCGTACGATTCTCTCCAATGTGCCCATTGACATTAGCAAAACGCCTACCGTCGACAATACGAAACGCAACTGTTTCCGAGGTTTTTCTATGTTTATACAAATATTTAATGGGTACTGTACAACAAGTCTGTCAAGTACTTTATAAAACAGCTTGTGGACAATAAGACGCAAATGGCAAAGCCGAAAATTGTTAAAACGGAATAATTTTTTTTCAATTTTTAAAACATTATACAGTACATTTTTGTGTTGTTTACTGTATTTATGTCTAAAAATATTGTAAAAAATTTATTCTGTTAGGCTAATTTTTATTTTTGATATTTGCGTCTTTTTGTTTTAGAGCCGTATAAAACAGTACATTACAAAAATTTATTTGGTTTTTAAAATCAGACTTTTAGCCCTGCCCCTGCGGACTATTTCCTTCTATTTTTAATTAGTGAAAATTTGTTTTTCAACTTTAACAATATTCCGTTGTTTGATTTTTTTACATTTTTAGTACTGTAGTTTACAAAAAAATTCTGTCTGTCCGGCGTATAGTCCTCGTACGTTTAGACCATATATTTAAGTGAGGTCCATTTTTGTGTTTGCCATTATTTTTTTTATCAAAATTGAAGAAGCGCAATATTGCCGTCTATTGAACACTGTTGAAGCGTTGATCGTCATGTTGTTTAATTGTCTACTGAATTCCCAGTAACTTGCGCCGGCTAACTTTTCTCCTAATTGCTAACATAAGCTAGCTTCTCAACGTTTTGTGCATGGACGACTTTGCTTAAACAACTAAATTGAGCAAAAATTTACGCTTACATCAAATCGCACAATCATTTTGTGAAAAAAAAACCAAATCAAAACCAAAATATTTCCTTACCGAACAGCTTACCGAACTTCTTGACATTTTTTAGCTAGAGAGTCTGCCTTCTGCGGCAATCTCATCAAGGAAGAGGGCGAGGAATGCGATTGTGGCTTTACAAAAGCGGAGTGTGACTCATTGGGCGATATGTGAGTTTCTAAAGTAAACATTGCAATTTTATATCGCCTTTTTTCAGTTGTTGCCTATATCCGGATGACACGCCAATTGGCAGCGGCTGTAAGCGTCGGGCGGGCGTACGCTGTAGTCCGTCTGAGGGACCGTGTTGCAATCAGAAAACTTGCGACTACGTCAATGCGTTTGTCCGAAAAGTTTGTCGTCAAGAGTCGGACTGCCAACTCAGTCAGATTTGTAGTGGAATGGCTAGCGAGTGCCCGGAAAGTCGATTCAAACCTAATGGAACGCCGTGTGGCGGCGAGACGAAGGTAGAGTTTGTTGTTTTTGAATGGTATAGTGTGTTAAGTATTAATTAATGACCGGCTCACTTGCATTTTTGCGTCTTTTTTTATTATTAAACTTTATAACTTTTATTTTTTTTTCTTTATAACTTTTATAACCGTAGATTTGATGACATTCAAAACTTTATACCCGCACGAGGTTTCAAGACACTTTGTCTAAGACATTTCGCATTTTAGACTTTTTGCTTCAGACATATGGTCTATTCGTCTCGGACGTTTGGCTTTAGGTCTTTTGGTTACATGCATTTGGCCTTAACGACTTTTAGGTTCATATATGACCCCTCTACTCTTCGTCTTAGACTTTTGGCTTTTTAGACTCTTTGTCTCGAGACTCGTAAAAAATTGCAATAAGAAATGTCAAAACTGCATTACAAATTCAAATCTTTTTTTTTAACACTAAATGTCTGATTACAACAGTCATATATGTCTCTTTTCCAGGTGTGCCAAAATGGCGCATGCAACGGCTCAGTATGTGCACAAGTGGGTCTGCGGGATTGCTTCTTGACCGACACAACAGTCGTCGAACTTTGTCATTTGGCTTGCCTAAAGGATGGTGGTAGGACTATTTTTGGTTTGTGACTTATTTTTCTGTGCTAAATTTTTTTTCTGAAGTTTGCCAGTCGACGTTTGTGTTGCCAGAGTTCGCCGTCGGAAAATTCCCACAACGTGGCCGTGAATCGAAGCCGGGCATTGTCCTACTGCCCGGATCGCCTTGCAATAATTATAAAGGATATTGCGACTACTTGCGCAAGTGCCGTAGCGTCGACTCAAACGGGCCGTTAGCCAAACTGCGCGCTTTTATCTTTAACAAACAGGTCATTGACACGATTGCTCAATGGATTAAGGTAATTTTGCGCGTATCTTGCACTTTTTTGATATGTCAAATTGAGTTTGCTTTAGGAAAACCAAAAGACTTGTGGAGGCATTATTTTCGGCGTCCTCATATTTATCGTTTTAATTGTGCGATGTTGCGCCGTTCACACTCCCAGCAGCAATCCCAATTTGCCAAAGGCGCGCCGTTTGGCCGAAACACTGCAACACCCATTGCTTCTCGTCTCGCCGGTTAGCTTATTTAATATTATTTGGATTGTTAATTTCCTATGTGGACAGGCATGAAGACAGTTAACAAAAATTTTGAGTTTTTTTTATTGCTTCAAATAAAAGTTTTTTTAGTTCTTTATCTTGCCCTAGGTTTTTTTGTCCTTGTCTTTATTTTGGCTAGGTCTTTTTGTCCTTGTTTTTATTATGTCTGTGTATTTATTTTGCTTAGGTTTTTTTTATCCTTCTCTCTGTTTTGTCTGTTTCTTTTTGTCCTTGACATCAGTGCAATTTTTAGAAGTTTGCGCCCTACGCGAATTTAAACGCGGAAAGGGCAGCTGCGATGGAAGCCCGTACAGTTGTGCCTCATAGAAAGGGCGGTGTAGGTCCTATGCAAAATTCAGATGGTTACTCGACTGACGGCGAAGGTTTAATTTTTTTTGGCCGAAGATCTGTCCAAAAGTTATATATTTTGTATGTAGAAGTTCCGGTACGCTATCAGAGACGTCGCCATTTTCCCAATACGTCTAGAAAAGAAGAGTATCTGCGCACGGCGCTTGTGCTGCCGTCTCAAAGAGTGGCTGCGATGAGCGGCTACGAACAGGACATGGAACGGCAAGCAAGCCATGAGCCGCATCGTCGCAACGCGCAGCGTCGCATGAGACACGGCTCACGAAAGCATTCTCATGCAGCCAATTGGCAGGATCATCCCGCACTGCCCAGCGCGCCATTTTCAATTTATCCCCAGCTCAGTTCACAAGTGTATCCGGAGGTTTATTTTTTTTGGCTTAATCCTTCTTGGGTAATTGCATTGGCGAAGGACTACTACTTAAAGCTAAGTAATCTTGATGTATTTTTGAGACCAAGAGGATGAACGGCTGCTTTGCATATTAATCTTAGAAATACCTAAAAATATTATGGTCAGGCTTTAAAAATCAAGTCGATGGTGCTTGTCCGGCTATCAGATAACAAAACGGTGTTAATGCTAAGCTGTTTTGGATATGGCGCTGCGGCTAATGATCTCAAAAGCAAATAATTGCGCGGATAACTTCAAGAGTTTTTTGGACAAATTGATCGTCTCCCAGTCTTATGGCCATTAAATGAGGAAAATTTCTAAATTCAGTTTTTTTTAAATTTTAATTATTAAAAATATTGTTTCGGCTTCAAGTAATAATGGGTAATGGCTCAAAAAATCTCAAGTAAATGCTGCTTACAACTGCGTCCAAGCCTAGCTTTGTTTTAGGTAGTGACAGCGCGCTCCTCCATGATGACAATAAATAATGGAAAAGTTGGTCGAAGAAAGTCACAAAGACGTTCGTATTCCAGCTCTACAGCAAGCTCGTCATAATATAAATTTTTTTTCCTATTTGTCCTCGTATTTAAATAGCTGTTTGTTATTAATTTTAATATTAAATATTACAGATAACAAAAGGTGAAATTCAAATAATGTACAAAGCAAATTGTAGGAAATTGTTTATCGGACGTTGTTGATATTGGTCATGGTGCAAAAGGTGGACTTTTGTAGAAAGAGAAACGCGCTTCTAATTATAGGTAAGAGCTTTATTTTCAGATTAGTAAAAGCAAATTGTACTATTGCTGGACAAACATGAATGGGGTTGACCAGCGCCGGATATTTTTCTTAAAGTGATCAAATGAATCAAAGCTGGCTTTCTCATAATCCCAAGTGCATCCAACAGATAGCATCTAGTATAACTAAATTCTGGAATCCCAGATTTTCCCATCTCGCGCCCAACAAAAAAATTCAGCGATACCCTGGGGCTAAGTGAAGGAGCAAAGCGGCATCAGGGGGCTAATTAAGCATTTTCTAAATTATCACTCGTACATTTGAGCCGCCATTTGTATTCAAAAATTGGCCTTTTGCTGAATCAATTATGTTAGCTTATTTTCCTTAAATCCACCACTTTTTAATGCCCCTCCCTCCCTGTTTTTTTTATTCATTTTAGCCAAGTAAAAAACGAGTTAATTGTCCACGTTTATTCGTTTATTTTTCATAATCATATAAAAATTGCCGATTGATAAATATTCAGAGATCTCTAAAAGGTTATGCACTCGACAAAGGCGAAAGCAAAAGAAAGATTATGCACTTCGAGAAATGAGATTTACAATTTAATAAGTTAAAGCAAAAAAGGAGCAAAATTTTTTTTTGACGAATCAGACATGTATATATAGGAAATGATGAGTTTGTAGTCATTTGATCATAAATACATCCAAATATCATTATTTTCAATACAAAAACTAAATATTTAATAAGTGACGTTGTGGTGACCAAAGGTATTCAAGTTTAAGGCAAAACCGACAAAATTACTAAAAAAGGCGTAGCACAAAATTTTCTTAAAATTATTTTAAAGTGCTGTAACTTGACTCTTTTAGCTAGTAATCTAGTAAACTGACCCTTCAGAATTTTTTCAACCCTAATTGCTTTGTTTGACTTTGAATCTTAGAGTCATCTGTATTATTCGAAATCGAAGAAGAAAAATTATAGCCAGCCGCGCCTTATTTTTATGCTAAGCGACTCTCGAGTCAAGCCACAACACTGGCTTCAAGCCAGGAGGGGGAAATTGTAAGATGGGCTTGAAAACGAAATTAATCTTTATAACCTAGATTTCAAAATTAGAAAATTTGAATACAAAGAATCCCTAAAGCATCCCGATGTGAAATAAACCCACCGGATTTACCTGAATTCTGCATTGCACCTCTTTCAGCTATAAAACAAGAACTTGAAAAATAAAAGCAATGAAATAAAGCACAAACACTAACCACTCTTTTCAAGTAATTTTTGTACAAATAAAATTGAATGACAGCCCTGAAAATGAGTAATGAAAGACTTTACAATATATGGCAAGCAGACAAACCAAAAACTCTTTGTTTCACGTTTTAAGAAACCGAAGGCTTTGCTCGCAAATACGGACAGAAATATTGATATACACACAGCTTCAAATAGCAGTAAAAAGATACTTAAAATATCATACCAAAAAAAACCTTTCAAACGTTGGGGCACGCCTTGGAGAAATGGCCTCGCATATCACAGTACGTGCATATCATTTCCTTGTCGCTTTTGTATTCCCGGGTTCTGCGCGGAAATAGTTGTATTGCATTTAGTAGGTCGTCTAAAATAAACAAAATAGCCTCATTTTTAATGTCTCAATGACTTCTTTCCATCAGAATTTAAAAAGCTTATGGCTTTAATTGCATAAGCGTAGCTAGCAATAAAATTAAAATTAAAATAAAATTTTCGTACAGTACGTTCGTTTTAAAAACAAAGTGGTCACAACACCGAATGTGACCTATGAGCTTAGATTCCGCCGTTTTATTCAACAATTACTGAGCAACAGCCGAGTATAATACATTATAAAACAGTTACCCGCTTTGGTTTGCAAATCGCCCTTGGCATCGGTTTTAGCGTTGATGCTCGAAAGCGAGGAGTACGATGACGCCAAATAGTCATGGTTCTCCTTGTCCTCGTACACCATGTATTCGTCTTGATTTGAAAATTTCTCTTCTTCTACTACCACCACGTGATTCTGCATTCGGCAATTTCTACGTCTTCTGTCTTCACAAACCTCCAGTAGCGCCTCATCGTACTGATAAACGCTTTCTCCACTCTGTTGGTTCTGTTGTTCAACCTTTACATCGACAATCACTTCTTCAACAAAATGGAAACTTTCATGGCTTTCTTCAACAATTTCCGTTTCTTGTTCTCTTTCATCGACAACAATGTCCTCCTTTAGCGCTTCCTTCTCTTGTTGACCTTCTTTGGCTACGACAACAGTGTTTTCCTCTTTCACAATCGTATCTCCATCTTCCACAACAGTCTCTTCTTTATCGACAACCGTGTCTTCCTCTTCCAAAACGGTTTCAGGAATTTGTTGTGCAACAGCCTCCTCTAGATGAGGCTCCACAGGATACGGCGGTTGATGAAAATGGTGCTCATGGACGGAACCTAAAAGAGAAAATACAAAACTCCAGCTCAAAAACCGCATAAATTGTCATTGTTTATGCACTCAAAACGAATTACCTAGTAAATGTGCTTTTTCGATCAGCGTTTTCACAACCAACACTTGGAGACCGTTGCGCGACCGAACAAAATTCATTAGACGAAACTAAAAACAAGTGCCCATTTAAAGCCCTCCATCACTCATCCCCGCTTCCTACCTGCATGTCTCTCTTCTTTTTCACCGTCGGATCAAAGAGGTTGTCGTCGCGAAACAAGGAAGGCGCAAATACTGTCGCTAAATTCTCGACGTTCATTTGGTTTTCGCTCGAGTATTCGCTAACCTGAAAACAAAGTTTTTGTCACAAATATATCGCACGCATCCCCGTTTAGAATTCAAAAACGTGTAAAATAATACCGCCAGACAAACACATTGAAATTTAATTGCGGAAGTGTGTAAAAAAATGAAAAAGAAAATTTCAATTCGATAAATTTGACCCAACTATAAATTTTTTTGTTTCTAGGAAAGGCGTTTAACATGTGTAATCCAGCAAAACAATATAAAAGCCCAAAAAATGTATAGCCTATGAGGGGGTTTAAACCTGCAATAAAAAAGGCAGCTAGCGGCTAGACCACAAAGCATGCTATGTGCACATAGCATCAAAAATTTCCATTTTTACAGATTTCAGTATATAAATAAGCTCTTCACTTTTCCCTTCTCAAAATTTATTTTCAGATCACACGCCCTGCAATGATTGTTTGCTGTTGAAAATTTTCAAGCTATTGGAACAGGTTTTTCTATATGAGAATTTTTTTTCGACTAATTTTAAATTTATTGCTTAAAAACCATTCTAGTCAGGACAACACCTATTGTTCTTATGACAAAAAAAATTTCCAAACTGACTAGATTGTATAAAATAGAAATGACCATAAACTACCTTGTGCCAAAAAAATTAGCGAAAAAGCTTTAAAATTCTTGTTTTTTTTTACGAAATACCTGCTCGCTTTATCAATAGACATAATTCGAAACCTTTGACAAAATGAATCCAAACCAAATATTTTTTCTTCCCAACTCGCTTTACAAAACTGCTTCAGAAACATAAACAAACAAAAACGAACTAAAATGCAAACCTTTTTTAGTTGCTTCATGAGGAATGCTATGGTAGAAAAGTGGGAAGAGGGCAGGCGCTCGATTACACTCAGAATCGCGTCCACAAGAATTGTGCCGCGCAGTGATTCCGCAAACTTGAGGATCGTCATCTGATTCTCCGTGAATATTGGCGTTTTTATTTCGCGAAAAAAGCGCTTGATTAACGAACATACATCGTGGGCGTTGCAGCCGTCGTGAATGGGACTTAATCCGCAATACATTTCCTATCAAAAAAAAAGGTTTAAAAAGTAATTTTAACAAATTTAAAATTACTTTTTAAAGGATTGCGTTCAAAAAAATGGTGTTTTTCCGGCATCTTTTTAGTCCGAAAAACGCTTAACATAGAGTTCTTTAGTTTATTATCTCTGACCAAAGGGCTTTATTCTTTCTGTAAAAACCAAAAGAAAAATTTATGTTAACAGGCTCTCGGAAAAAAAACCGCGCACGGTAAATCACACACACGGCGAAGAATTCTAGAGTCTCTTCAAACATGTTTCACAAACCGTATTATACGTAATAACCAGAAAAAATTTAGCTGTCAAACAAAAAACGACGAAAAGTCCTGGAGACATTGTCTCTTTACAAATTTTTCACTAGACATAATTTTTATTTTTCAAAACAAAAGCAAACAAAAATAAAACCCAAGCGTTTTTTAATCGATTCGCGTTGCCTTCCTTACGGAAAATGCCGTCGATCCGAAACGCCTCATTCTTTTCCAGCCACGAGAACGCGTCCACCAGAAAACTAAAAAGAAAATAACTCTCAAAAAAAAACTTGTTTAGTAAATTTTCATATGATTACTTAAAGTGCGCGTTAAACAGTTAAATCTGCTTTTATTTTGTCAACTAAAAATCGATAAAAAATACAGCCATGCTTAGAACGATGAAAAATGGCACAAGTACAAATTCGCCTGACGTACAACTCGTCCAACTTTGTATTGATAAATACTTTCATAGACTTTATCTTGACAGCTACTGTCATGAGCCATTAAAATCAAACACAAATCTTCTGCATAAAAAATAAAACTAATAGCATAAATTTACGGTAATGCATAAAGTACATAGACCCTTTCCAATGGTTAAAGGTATGTTTTTCGCCATTTTTTCTTTGTGGAGAAAATTGTTCAATAAATCCGAATTTTTTCATGGATTTTGCTAAGCGTAAAAACACAATAAAAATAAGTGAAATTGCTGCTGGGTGACATCATGATCTTGTGAAATTGTCGAATGCGGCACTCAAAAGCAAGGTTTGGATATAGTGCGTTTAATAACAGATCGAGCAAAGTGAACTTTGACTGAAATATAAACTAGATGAGCCAAATGGCTAAAAATTTGTAGCTGACATTCTTATAGTTTAACACAAGGGCACCCAAATGTGCGAAAAACAATAAAACAATCAAAAAAAATTGGCGGTCGATAATAACATCAGAGATCTGAGCGCTTTGAATACAAAAATCATCCGTTCTCTATGAGTCGAATTTCTTCGTTTTTTGCACATTAGGCAGTCCTTGGTAGAAATTTTTCGTCATAATCCGCTGAGTTTGTATTTCCAAATTATACCAAAGTAATCAATAACAACGTGTCAGTATCAAGGTGCTTGACTTCAGTGCAGTACTCAACCCTTTATGAAATTTCAGTAGCAAAAAACTTACGTCGGCACGCCATTCAAGCTGATTTTCGCTGAGTGTAGGCCGAGGCGGACGAGCAGCTCGACGTTGTGCGCCTTCACGTACTCCAAAACAATGTTGGAAGGGCCGAGCGAGTTTACGCGGGAGTTGGCACTAGTTTTGAGTGCACATATGCTCCAGCCGTCTTCCGAGTGCACATTCTCGCTATGTTTACTGTTCATTTGTTAATTGTGCCACTAAAAAAATTAAGCCAAAGATTAGAGTCAATGGACTTGAATTGAAGTAAAACGTCCCGAAAATGTTTAAAAAATTTTTAGACAACGCGCAAAAAAAGTACAGAAAAGATTTATTAGGCGGTCTTCTAGTTACATTTTTGATAATGAACAAACGAGTCGGCCTTTCAGTAACATTGGAGTATAAGCCTAAACCAAAAAAAAAGCAAAAAACTTGGCCGCCGTCATTTTACGACATAAATTACTGATCCTTTTCTATCCAAGATGCTTGGCTATTAATATAAGGGCCATAGCATTAGAGAAGAGAAAAGCCATGACGATGCAAAGCCTTTTGCGTGTAACGTGGAGCACTGTCATCCTCTTCATAATACACTCAGCAGAGGCTTACAGCTCCACAGGGAAAAATGGGCTAATTTGTTATTGTTTGGTTAATGCCCCCGTCTTGGCTCTGCATAGCGTAAATCAAATCAATGCTGATAAAAAAGACCCGTTAACAGACGGTAAAGTGTCAAATATCAGGCAAATTGGCTCTCTAGAGTTCCAAAATATTCAGAATTTCAAGTATAATTATTTGTTTATTGTTCTATCAACTTTTTAAGCATAGCACAATAGCCAGTACTGTAACCTGCTATTTGAGTGTAACTTTTCGCTCCAAACCATTTGGGATCGGCGACTGTCAAATAAATTTTTCTTTTCTTTAAACTTCCTTTATCAACAAAATAGAATGATGCTATTCCTTTCTAATAAGTGGTCTCTAATACATGGAGGAAGCGATAACAAAATGAAAAATCGGTTAAAAAAGAAAAGTTGTGAGCATAAATATTCGCTTAGTTTTATCCGCAATAGTGTGTGTACAGATAAAAACAAATCCTAATCGTTAGTAATAGCCGAAACTCCTTACCGGTAATACTGTAAATCTTGTAGAACCACAAAAAACAGCAAAAAAATTCTCAAAAAAAATTTTGGAATTTTTTTGAATAATTTAAATTTGAAAAGTTTCAAAGACGAATGCTATATGGCGTTGTGTCACCCAATTTTTGGGATTGGATGCAAATGCCATTTCTCCGCGATATAAGGACAAAATACTGTTTTTTGCGTGTCTGTCCCATTATCTCGTGCCGTTCTTGTTATTTTTTGATTGAATGCTTGTCTCCTTGCTAGGGAATCTTAGCTAGGGCTTCTTCTAGAATCCTATATACATTATTTTAATGGACCTTAAATTTTTAGTTTTTATCTATTTTTCAAAATTATTATTTTTTCTTTAAAATTCTCTAAATTCTTGTTTTTGCAATTTGCAGGTGGGATCCCCAAATAGCAGTTGTAAGGTTCAGGTTGCCCGGTCCTCTTCCCTACTTTTCAGTGATGCTTAGGGTGAACCTTATTTTGTGTTTTGCGTTTTATATTTGTATCAAAATTAACGTTTAATTTTTTTTTCTTTTTTTTTCCTAATAAAATCAGACCAATCGGTTCAACTCTAATGTATTTGCAACATGTGTAATTATAAGTCTCCCATCTTTTTTTATAATTGTTGTTTCACTGGTTTTATTGATCGGTCATGTGTTATGTTTCATATACTTCAATCACGTATTTATAAATAATTTTTGTAGGATATTTAGCACAATATGGCTACGATTGACAAAGGCGAGCCCCGCATTCAACCTGTTCAAGTTTTTGGTCGCAAAGTATGTAGTTTTTTCGTTCTTGTTTAACAGCTTTTATTTAAATGGTAAGATTCATTTATATTAATTATTACGTCGCCAAATTGGACTTTTTTTTATTATTTAAATGCTTTTGCCTTGACTTTTTTACGGTTTCAGAAGACCGCCACTGCCGTCGCTTACGCGAAGAAAGGCAAAGGTCTTATTAAGGTCAACGGCCGACCCCTCGAATTCCTCCAGCCAGAAATTCTCCGAATCAAGCTGCAAGAGCCTCTCCTCATTGTTGGGAAGGACAAATTTGCCGGTTTGGATGTGAGAATCCGCGTCCGCGGTGGTGGTCTTGTCGCCCAGATTTACGGTAAGCGTCTTCTCAATTTTTTATAGATTTCTTGAGCTCTTGAGTTTAGCTATCCGCCAAGCTTTGGCCAAGGCCCTGATTGCCTTCTACCAGAAGAATGTCGACGAACAAAGCAAAAAGGAATTGAAGGAGCAATTGGTTGCCTACGATCGTTACTTGCTGGTCGCCGACCCGCGTCGTCGGGAGCCGAAGAAATTCGGCGGTCCGGGAGCACGCGCGCGTTACCAAAAGTCTTACCGTTAAAAATTTTTGTGCTGTCAACAAAATATTTGTTATTCTACGTTGTTTATTATATTACGATTATTATAAAGTAAATAATTGTTGAATTCTGATGTTGCATTTCTGTGCAGTACTACGCGGAGCAATTATTTTTGGGTTATTGCAATTATTTTTCTTATCTTCGAATTTGCAGATTGTTCAGAACTTGTGTTTTATATGGAAAAGATGTAGTGGCTCACTGATGGAAAAAATTAAATTTTTTGCCGAAAAAAATGTTTAAAGTTTTTATTATTTACTACAAAAATATAGATTTCTAGTTTAGCAAAAATTTTAAAAGAATACTCATTATAATACATTATATGTTCTCTTTTAAATACATAAAATTGCGGTAAATGATCAAAATAAATTGAAAATTCTTCCATCTTTGCGGCTTAAGAGCAAAAAATCTGTAGCCGATATGGATTACAATAATTATAGCATCAACAATACTCCAGACCATGGTTGCTTCTCAAAAATTGAATGAACGTGTTTATACTGTCAGACTAACAACAAACTGATCATATCTGAGTTTCTGGAAACCAGAGTGCCACAATTGGCGCCAACGTCTAAATAACTTCCTCTCCAGCAGCGTGCTTGCGCCACATGAATTCGACCAGAAATAAATCTAAATGATGACGTGCTGTACTTCTGCGCCTCTTGTTTTACCACTTAGCTGATCACCCCATGCGTTCAACCATCTGGATATACGCTCCTGTCTCCGGGTCCACCAAAAAGTTTATGGTTTTGTGGGGCGTAAGCTAAAAGAGTGTCAAGCTCTGTCTTATCTTGTCAGATTTTATTGCAGTCATAGAAATTGCATCAATTTTTTATGTAGGGAAAGGTACCAAGAATTGTCTTAAAAAGAATATTTTTTCTGGTTTCGCTAAGTTTAGAATATGATATTCCGTTAACATAAAACATTAAAAAAAAAGATTTTATGCATAAATTTAAATTTTTGTATGGCACGAATATCAAATGAAAGTTCATTATAAGTTGTTATATGGATTATACATTTTTAACCCACTTTGTAGTGCATATTGCACACGACTTGGCATGCATGACTTGTTTTTTACATATGATAATATTTTAGCAGAACTTTCTGCATTAAATCATATTATTTTTCATAAAAATTTCCTGTAAGATGTTTCAAAATTTAAAGGAATAAGTACCTCATTTGTTTTCAAGTTGCTCTTAAAAAATTTCCATCGCCGAGAATTTCACCAAAATTTTATAACACGCAAGACATGTAGAGAGCGCAAAAGTAGTCGCACTCCAAACTTAACTTTCATTTTGAAATACGAGAGGTTCGAAGTTCGACCCCAGCACCCCTAATTTTTGCACTTTTTTTAAAATGCTCAAAAAAATTGTGTTAAATTTACAGTATTACCGTAAAACTCAAAAACGACCTTTTTCTCATCCTATCCAGCTTTTCCTAGTCTTTTTTCTAGAATTTTCCCGGATTTTTTTTCATTCCAGCTTTGTTTCCGTCTCTCAAGCTTTATCCACGCATTTGGCGTGTTTATTCCATTAGACGCCTTCCAAATCCGTTGCCTTTTATCATTTTCTGCACTATTTCCCATAGTTTTTCTTCGTAATCCCATTTTTATGTTTCCTGTGTTTTTATTTTTTTATTATTGTTATTTTGACCTTGTATTTTGCTGGATTTTATTATTATCAATCGTTTCTTTATTGTTTTTTTATATTTTTTATTTTGGCGTGTTTTTGTATAGAGGGAGTCGCTCGTTCGACCCCTTGATGTATGAATCTTTTTCAAATTTAGTAAACTCCCTGAAAACAACATTTTAAGATTAGTTCCTTTGTTTACTAAGGATTGTGTATGTTTGCGCGCTTCATTCGTTAATATTTTGCGTTTTTTTTTAATATTGGGGAAGGGGGTCGCTGGTTCGAGTTCGATTGGGGGGGGGGGGGGGGGTTGATTTTTTTAAGTGGCTTTAATTCCATTTCCGCCAAAAATGAATGTTATATTCGTTTTCAAGAGCATCAGCCTATCATCAGTTAATTACAAAAATTTAGTAATGAACTATTATCATTTTGAGCCTCTGTTATTTCTTGTTCATTCATTTGAACTGCAGTTTGTCTAAATTTTACGTGATATTTCAGACCTTGATGCTCGGCGCCAGATCTTGTAAATAAATGTTACGAAAAGCGTTTCAAAAGGCCGCCTCCGGCCGGCCTTGTGCCATTTGTCAAAAACAGATTGCGCACGCATTCTATCAGCGCCATTACGAAGCGTGTCAATTGGACGACGATAACGATGAAATAATTGTCGTTGATGTGGTGGCGGGAACGAGCGGCGGTGTTCCCTTTCAAAAAATAGAATGTCCTTCCACTCAAGTCTTTTGTGACGAGGCTTCCTCTTCTTCCTTCACCGTTGATCATCCCATCCCCAGACCAGTTAGTTGTAAAAGAAAGATAAAAACCAGTAAACGCAAAGGGTCTGTCAGCAGTGCTCAATTCAACCCTTCTACGCAATGCGACGATGAATTGGACGCAACAAAAAGCGCCAATGCTGCCGATGATGATGAGTCTACTGGCACAATTGAGAATACTAACAGTCGATTGGACGCGAGTGATTGTGATAAAAGTCCGACTGTTGTCAATGAAGCAGACGTCGGGCTACAGGGTTTGGCCTTTTTTAATTTAACTCTGTTCGAGAGGCCAAGAAGTTGGTATTTCAAAATTATTTATATAAAATTTTGACGTTTATTTGGGTTTTACTTTAGGATTTGCTAGCCTAAAAGGGCAATTGTGGGGGTAATTGGGGTAATTGCTAAATAGCATTCATTATTATTTACTATTTTTCTTTGTCTAACGTCAAACCAAGAAGAAAGCATTGAAGAAAATAGCATTGACAATTGAAAGAGTTACGCAAGCTTTGCCCGCCAGTGGCACGCATAACTCAGCATATACTCATTAAACGGCAACATTTTCTAAAAATTTGTTTCCAATTTAATTCCTCTAACAATTATTAATTTGTTCACATTCACCGATTAATCACCAATTTGTGCATAATTTTTTTTAGCGCCGGACGATTTGACCTCAGATGGCCCACCATCGGCCGCCACTCCTTTTGAGAACGATGATGAACTTGAAATTTTAGAAGAAGACTCATTAAACGACAATTTGAGTCATTCAAAATCCGGTGTCTTTCTTTTTTTTTCCGCTCAGCCGTCTACTTCAAAAACTGTCAGTCCGACTGCAGCGAAGCCAACATTGACTTCCGGTATGGAATTACTTTCGTTTTAAATGTTTTAATGTTTTTAGTATGCCTAAAAAATAGCTCCCGACAAAGGCAATGTACTTAATTTTATTTAAGGGGTAAATTTTACTACGGTACATATTTTTTGACATTGAATGAATACAGTATATTTTGTACGGCTTTTAAATTCGTTTTCTATTTTTAAGTTTGAAGGGTCTGTGTTCCGTTTTTTGTTTTGTTCCAGTGCTATTACTAATATTAGGCTAAATAAGCATGTTGTAAATTAAATTTTTTTTTCCAATTTTGGAATATGGCAATTTAACAAACCATATAAAGCCAAAAAAAATTCTTTTTAGTTCAAAACTAAATCGGATATTTGGGTTGAGTTGAAGTTACCCCGGTTTGACCTGTTAACTTGTCGCAAACACCAACAGAAATCTCTAATGTCGTTGAAAAACATTCAATGAGGGCATAATTTATTCAAATCATACCTTATACGCTTATTCTACTACCAAACTATTTTAGCCAATTTATGCTTTGAATAGTTGCCTGATGACCCAATACCCAATATAAGTATTAGGCCTTTGGGGATGAGTTAAAATAACCTCGTTCGACTTGTTGTGTCAAACCTCAAAAATCTTGCTTTTTCAGACAAAGATGGAAAAGGACGTTGTCTGAAACGTGTGCTCAGCGATGCATTGCGGCTGAATATGAGCTTTTCAAAAAAGTTTGCATTTTTTTTCTGTAATTTATAACATTTCTATTTGCATTACTAATAACCTCTAGTACGACCGAATTAACTTACAAGTTAAAGCTTGCAACTGTCCGCAACTGTCCTAATGAGACTTTGTTAGGAAATAAATTTTGAGGTGCTGAAACCGTTAGTGATATTCATTTTTGTCCTCGAGGCCTCTAAAGATACGGCTGCAAAATTTCACTTGTGGTCAAGTGGTAGTGCGTTCGTTTGCGCTCTAGAGGGAGCGGGTTCGAATTCTACACCAAACCTTTTTATTTTTCTTTATTGCAATTTTTGTGTTTTAAACTATATTACTTCATCTATTCTCAAAGTCAAAATGACAATTAAGCAAAAATTTACTTCTATGAATAAAACTTTATTGTTTTAAACAAATTGTTAGTAAGCCCCATTTGTCTACCTAAATAATGACAAGAACTGTAAAATAGTGCATGACATTTTTTTGTTGCTTGTGTTTTTCATTATATCGGTTTAGATAAAAAATTAAAAAATAACGATTAAGATGAATTAAAGGTTTTGGTGTGGGATTCGAACCCGCATCTTCTAAAGTGCCGACCACTACCATTTGACTGCAAGTAATAATTTGGGGCTTTTTCCTCAGAGGCCACAAGTAAAAAAATGATATTAATCCAACTTCCGGCTTAGGCCGTCAACCGGCGACTTGATCGGCGGCTTAGACGTTCTATCCGCTTTTCGTCTGCTAATCGAACGCATCAAATCGCTATTGTGCGACTACAAATTCCCCTCTCCGTCCCAATCACAGTCGACGCCAGACGTCGCTTCTGTTACAGCGTCTTCACAACCGAACACTTCCTGCAGTCAGGCGTCGAATAGAAGTAGTCAAATCAATGGATCACAACGTCAAGCTTACATTGGCGTACACTATTCCTTGGAGTTCTTTTGGAAACTTGCGCTTAAGGTAAGTTCTTTTTAAGTATTCTCTGACCCAACTTGACCAACTTGCACCAATCCCGGTTTACGCTCTAACCCAACTTGTGTCTGCTCTCACATTAATCATTGGCTTTTGGATTGACGCAAGTTGGATAAAGTCCCTGAGCACGAATTGTGTTTGAGTGTCATTTGTTGGACAGCCTTTTTACCGAACGCAAGCACACTTGAATCAGCTTTTTTTTGAGACGACTGGTTTCGGATATTTTAATAACTCTTTTTTTTTTGCAAACTTGTATAATTTAGGTTTTAAAGTATGGTGCCGACGAGAATGCGTCGGTCAATTTTTGGGGCGTTGTTAACATTCGTTATTTACTTGGGCTGTTCACGTGCGATGGTACAAACATTTGGTTTTTAGCGTAGTGATAGCTTTAAAAAAAATATGTTCTGTATAGGCCTACAAATTTATTGTAGGTAAACCCAAGAAAATACTAGTCAATGTTTTAGACTGAACTTGAGTGAAAGTGGCGTGGGATAAGCGCTAATATATTCAAGTAACCTGCAAAATAGTATTGTTGATTTCATCCTTACCAACAAAATTACAACTGCAATAAGAAGCATTATAATCGTAGGGTTTAAGCCATTACTTTTTATGAGAAGTTTAACTAATAAGTTGAATTGTTCTTAATTATTGAAAAATCTCTTGATTGCTCTCAAAATTTTATTACTTTTCAGTGGAGGCTCAACAATTATTTCTAAAAATTTTATTGCGAACAAGAAAGTGGTTGCCGTTAGACAAATTAAAGTAAGTTGTCCTTACTGTTTTTATGCCACAAACAATTGTAGTGGGCAATAGCCCAGTAACCCTCTCATTTTTGTATACTGTTTTTCTTTGTCCAACTTCAGACAGAAAGAAAATTGAGAGGAAGGTTACTGAGCCATTACCAATCATTTGTCACAAGTGGGAGTAGAATTTGCAATTTCTTACTTAAATATAAATTTTTAAGAAGTTATGTCAGTGGTCATGAGTTTCCTTCTTTAATTTGGCAAGCTAAATGGCTCTTTTCCTAAGCCACTAGACCAGGAATTAAATTTCAAGTTGTTTGGTCAGTGCTTTAATTTGACTCCGGAATGAGTTGGCTTCACCGGCCTCACATTTCTCAGGCATCGTTAGCCATTTGCAGACTCATTTGACAATAATCTTGTAATCAAGAAGGTAGTTAAGTGTTTCTATAAATTAAACTCTACTTGTTTTAAAGATGTATGGGTTTGTGTATAATCACGTGGACTCAATTTAGAATCAAGCGAGAGCCTTGTATATGACAGCTTTTTGCATTACATAAGTAGTTGATAAGCCAAGCTTTAAGCTGCTAGCCAAGCGGATTTTTGCGAGCTTAAAATTTACGAGTGTTAGGACCGATTTTTAAGTTATGTCATAGCTTTTAGTTGCAGACATGTCTGTGCTAAACAAGTCTTTTAGAACTTTTATTTCATCATTTTATTTTTTACAATTAAAAAAAATTGTAATGCTTTTTAAACAAATTACATTATTGCGCTAAATCCAGCCTTTGTGTGAAAACCATTTTACCAACGAAGTAAAGCACTGCTTTGGACTCCTCGTTTGACCTCAGTCTTAGGTTATTTTTGACCCCAATTCATACTTTTTGGTTGTTTTAGATTTGTGAGCACCGTGACCGACTTAGACGCAGCTTGCGCTCAATTACTGGCTCATGGATTACTGGAAGATGGTAATTTTTGTTTTTTGCTTTATCAAACCCACTAATCACGCAATTATTTTTCCAGCCAGTTCATTTGTGGGTCGTCGTCAAAACAGGAAGAACGCGAAGTCTGATGAGTATTTATCGTTAAGCGATTGCCTGAACTTGTTAACCGGCTCCGACATTGTGCTTTTGTGTCGTAAATTCAAGTTGAATTATGCGCAAAACCGTGCCGCCCTAATTGCTGAACTATTGAAGACGGCCGGCCAAAAGAATGTGTTTGGCTCAAAGATTGGCAACACGATGCTGACGAGGTTGATCTTCTTTGTCTCTTGCTTTTATTGATTACTATCATTTAACTGAAATTATTGCATTTTATTTTGGTTGTTGTTTTACCGCTTTGGGATTGAAAAATAAAGCGAAATGCGACTGTAATGCGAGTCGAACGGCTTGTGTTGAAAGACCTTATACTGGGGGTAATTAAACTTCAAATTTGAGTAATTAAACATTTATTTAAAATAAACTAAAGTCAATATTCCCTCAGCTTTTTTTACTCCCTCTATGCCATTTAAGACCACTGAGTTTGTTTGAAGTTATTCTTTTTCATTCAAACATTTTAAACTTCTAGATTTTAACTTTCTAGATTTTCTAGATTGGAATGACATTGTTGTAAAAGGTCTCGTAAAGCTAGCCCACTTTTAGCGGTAGTCAGAATTTAAATCTGTTGCGTCAGTTTATCAGTTATTTACCACCTCTTAATACCGTACTACAAGACTGACTTATAATTGACGGCCGCTACCTTTTTATAGTGTTTTGTTCTCTCACTTTCGTTCTCTATGTGGTGTGTCATAAAACAGGTTTTTTAGCACAATTATGCGCAAAATCAATATATGGCCACTTTTAAATTTTTAATGCTTGTTGCGATTCAATGCGTACGGCCAAAAATTCTTTTGGGACTTAGTCAATTAATAAGGAATAGCGCATAACAGCTGCTTTGATGTCAAATTCAACCGAATCTGGTTATACTACCATGGCCAAAATAAGCCTAAGTCTTAGGGACGGCCGGATATATTCAAGATCAACGCAAATAAGCGCATAGTTATTTATCAGAGTTTTGTAGTTTAAAAAGCCAGAAATGTTCAAGCATTGAAAATGTGAAGAGCAGCGGGATCTCTTCTTAGACGAAAGGCAGTTTGTTAACTTAAGTTTTCTTGTTCAAGTGGCCATTATGAATAAGTTGTTTTCTTCACGATTGTTTTCTTGCAATGAACTCGACAACCAGCAATCGGCTTGTAAACGGCCTGTATATCGTTGGCCAATTAAGCCTAAGCCTTATATTGTTAAAAGCCCACGTATTTTTTTCCTCATAAAGTTATAAATCAAGCAAGCCATAGCCCCATAAATAATTGATCTCTTTCGTTAAGCGCCGTCCAAATGCTGGGGCGGACAAGCCGAATTCCATTCTGTGTCTGCCGTCTTTGCCTGTCAATATTTACGCTCTACTCGCCAGTAACAACCGACACAGCCGTGCTGGCCGACGAACCTCACACAAACCTTCAACGACAACTTTTGTAACTTTGATATTATTATATTGAGTAATAATTACTGACCGTTTGTTTGAAATTACATGTGTTATGCGTGTTTTGAGTCGAATTACAGACTAAAATTTTATTTGGTGTATTGGCTGGCACAAAAAGCTTGAAAAATGTGATTAGTGGTGCTGACATGAAAAGCGGTCTTTAATTAATATTCATCGCACCTCTCTTTTGGTGCAATTTTTGCTAATTTTAAGCATTTTCAACAAACAAAGCCCAATTTATATTCCCCTCTTTCTTGCAGATATGAATTGCTGCAAATGAAGACGCAGACGCTTTCGTTTCCCGCCCCCAACTACGACGAATTCAAAGTGCTCTCAATTTACTCCAGCTATGAAGAAATCGATTTGTGAGCAGCGTTTCACTCATTTTGTTCACTTTTTTTGTTGAATTACCATTTTTTAGTTATGTGAAGGCCAAACTGGTCGAAGAGCAAATGTTTCAATGCTTAAGCAAAGCCAAATACGAACGAGTGATGGAGTTGGGCGCGGAAGCCAAGGCCCAACTCGTTAAAAACCATTTTGACAATTTTTGGAGGTATTTCTAATTTTTTCCTTTTCTTTCTTTTTAACCTCTTTTTTTCTTTTGCCTTGGCTAAATTTTTGAAATGCGTGTCGGACAAAAATTGAATTTTTGGTATTCAGGACCAATAGCTCTGGGTCAAACAGTCTCAAATTGTAGTTTTTTTAATTATACGTTGCACTCTATCTCAAAAATGAGTCCCATTGTTGCCAAACACCCTTTTCAACTCAATTTGTGTTGTTTAGAATGCAATTTTACAATGAGCTGCCTGTCTATTTGCGACGGTTTTCCGCGGCGGCCGTCCTCGTTCGTTGCGTCTTTCACCATGTCGAAGCGCTGCAAAAATTGCGCAATTATAAGGAGGCGGCGGAATTGCTCGATTTTATTATTAAAAGCGAAGGTAAAGGAAATATATGGTTTTGGTTTTTTTTCTCTTTCATTACTTGACGCTTGGCCAACAATGTATTCTTTTTAAGACAAAGATGGCCGTAGGAAATTCACCACTGAAAGGTTTTTATGGTCTGGGATAGGAGAAAATAATGGATGGTTGAAGTTACATCAAGATTTATGACAATTAATACCCATTAGTCCGTTTATTTGTTCGTTATACTATTAGCCACGAATTTAAAAACATTAAAACAAACGCCAAAGCCCGCAAATTAAAAAATTCGGCTTTAAAAACTGTAGCTCGTTTTTAAGTTTGAATTTTTTTTGAAAATTTACTGTATATAAACTTTAAATTTAAATCCCTTGAAGACAAATGCATTTGTTACTACTAATTTATTTATCTGCTACTGTAGTTTATCTTCAATCTTGAAATTTTTGGAGGAAAATTAATATAATTACTGTAGTTAAATTAATAATTAATATTATTAGCGGCATAATCGTAATTAATAAATTAAATACAGTAATTTTAGTTCTGCAGCCCGAAGGGCTTAGTCGGTTTGCTTGCAATAAAATAAGCCTATACAGTTAAAATGTTTTCAAATGACAATGATAGGAAACGCATAATTTATTGTCCAGCCTGTAGCCCTTTTTAAAAGTGAGCCTTTAACCTAGGGCAAGCATAAACAGAAATTGGCACAGTGCACATAAAAATAAACCAATATTGGTTAAAACTCGACCAACAAATTTCTGTCACAACCAACCCCCAATTTCTATAGACGTGTTTAGACGCGCGCAAATTTTGTTCGGGCGTGCGTTTGGCCGAATGGGTACGACCGCCTGGCGTTGGTCTACGACGCGCATCTCAAGCGCAAAGAGTGGGCGTTGTCCGTGTGCCTGAGTGGACTAGCAGACGCCGACGTCGGCGATGTGGGAGGGTTGGCGCTGCAGGCGAGGGCGCAAAAACTTTTGCCCAAAAACGACAAGGAATTTCAATTAAAAATTGCGGTGATTGAACCGGAAAAGGTTTGATTTTTTTTTGTTATTGTTGTCTTTGTTGTTTTATTGTTGTAATTGTTTTATATATTGTTGATGCTGATATTGTGTTGTTTTTCTTGCTTTTGAGGACTACAGCTTCTAGTCAGTGTTGGAGGCCAGGGCCTGTGCTGTTTGAACTTGTTGAAGTAGTCGCTGCCACGGGAATGGGACCGATTGCTGCTCGAAAAATTGCGAAATTTTAAATCACGTTTGGACCTCTGTATCGCCGTCGAAAAAAGTCTCTTCGAAACCGGCTGTTACCAAGAGTTCGATAGACTACAGCGTCTGATCAGTTGTAATGTTATTTATTAAATATTGTTTTGTAAAATTTATTTAATTTAATTTTTATAATATAAAATGTTTAACTCCTTTTTTCTTGTCACCCTGTATTGTTGCTGATATTGTTGTTGTTGTTTTTGTTGTTATTATTTTGCACCGTCTTATTGATTTTTCCCCTTGTTTAGGTTTTTGTGGAGGGTAATGTGGTGAGTAAAAGTTTGGGAGACCAACGCCAAAACCACTTCTACTTGGCGGGCCAGGGCGGCGCCACCGACAGCATTGAGTCGTGCAGCGTTGAACAAGTAGCGTTAGATTACTTATTGAAGAGCCGCGGGTTTAACGAAGGTTGGATTTTTGCTCTTTTATTTGTCGCAAACTTTGAAACCAATATTCAAAAGCGATAAATATGTTTCATTAAATTATTTTGTCCCCAAGAGAAGACATAAAAGTCCTTTCAAAAATTTGATTTTTTTGCACTTTTTTCCCCTCAAATTTTATTGTTTCTGGCTTAAAGGATTTTTTTTGGGGTTTTACTTTTTTTTTACTTTAATTTTGGGATATTGGAATTTGTTGCTTGCTGCGCTGTATATTAAGCCCTTTGGTGGACCTCTCGGATTAGACGGTTGGCTTCTCATTTTTATTATTATTCGAAACTAAATTGTTTTTTATTTGTTGTAAAATTATGCTTAAAATTTTAATGAAAAATCGGATAAAACTTTTGGTTCACTCTATAATTAATGCTTTAATTTATTTTAATTATAATAAACAAAAGCAGTGAGGAAATTCAGTATATTTTACAAACTACTACACAAAATTACAGGCCGTGATTCCTTGAAGGACACGGTTCTGCACACTATTAATATGTGTTTTGAAAATCGAGATGGCCAATCAATTTATCACTCAGCATTGGCTTTAGACACAAAGTGTTGCGCCCCCTTTTCTGTCTCCGAATTGTCCCCCAATCGACTTTATTCTTTTGGTTTAGGTATGCACGTTGAAGGCGCGATATGGCACACCATTTTCGGGCTGATTTGTTACGACGTCATTTTTGACCACAGCATTCCGAACGTTTGGCTTTCGAACGTCCAGGTTTCATCATTTTTAATTTGATAGAAAAATCGTGGGCTTGTGCCTTAGCCATTTCCAATTTTTTTTTCTTTGGCTTTTTGCAATCCCATTAGCACCAGTTGAGGATGGAGAATAAAAGACTAATCTAAATTCAATTTACTCTTGCAATCTGACAAAAAGACGAACGGACAATAAGGCCAGCGGTCAAGATATTGCCGACGACTAGATTCCAGACAAGACGCCGGTCAAAAAGTTGCAGACAAAAGTTGTCGGACAGATATATACATAATAGACAAATGGACACAAAATTCAACAATCTTAATCTCCACAATTGAATAAATTTTCAAACATAATACGATACATTTTGTTTTGTTTACTGTATTTATGTCTAGAAATTATAAAAATGTTATTCCTTAATATCAACTTAAATTTTTGAAGTTTGCGTCGTTTTGTCCGACGACTTTTTGTTTGCCTCTTTTTTCTAACATCTTTTTGTTTTAATTTTTGTTTTTGGTTAAGCGAGTTGGTCTTTTTCCCTCTTTTGCTGGCTGATTTTTTGTTCCTTTAATTTCTTAGAAAATTTTGTTAGGCCTACGCCGATGGTGCGCCCCCGCTATCTCAAACCAAACCACGCAATGCAAGCTACTAAGCATTGTTGTCATTTTAGCGGAACCCATGCGACTTGAACTGCCAGCACTTTTATTCGAATCGGCGCGACCAATTCGAAGCGGTCTTTACGCAGATCGCCGAAGACAAACACTTTGAGTGGGTCTACGCGCGCGTCCTCAAATTCTGGCAGTTGCTGCCGCGCACTAGTCAGAACACCGAAATTGGCTGGTCTGTTTTTCGGGACATCAGCCACGTGATGGGATTTTTGTCGTGCTGCGGCCCACTCCTGGTTTGTGGGGTGTTTCGGCGGATCGTCGAAAACTATCGCCAGAACCGCAGTGGGTTCCCCGACTTAACCGTGTGGAACACAAATTCCAGAACAATTGCGGTAAAATTGTTGTTGTTGTTGTTGTTTTTTGTTGTTATTTTTTATCTTAATTTTTGTGTTTTCTTTTTTTAGGTTGTCGAAGTCAAGGGGCCAAATGATCGTCTGTCCAATAAACAAAGACTTTGGCTCGACTTTTTTATTCGACAAGGCGTTGAGGCAGTCGTTTGCCATGTGACGGGTAATCATTACACATCTTTTAAATTTTAGTTAATCCGAAAGGGTGCACAATAAGCGACCGGACAAAAAAATAAGGCGTAGGGTATTAAGACGCAGTCAAAGTGTCGACTGAACAAATAGACGCGGAAATTTGCAATTTCTTATTTTGTATATTTTTGTCCGTTTGCTTTTTTTGTCCGGCGTTTATTCGTCCACTGTTGTTTTGTCTAACTTCTTTTGTGCCTTAAAGCCTATTTTTTGTCATTGAAAAAAAAAAAATTTTAATTTAATTATTTCAGCCAAAAACGTACGGATGCTGCAGTAAATGTAGGCGTAGATTTTTTTTCCGTTATTGCTCCATTTCTGTATTGCATTTGTTCCCTTTCTACCGTAGGTTTTATAGAAAATAAGTATGTTTTGGAATGCCATTTATGTGTATAATAATAATATTGGACATAATATCATAAGATAACGTGTATAATATAGACATTGTTTTGTGTTAATTACGGGTGAATCAGTTGTATTGTGTGATGTATTAATAATGGTTTCCAACTGAACAGAGTATAACTTTGTAAAACTAGACGCTGGAAGCATCAGAAAAGAGTTTTTTCAATTTAATGCAAAAAAGTTTGGAAACTTGAATCAGCGGACGGCCAAAAGTCCGGGAAATAAAAATTTTTTAAATTGTAGATTTTAAAGATGACAATAATTTCGTAAATGCGAAAAGTCCCATAACTTTAAAGTTGTTCTGATCATTCCTAGGCTTGTCTCTGCTCTAATTTTGACTATTTACGTCGCCTTTAATTTGATTTAAACTTTTAATATTTTTATTTATTGCATTCAAATTTCGTTTTGTTAATAAAACTTTTTTTTCTCAGTAGACTTGAAATCAAGCTGCATTTCCAACTTTTGTTTTGGTTTTTGCGCAAAGCTTAGGCTTTGGTTTCTTGGACGAGTGATTTTGTTCTTCTCCTTCTTTCTCGCGCCTTTTTGCTTTTACAAAACAAAAAATTGCGCTTTTTTCAGCAGAAATTTTTTTTTAAAAATAAAATCGGCGGTTATCCAACCCAGATTTATAACTCTTCTCCCCAGCCAGCCAGCTAGAGGAGAAACTGTATAGATGTAAGTCAGGAAAATGAAAGCAACGCAGTTTAAGCAGACTGAACATTTAAACAGTCAATTCCAATTTTGATTTTTGTGATCTCGTCGAAATCGATTGCCTCATAGAATTTGCGTGCGCTCCGCTCGCTCCCTAACCATTTCATCGTCGTCGTCCTTGTTGGTTTGGGTGACGACGGGAATGCATAGCCCATCAATTTTTTTTCTCACTTTTTACAAGGCAAATGAATGAAAGCAGCTAATTTATAAGGGGAATTTGAGCCGGCTTTTTGATCCGCGATGCTTTCCACCGCGTATTGTTGTGTGGGGCGGCTAAACTCATCAAATCGCAGAAAAAAAATGAGATTTGTTTTATCCTCAATTTTTTCTCATTTTTTCGGAACTCAAAGCAAATTTTTTCCAAGATCACCGACATCTTTTTAGTCCCAATTTTGTTTGTTTGAAGCTCGCATGTATTGATTAGCTCGAACTTGTTTACCTCTTCGTTTTAACTTTTACTACAGTTAAGTAAGCGCTTTGTATGGCTTTGGAGGATAATTTGTTGATGATTCTACATTCAAATTCAGGCAACCTGCACTCTAGACACTCGGCTTTGGCCTATTTTTTCTGGTGGGCGAACAAAAATTTAAAAAGCAAAAATTATTATAGCAAAGTAATTTTTAGACACATTACGGTAAATTTGTGTTGTTTACTGTATTTATGTCAAAAAATAATTCCGTTATTATTGTTTCCGTTAATTTTGCGACTCTGTCGGTGCGTCTTTTTGCCTGCATTGTTCTGTGTATGCGTCTTTTTGTCCTTAAAAAATTCGAGTAAAAAAATCGTGGAGAATTAGGCATTGAACCGATTGACGCTTTATTATTAAACCAAAAACAAGCCGTGCATTGGTAACCGTATTATTACAAAAGTTTAAGCGATTTGTCTGAAAACAACTTTTTTCTAGTAAATGACTTTTAACCTCAACAGACAAAGCGTTTAGGTTAAACAATGCTTTTTTTTGAGAAATAAAAAACATCTTATGTTAAAATAATCCCGCGCAATTTTTGTTAAACAATACTTTTTGGTTTGTCTTAAAACTATTTTACTTCATTATTTAAAATTTTATGAGATTTTGTCGGTTTTTTTCAAATTAAAATCATTGCAAAAAAACGTTTTGGACCGTTACTGTGGGTTTTTTTTAAGAAGCTTGGCTTTAAAGGATATGATCATTTTCATTTATTGTTAAATGCCTAAAAACAAATATGTTTTACCGGGGATTCGAACCCGGTGAAAAGCGCTTTACCACTCGGCCACATGTGCCGATGGGGTGACCATTTATAATTAATTTTTTCCATGAACATTTTTAACTTGCCACGAGATAAAAAGGAGGCCGTCGCGTTTTTACAAGAGAAATGTATTTCGCTGACCAAGCAAAACCTGTCCAAACAACCACAAAATGCAGTTATATTGGTTAAAAGTGTAAAGCCTTGCTAAGCCAAAGCCGTTGCCGAGCAGCTGAGCCAACGTCCGCAACAGAAAATTGGAGGCGAGAACCCTACGATACCAATAAGAAACTGGGATAAAAAAAGTTTATTTTTATTAAATTCGTCTTGAGAAAAAAAAATGCATCTATGGAGAATTGAACCGTGTCTTTGCAAACACAAGCACTCTCGGCCAAGTGAAAACCAATTGCCGGATCTTTCCAGTTTTAATATAAGAGTTGTGCCTTTACCTATAAGGTTTGATACTGCGATTAATAACTGACCAAATAAGTCGCAATCCAGTGAAATTGCGCAAAATTTAGTAAAAATTTTTATTTGTTACTCTTTTTTTTCAGATCCTTCGTATCTTTTTGTCCGTGTATTATTTTTTCCGCACCTTTTCGTTTAAATTTTTTGTCCTATGTCATAAGGTTGTCCGCGTCATCACTTTGTTCAGTCTACCCGTACCTAAAAAACGATTTCCCACTCCTTTCCCTCAATCTTCCTATTAAGGTTTTTTGAAATGAAAAACTGAAATAAAACCAACAATACCAAAGTAAACCTTATAACACTCCCTTTCCCCCTCATTATTATTCCCTCTCAGCCCTTCACTCGCCCGTCGATATACGCAAAAAAAATTATAAAAAATAAATTTTCTTCAATTAAATTGCTTTATTCCGTTTAAAAAAGCTCCTTTAGCCTAAAGCCTAGCCACATTTGCTGTTATTCAATAGTGAATTTTTTGCCCAACACAAAATAACAAATAAAAACAATTAAAAAGCGTAACAAACAAATAATAAAAATTGAATTATCGGCTTCACATCTACTTGAGAAAGAAAGGCATTCTTGTGGGGCAAGTTGTTCTCTATGCTTTTTCTCCTCTGCAATTTCAAAGCTTTCCCCCAGCCAAATTCCCCCATAACAGACTAGTAGCGTATGAGTAGCGGATTACTGTCGATTTTTTTTCCAGTTACTTACATTGACTCGCGAATTTTTATTTTCGGCATCTATTTTTTTTTTTGCTTTTTGATTACAGAGAATTTAGCTTGTGTGATAAATACATAGGTTTTAAACGAGTTTTATTTAAACGACTGTGATGTAGACAGATGCGTGCCCCACGAGCTTACAAACGCTCATAAGCAAAAAGTGGTCAAGGAACTTTGTCGCCCTACATTTTTAAACGATCAAAAGAGATTAGATTCTAAGAAAACGATTAAAAGATGTTAGCAGAGCTTTCATTTGAGTCCAAAATGAGTCCAGGTGATTTCATTACAAACTTATATTAACCTGAATACGGGTAAAGCTTAATCTACAGTGACTTTAATACTACTGCCCACCAACTCGTGCCCGACAACCAACTCGCACCCCACCAACTCGCGCCCCATTTAGTTTTTAATTTTTTTTTGTAAATATCCTAATGTTTTTTTTATAATGACCAATTTAAGTAACGTCAAAAATTATTTAAAAACAGGTAATAATTTGGTTGTTGAAGGATAATACGGTAGACATATTTATCATGTTAATTAAATCAATAATAAAATTAAATAAATAAGTCAATATTAATTGTAAACTCGAATTTAATGTTTGAATAACATGCATTTTGCCATAATACCGTAATTTTGTTATGCCATAAATTTTAAGTGCAATTTTAAGATTTGTTTAGTTTTTCTATGATGTAGTTCTGTTTTTTGTGAGAGTTCAAAATGGATGTGATACATACTCGATACATTACATTCTCTCAAAGGTTCGGGCGAAAAAAGTGTCCAATTACTTACACGTCAAACGACAAAACTTTTTGTTATGTTTGGACTTTGAGTAGCGGAATAAAAAAAAGAGGAATGGAACAAAGGTCGGACGCTATGTCTGTAGCGGATGTCGAGCGCTTAGACAAAGACAAAGGTCAAACAATCAAACTTCCATTTATTTTCATAAAATTAAGCTCAAATACTTATATGGAAAGAGAGCAGGACAACGAACACATGTTTGAGCCAATTAAATCTGAAACTGTATGTTAATATTCTATAATATGCTTTAAATAAAAAATTGTTTTTAAGATTACTGGTCGTAGTTTGTGTCGCAGCATGCATGCCGAATTATCATTCGACGGTCATCAAACAATTACAACTGCTAAAACACGTTTAGCAACAAAAATCACTGAAACAACTTATTTCCGCACAAATGGTTATGTTCTTTTACTTATTTTTAAAAAATTTTTTTTATATGAATTTAGAGGAAAAAGAATTAATAAGATCTGAGGCTCTTAAATCAAATCTAAATAATGTTTGACGTTACTTAAATTGGTCGTTACTTAATTTGGTTTTAACATTCGGAAATTTACAAAAAAAAATTAAAAAATAAATGGGACGCTAGTTGGTCATTTACACTTTTATATACTACTTTTCTGGTTCAAAAATTATTGTCAAATAAATCTGAGAATTGTTTGTTGCTCTAGACTCATTTTGGACTCAATTAAAAGCACTGAATGTCACTAAGGTTGCTTTTCATCTAAACTATACCTGATAGTTTGTCTCCAAATTTTTTGACATCAAAGTTATTAGCGTCATTGAACATGTTTGCGCAGTCATTGTCATCCATAAAATCAAAGTTTTGAATGTGAAGATTTGTTTTTTGTTCTTTTTCTTAAGTGCACTGAACGTAAACTAAAACATTTTAAGCATTAAATTGAATAACAATTGTGAAATTTATACCACTTGTTATTTTTCTCATTCGTAAATCTATTGCTTCATCTTTTTTCTCATCAAAAAAACATTTCTTGTTAAAAACATAAACAAAACAAAATAATAGTCCAAACTTGCTGAAAATAATTAAAAGTTTAAACTTCTGCTGTTATTATGACATTCTCCCATTAGCCGGAAGATTGTCTAATTTACCGATTATTAGCTAACAAATTGCTGAAGATTGGCAATTGCGGAAGAGCATAGTGAACAAGTAGTAAATTAGCTGATTAATAGCAATTCACAAACAGAAGATTGACATCGCTTGATGCGATTTTTATTGGTTCTAAGACTGGAGGACTTTTATTTTTTTTTGTTCTGGCATTCTTTTGTGCGGACGCTTTTTTGTCTTTGAAGTTTTTGTTTTGCATTAATACCGACATTTCTATGAACGGCAATTTTTTTGTCTTCACCTATTTTTGTCCGTTTTATTTTGTGGCCTTTGTCTTATTGTTTACCTCTATCTGTCTGTCCCAGTAAATCTGTCTGTCCCAGTAACTTGCACTGTTGTTTTTAATCAGTCCATTTCTTATTTTTATTAATCCTATTTATTGGTCGTATTTTTTTGACTCCAATTTTTCTTCGTCCGTATTTTTGTACCCCTACACCATTTGTCCAAATCTACACGCCCCTGTCTTCCACTTCACCCCTACATTCTTTTGTCCGTCAATGTTCTCTCCGTGCACCCAAACGCTTAAATCAAAAGCCCGTAGCTTTACTTTCGCTCCCTCCACGATTCTCCATCATTGCCTCCATTGTTTTGGCCCAAAAACATTCTCCTATTTTTGCTGGGATTAAATTGCGTTCTTTAGTGCAGTGCACGAAAATCGAAAAACAAAACCAAAGGTAAGCTTACCTTTTTTTGTTCAAATTAAAAGAATTCTTTTTTTGCAAAGTTTTTTTTCATTGAAACTCTATCCCTTTTTTCTTTTTGATTATTTTTTTGTCGTCCTCAGTAAGGGCTCATCGCTCTCTTTCTTTCTCTCTCTCTCTCTCTGTTTTCGACGACACAAAAACTGAAAATGAAATCCGAAATTGCATAAAAACAAAGGCTGAAGAAAATTTTATTTTTTTATTTTAAAATAAAGTCCCAAGGAATGCGGGGTACGAGTTGCTTATAAATTTTCACCAAATTCTTCTTCTATGATTTGTTCTTCTATTCCTCGATCTATCTATTTACTTTTCTGAGTTCCTGCTTCTCTAAATGTCTCTTTATTGATTTCCTTCCCTTTCTTTCTCTGTCTGTCTGTTTTTCTATTTGTCTGTCTGTCTATCTCTACCTTTTCCTTTCTTTCTCTTCCTGTCTTATTTTACTCTTTTTCACACATCACTTTCTTTTTCTCACATAGCGTTTCTTATGAAAACTCATTTTACTTTTACCAAAAGTGATACAAAATGCCAAAAAAACTCTAATTTAACTTTTTGAAATTTGCGCCTTGCAAAATAATTTTTTTTGGCATAATGTCATTTTCAAAAAATAAAAAAAAATGAAACAAGTAAATAAAACATTTCTTTGAATGAATATTGTTGGCTTGATCTTGCTGGTGTTTTTTAAATTGTTTTTAAAAAATTTTCGCGCGACCTCAAGGCGATATTCTACCGGAATTTTTCTTGCTATTATAACTTGCTATTTATTTCTTGCTATTAAAAATCCGACAATCTATGGCCAACCTTCTCTTATTGTCTTGCCAAAAACAACTAACTAATTTCTTATTTTGTTTTTGTTTAAACTTCAATAATTCTTCTCCTTCCTCCTAATACCACCTCATTGAATAACACTTTTTTGTGTGCGCCGTCACAGCTTTTCCTATTCAAATACCAAGCTATTCTTCTCTTCTTCCCCCATCGCCCTCCTCTCATAATTTTTGCTTCTCAGTTTATTAACTTATTTTGGAATGTTTTCTTTTTTTTCTCCAAACTTTGTGTAAATATAATTTATTTTATAATATTTATTAAAAAATTAATTCTTTTCTTTTTTGCAGCCAAAAATTTTTTGCTTTTGTTTTTCTCATAGAACTATCATTTTGGATAAGGCGTTATGTGTGGCAATAATTCAATTTTAATTCTTTTAATTCAACTCCTTCAAGCAGATCACTCATAGCTGATCAAGCATTGTTTACCTTTTAGCTTTAGCTGTGAATAAACAGTTCGGACCTTCTTTAATTCCTTATTGTTTGGCTGAGCTCTTCTTGTTGCTTGGCTCAAGTCAAACTTAACAAAATTGACTAAATATTGTTTTCCTTTGTCTCTTTGAAAAGTTGCCAAAACAGAATAATTTGCAAATAAGAGGGTTAACTTTTTCTTGGCCATTACCATCAAAATATTATTTATTATTTAAAGCCAATTGTTAAACCTACGGAAAACAAAATTGAAAGCAGACTTGCTTTTTTTTGTGTGTGCTGAAGTGTTAAGCCTATTTCTAAGCTTCAAGACTGTTGTTTTGTTTTTCCCTTCTAGTCAATTTTTAGAAAATTGTACAAAAAACTTTAGAATCACGTATTCAAAGCCTGAGCATATGGGACTTGCCGAGCGATTTTGTTCTATTATTGGAATATTCGTTTTTTTTTTGTCAAATTTTGGTAGTGTTGCTAGGCATCATCATCGTCCTCTCAGTTTTTTTTTGCTGGTAATATTCCCCTTCTTCTTTGACTGCCATTTTTAAAGAGGAAGACAAAAAATTGTTTGAGCCATTTATTGCCGAACAAAAAATAGTTTTTGTTTTGTCACTAACAAAAATCCGATTCCCTCTTTGACTCCTTACAAATTTGGTTTTGTTGCTTTTTTTTTCTGCCAAGTAAAAATTTACTGCCCTGGAAACCATTGACAGGAAAACCGAAATAGAACAAACGTTCTTTTGTTATTGGTTGGGTTTTGCCTCAACAAAACATTTTTGAGCCGTTTCCACCTGGAATGTGCTATGTCGGCCGGGGGCGAATGAGGTAATTATGGTTTTTGGAATTTGCTTTTTATAATTATTCCACTCTTTGCGGACCATGACATCATTTCAATGGTATTGCCACTTTTGAGTCCAATTACTCGTTGTTTGTTATTTGCCGTTTGCACTGATCTTAATGCTCTGCCAATAATTACATGCAATAGATTTGGGCTTATACTTTAGGTTTTCGCAGGCTGAAACTTTGCATTCAGATTTGAGTCTTGAGTTAAGGATTGATCTTACGTTCATAATTTTGATCTCAAAATTACACTTATATGGTCTAAAATTAAGTTTATGTTTAAGCTTAATTTGGCATTTAGATATTTTTTGGCTTAGACTTGCACTATTCTATGCGGTTTTACCTTGAAAAAAAAATTGTTTTAGTTTTTTTTCTTTTTTTTACTCAACTAAGCAGCTATTGTCTGAGATTTTTTGAGATTAATAATGAAATTTGTTGGTTTTATAAATTATTTTTTTTGTATTATTTTTTAAAGTTCTTTTTAAAAACAAATTGGATTTCAATTTTTCCATTATCACCCGTAATCAAAAAAAAAAGACTAAATAAGGCGAGGTTTGACTGAATTTGAAGTTGTTAAGCCTAAGCCTAAGCTTTTTGAGGTCGTTATTCAGTTATTTTGATTTTTCGAAAAATATTTGATGTGTTATTCTCAGAGTTGAACTCAGTGTTGTCAAATGCTACTAAAAGACTTCTTACACAAAAACTGCGACCGGTATCGAACGGTCTTAATTTTTTTGCCGGTATGACCGGAGTTAAATCGGTAGCAATTGACAACATTGGTTGGAATTTAGCTGGACCGCAGCCTCATGATTATGGCTCTGCCTTCACTTATTTGTGTGCTTAATGTTTTTACTTTTACAAAGCCTAAAATTTAAATTTACCTTAAATCATAAAACATACTCTTAAGCTCAATGGCTGATTTGTTCCCTTCCGCTAAAATACTTAAGGTTACAATCAACTTAAGTTTTAAATTTGGTTTTTTTTGCTGTGGCAATTTCCTTAAATATAACTAAGGCTTAACGATTCCACTTTCCTGGCCCTATATAAGCATGAAACGGATGAATTGAACACACTTCCTGTTTTGATACTTTAACTTGCGCAAAATTTGGCTTTGAAATTTAAGCGCATGCTTATCTGTCTTTCTTTTAACTTTATTTAATGTATTCAAATTAATAGTTTGTTAGTAAATTAATTCAACAAAAATCTGACGCATAAATACTTGCAACGCATTCCACAAGAAGCAAAGGCGTATGAGTATCTAATAAAGCTAAAGTAAGTTATCTTAAATAGGTACAATAAACAACTGAGGTTGCCCGCGCCAAACCGAACGAAAACCAAACAGATAGAGATGTACTTTATCTATAGCTGAGAAAATAAACATAAACGAATGTTGAAGCCCAAAAAAAGAACCTTGGCAAAAAGACACGTCGGATATAACAGCTAAACCAAGCAAAAAAAATGAAAAATCGATGATTGACTAGGAAAAACGCAACAAATGTGTACAACAAAAAAAATGTGGAAAAAAGCAAAGCAAAACTGCAGGAATGAAAAAAAAAATCATCAGATGTCATTTAAGCAACAACAACAAAAATGAGTAAAACTATTACAAGCCTTTCCTTTTTCTTTGGGCTTCTCCCTCACATAATAGCCAGTATCATAAAACTGAACATACGGCGGACAATAACCAAAACAATGCATGTGTAAGCAGGCGTTACATAAAAATTTATTATTATGTCTATTATCTGACATGTGTATTATTATTTCGGTTTTTTTTGTCACTCTCAAACACTTTTTTTGTTTTTTTGCTGGCTGCTAGCAAGTTCAAAGATGTAAGACTGACTTGTTGTTTAACGGCTTTTCCACCTTTTTTTTTATTTTTGACACTCAAATACTCAAGTTATTTATATAATTTTTGTTATTGTCAGTTTTTAGTCAGGTTCTTGTTGTTAGTGTTGTTGTTGTTGTTAGTTTTTGTTGTTGTTGTCTACCTGTTGGATTTGTCCTTCCGCATATTTTTATTTGATTTTGGCAATCAACGATTATGGTTTAAAATAAGGGAAGAGAAACGACGTCATCAATATGCTTTTAGGCTTGTTTTTCCTATTTTCTACCACCAAAGCAATGAAATACAGAGACAAAGTAAAAAAAAATTAAGAGAAAGCTAAACCAAAAATGAATAGGTAATAATAATTTTTTTCTATTTGAGAAAAAAAGAGTATTAGGTAAAAGCCTTTTAGGCAAGCAACCTTCTGCCTTTTTTTCTTTACGGCGCCAACAAACTATTACTATCAGCTAAACGCGCTTCAATTATGAGAGAATTTTTTTTTGTTTTTATTGTTGTGAATAATTTGTTGTTCAACTAACTCGTATAATTACATATCTGTTGTTGTTTTTTGTTGGATTTTTAACAACAATTTTACAATTGGGCAGCAAACTTTTCTTTCTTGCCTTTTAAATTGACACAAAACAACAATTTTTATCACTTTTTGTTCTTAAATTAATTTTTTTTTTCTAAAATTTAAATTGAACTTTTTTTGTGAGTTGACTATGAGAAGTCTTTACTTGTTTTAATATCGATTGTTGTTCAGTATGAAAACAAAGAGAAGGAGCAGAAAAAATTTAAAGTAGACGGTTGATTGCCTGATAAATTCTTTCATTTATTTTTTTGTTTATATCCCTCTCTTTTTTTTGGTCGGCTTTGGCCTGTAACATTATCCTACTTCAATTTCTTTTGAAATTTTACAAAACAAAAAGATTTTTTTTCTGCTTTTTGTTCAACTTGTTATTATTTTAATTAGGTGGAGATGTGTGATTTTGTGTCAGTTTTTGTTTCAACGTTCGAAGGGTTAAATGCTTTTTTGCGCATTTGTCTTTTGCACAATTTTCGGTTGGCGTCAAAGTGAAAATTTAGCTTTTTATGATCTCTTGTTTTTCAAGGGACAACAAAAAGAGGGAGACAGACGAAATGTGGTGTGAGCAGGGCGACATGAAAGTTATTTTTGTTTTTAGCCTCATTTTTTCTTTGAATTTTTGTATTTGCTTTATTTGCGTTCCTTGATCTTCTTTATTCTTTACTTTTGTTATTGGATTTGATCTGACTGTTTTGAGCTTTGTCTCTTTCTTTTGTCTCCAAACTGTCTCAATTGATTTATTTTTTTCTGTCTTTTTGTCTCTCTTCCTTTATGTGCATTTGTCATCCTGAATTTTTTATATACAGTATTCATTTTTTTCCTTCTCTAAATGTTTTTTCTTTTCTTTATATTTTTGTCTTTCATATATATACCCGCTTCCTTCATCCTTCATCCTTTTATTTTTTATGTATTTTTAATACATAATTACACTCTCTCTTCTCAATGCTTTCTTTGATATCCATCTTTTTTACCGACTTCTCTCTCTATGTTTCTCTAATCTTTCTTTCTTTACCAAAAAATTTCTGGCTCATAATTTTTACTTTTACCTTTAAAATTTACACAAATATTTTTAATTTTGTTTTAATTGAATGGAAAAGCAAAGAATAGGTAGTCTGCGTTTGCACTATAGACATTTAAAAAAAAACAAAACAAAATGGAAAGCTTTTGCAAAATTGATATTGATATACGCCTTTTTTTGCTAAAGCTTAAGCCAGCGTTCTTTCAGCTACTTTTATTCCATTTAACAGTCTTTGTAATTTTCGCAGTGAATTTTTTTGTTAAAGTCATAAAAATTTTAACAATTTTTGTTGGTTGTCGTTTCGTGATTGTTCTGGTTGCTGAGGATTTTTTAGGTGTATTCGAACCGTTGTCTGTATTAAACCAATTTTTGTCTCATTTAATACAGGCCGAAACAAATTCTTGGAAACACATTTAAATGACGCATTTTTCTGCTTAAAACCTTATTATTGTACGTTTACAGTCATTTCATTATTCTAGCGTAAATGTGCTTTTAATTTTTCCGGATATTTTTAATTTTATTCGAATTGTGTTAAAGTTACATTAAGAGGTTTTTTTTGATCCGAAAGTTCAGGTGCCAAATTTTGCACTCAAATGTTTGGCCATTTGGACGCAAAAAGATTTTGCGCCTAAAAATTTTGAAAACAATTGTAAGCGTAGCATTAGTTACAGTCATAGCATTGTACGTCACGGCTGTTTTCAGAAACACTACAAGATTCAATACTGTATAAACACATTATTCATTACAGTGCGATTAGTTAAAATTCGATAAGCTTGCAGTTAAGGTTTTTGTTGAATTTACGTTAAAAATCCATTAAATCAAAAACCGCAAAAAATTATTTTATTTATGATATGAATTCATACGCTCACCTTCTGCGCAACTCAATGTTTATTACACTAGCATACATCGCTTTCAAGGGTTGCCGAGAATGGAAGTTATCCAAAATAATATATTTACTGAGCTTATCAAAAACTTTCTGTGATACGCCAAAATGGGAAATTACCCATTTGTGACAATACTAAATGACAACAGTTGACTCGCGCGATGAAAACAAGAGTTGTTGTGTCTCATGTCAAAATGCGCAAGTCGTCGTAGGTCCCGTAAAATGTTCCAAGGCCATTAAATGATTATCCATATATGAAAATCAAAACATACACATTTGGTCTTCCTGATCTCCTCTCCTCATCATTTTTTATCTCTGGGTTTTAGTTTCTGTCTTTTGAGCCCATACTTCCACTTCACTTTCTACGTCTTTTTCTCTTTATTCTTACTCTATCTCTCCTTCTTTATCTGTTTTTGCTTTAGCTTTTTCTCTTCCATCTATCTCGCTACTTTATGATTTCACTTTTTTTGTTTTATTTTGTTCTCCTTTATCAATCTAGTCTTTTCTCTCATCTCAAAGTTTTGGTTGAACAAATCTCAACTTTCTATTAAATTATTTGTAAAACCAACCAGAAAAAAAGGTTATATGTATAAATTTAAAAATCTTTGTTTTTTCATGCATAAAACCAATTCAAAGATTTTTTAATATTTTTATTTGGTTCGCTTCCAAAATTTGGCTAAAATTAAGAGATGTCTCTCAGAATATTGTTACAGCTTTAAACGTGTTGGTTCATTCCACAAAATATTTTTTTTTTTTATTTTTATTTTTTTTGTGAATTTTAAAGTTGTAAAAAAAGATTTTTTTACGTTTTTTATTCAATGAATTTTTTTAATTAAACTTTATAATATTCGGCATTGAGCTAAATTCATAATACACTCTGTCCTCAATATTTTTATCTTTTTTTTTTCGGTTTTGTCTACGGCATAGGAATAAATTTTAGAGTTTATACTAATTTTACTCTTGAATGTGCGATTACTATTTTAGGCTTTATCAATACCAATAGTTGCATAAGTGTTTATTGTTATTTGTCTTGGTGTAAATTTATTTTTTGATCCAGGTCTAGCTTAAGCCAAGTCTTCGCTCAATCAATTGAGCACAATACAAGTGTCTGAGCTATTTTAATAATAAACAAACAACACACAAAAAAATTGTTTGATTTTTGAAACAAATTATTATCTAATTTCTACCTTTTGTTAGCTTTGTCAAGTCAATTGTAGACAAATATCGACTTCAAATTTGTCGGTCGATTTTACTCTTTTGATCAATCTCAATTTCCTTTTTATATAAAGTAATTTTCTCAAATTTAATTAACGTTGGTTACCCCTTAGAAATAAAAAAAAACAATTTCTTAAAAAAGTTTTCTTTTCTAATATTGTCAATTTAACGGCTATTTATAAAATTAGATGGGCGAAAGGGGGTATGGGAGGGACGGAGAGGGACAAAATTTAAACTTTTCTAATTTGTTGAATTGACTATATGTGCTTATATGCATATTTTATTTATGCATTAGCTTTTTTCTTTCTTCACGTACATCTTCATCTACTTTTTTTTTCTAGATACTTTTTTTCAAATAGATTGTTTTAAACGAAGTATGTAACTCTCAAAAAATTGTATATAGAAAGCAAGGCCAAAGCCAAAAAGCATATAGCCTGTAAGAAATTGCACAAATGTAAAAAAACAAAATGCATATACGTGTATTTGCACACACGCATGTATTTTTATATGTGCAAATATATATGTGAACATTTATTGTATGTAGAACAAAAATGGACATTGTGAAGAGGATAACCGGGTTGAAGGAGGAGGAATGTACGAAATGGGTGTGTTAAAAAAGTTTGGATGAAAGCATTAATCAAGTAGAGAAAAATTAAAAAGAAGGGAAGCAAGAGAGTGGAAGGGAAAGGGAAGAGGAAGCAGAATATGGGACGTATCTTCCTCCTCAATTGTTTTTTTTTTCTGGAAGCCCAATAAAAGTTGGTTTATTTACTTTAATTGCAATAGAAAAAAATTCTTCCTTGGCAAAAAAAAGGAAAATGGACAAATGCCAAGAAACAGGAAATGAAAGCCTTTCTTTTCCACGTGTAAAAAAGCAAAAACGTCTTCGAATTAAACTTTTGTCTTTTCTCATTTAATTTTTTTGGTCTTTTGCTTTTTTTTGAAATTTTTTTGACTTTTTTTGGTATATTTTTCTTTTATTTTTTAAAAATTTTTTGCTCCATTAAAATTCCAATTTTTTGGTTGGCGTGTTTGGCCAAGCCAAGGAAGAAGAGGGATGTGCAAGGAGATGAGCGTTATATAGAATAAAAAGTAAAAAAGCCAATTTTTTTTTCTGACAAAACTAATCTCAATTTTTTATTATTATATTATATCGGTTATAGAAAAAAATGAAGTAAAAGTCTTAAACGTTTAAATTATTATTTAAACCTGGGAAACCTGATAGTCATATTATTTTTTCAGTATAAACCCTTTTTCTTGAATTTTTCTGCTAAATTTTCTGGTATGAGAAAATTTTAATTGATTCCACTCAATTAAACATATTTCTGCGTTGAAACAATGTCTAAAATTAAACTAAAAATATGGTTTTTAAATTTAATATTTTTTAATAGAAAGTTAAATTGTTTTAAATTTTGCTTTGAATCAAACTCATATTCATAAAATTTCTACTAAAAACAATTATTTATACATTTATTTTGTTATTGAATTATTTAATGTTGTAAGAAAAATCGTTTATTTTCTTTTTAAAGCATTGGCATCGGCGCAATAGACGTAAATTACGGCGCAAAAATATTTTTTTTGTATTTTAAATTTTTTTAAAAATTAAGCGATTGCCTTTGAGCGCCATGGCGCGGTTTTTAGTTATTTTGCTTAAGAGAATTAACTTATTCTAAATGCCATAAAAACATTATATTATTTTCCGCGAGAAATGCTTCATATCATAAATTTAAATTATTAAAATCTTTTTTTTCTGCAATAATTTCTTATAATAATCGCCAATTAAGACATGCTATTTGTTAGTTGTTTTTCTCAACATTTTTTTGCTATTCATTTTGTTCTTTTTTGTTTTTTAATGTTTTTTTAATTACCTTTGAGAACCAATCATTTCTAATAATTTGAAAACATTTTTTTAGAAAATAATCAATAAAAATATCTTATTAATGTGCAAGCTTTGCTAGCAGCGATTAGTTTTGGAAGTCTTGCAGGTGTTTACCTGCAAGACCTGCATCTAACAATCTATTTTTATTTTTTTTTATTCAATTTTATTCAACGTCACAGCTGCTCAGGAAAGTGCCGACAGGATTTTCAACTTTTTTTTACTTCTGTGATAATATTTTTCTTCAAATTTAATGAAAATGCACAACAGTAGTTGTTGTTGTGCTTTAAAATGCACTTGCGCTGCTGCCCAATATTATAATAATAACAGCAACGCCGCTGTGATGAGGAAAACTTGCTGTAGCAAATTTAGTTGTTGTGATAGGAAAACAACAAATAAATTAAAAAGTGATAATTGTATTCAACAACAACAACGCGATAAACGCCCTCAGGGTACAGTCGGTGTGTTGCGTTGTTCTTACGGCGCAAGGCCGTGGCAGATGACGGCGCTCGGAGGGTTTGTTGTGCTAAATTGTTTATTTGAGCAGGCGTTTGCGGGAACGAATTGTTCGGCCGCTGACGCCATCCAAAATTGTGTCGATGGAATGGCCATCCCGATCTGGTTAGTTTAAACATAATATTGTTAAAATTTTTAAATCTAAATTTGATTTTCTTTTGTTTTTTTTCGCTTATACTTGCAAACAGTATTAACTTACGATTAATATTGGGTAACACTTTCTTTACGACATTGTATTTATTTCCTAAAAAATGTTGCAAATTTTAGAATTAAATTTTGCCAGTCTGTTTGTTCTATGGGGAACATATGAATAATTTTCTTTACTTGTAGAGAATTTTTTTCTCTTTCTCTTTTTGTTTTTGCATTTGTTTGATTGTATTAGGTTGAGCAAACTCGTATAAAACTCTGAGCTTGCAGTTTTTCAATTCCGCTAGTATTTGATACTTTCTTTCTTTCAGAAAATTTTGATTTTGCTTTGTTTTTCAACATTCTCACGAAATTTTAAAACTGAAACAATTTTCAACAAATGAATTAGGCAAATTACATTGTGTCAAAACACATTCAACCAGTTTTGCCAAAAAAAATACTTTCTTTTTTTTCTTCCAAAAAATGTTATGTTCCAAATATTTTTTTTGGTAAATACTTAAAACATTAGCTATGATAGTCCACTAACTTGTCACGCATTCATTAAATCTAAACAGGCTGGTTTGAAAATATGTTCATTCATAAATCAAAAAAAACCATTGTATTCTCGTTTCCCTTTTTTTGTTTTTCAAAGCAAGTGTTCTGCAAGATAAAAAATTAAAAAACTTTGTCTTTCCCCTTCCTTCAAAAAAGAAACACTTTGTTTAGACCACAAATTTTGCAATTTATCATTTAATATTTAGAATTTCTTCTTGGCAAAACAACCAAAAATAAATAAAATTTTATGTAAGCCGTATTTTTTGCTGAAAAGAAGATAGGGGGAAAACGGGATGATAATATAAATACGAATGCAAACACAAAAGAGTATGAAAAGTCATCTTTAATGTTTGATCATACGCGTCAACTAGTATCTATCTAGGATTTTGAACTCTTATTGACAGCTGGGAAAGGCAAGAAATGAGCAAAAGTAAAAAATGGGCTATAACGAATCTTTTCAACCACTGTATAGTCTATGGGAAAATAGGCGTTCTGATATTTGTAACAGTTTTAACAGACTTAAAATTTGACCATTAGCCTTTAAGACATAAAAAATTAGCTTATAAAAGATTCAGGAATAAATACAATGAAAAGTCTTGTTGCCAGTTAAACCCTTTTTTACGAATGACTAGTTGGTCTTTTTCGTTTTTTGTGTTATCACCGCAAAGAGGCCTTAATTTATGACACAAAAAAAATAAATTTTTCTAAAGATCTTCCAATAATCAAATGGTTCCACATTTAAAATATAAAAAATATGGTATTTTCATTGTATATCTTTTCCTCAAGTTTCATTCAAAAAACTAAATTTTAGTTCAATAAACCAGTTTTGCGCCGATGCCTTACAATTGATTAGTGATTCATTATGTCAAAAATCATTTAACGTCAAGCCAAATCATTTTACAATTTATCAAAACGTCAAAATTTATGTCTCGGCAAGGCTAAACATATTCGATTTGCAGTATCTATACATTTTCTCTCATAAATCTTCTCTCTCTTCTCTCTCAGTCCCAACCTCTCTCTGCAGCATCTCAGATCTTAAAGCCAAGCTTAAAACAATTTTTCATACAAATTGGAAGGAATATATCAAATTTAGGAGGCCATTCTTGGATCTGGAGCCAAGCGTCCGGATGATGCGCGGTGCCATGTACTTTGTCGCCATCGTCTACATGTTTCTTGGTGTGTCGATTGTCGCCGACCGATTCATGTCTAGTATCGAAGTGATTACGAGGTATTTCAATTTTTTTCTCCATTTTTTTATACCGTAATCTTGTGTTTTACAGTATGGAAAGAACCGTTGTTGTCAAACGGCCCGGTCTTCAGCCAACAAAAGTCAAAGTGCGGATTTGGAACGACACCGTCAGTAATCTCACTTTGATGGCATTGGGTAAGCCAAATTTTCATGTATGAATTTATTAAGCTTTCAGATTTTACCAATGCCAGGGCTTAGATTTTTGGCTCTGTTATATTGAGCTGAGGCTCATTTTTCTGCTTAATTGCGTGTAAAGTAAAGGCTGTTCAACAATATGTTTGCTTTTTAGGCTTACGCTTAGGCTTTTAGCTTGATTTTTTGATTTGTGTTTTACCTTAAGCTTAAACTTAAGCTTAGGCTTAGCTTGTTGTTTTAAGCTTTAACTAAAGCTAGGCTTAGGACTAGAAACTGAATTTTTAGTTTATGCTTTAACCGAAGGGTAGATTTGTTTAAGGTTGAGATTACGTTTACTCTTATGATTATGTTTTTTTTTGACTTTACTTTATCCATTTTAAGCTTTACCTTCTGCTTTCTAAATCAAAAAAATATTAAATACAGTCCTCGATAAACGCAAAAAAAATTTTATTTACACTATTTTTTGCCCAAATCAAAGTTGCATTATTCTTTATTTCTTTCTACTCTTCCAACTTACAGGATCTTCGGCGCCGGAAATTCTACTTTCAATTATTGAAGTGGTTGGCAAGGGCTTTGAAGCCGGCGATCTTGGCCCGAACACTATTGTTGGCTCAGCCGCCTACAATCTTTTTATGATTGTGGCGATTTGTGTGATTTCTGTGCCGCCCAACGAAATTCGACGCCAAAAGCATCTGGACGTGTTTTTTGTCACTGCCACCTGGTATGATTTCCTTACGTTTTAATAATCCAAAACCAATAAGTAATCGTTTTGAAGGTCAATTTTTGCTTACATTTGGATGTACGTCATTTTGGCCGTCATTTCGCCTGGAATCATCGAGATTTGGGAAGGCCTGTTGACCTTCGCCTTTTTTCCACTCACCGTATTCACTGCCTATATGACAGACATTAAGGTCATTCAGGTTGGTTAATTTCACCTTTATTGGCTACTTTGTTTCCTCTTATTGAATGTTTTTTTTCAATTTCAATATTTTAACTCTTACATAACCCATCCAAAAGCGTTCCTTTTATGGCCAAATGTCCTTCACAACTAGTGCCCCTATAACTCATTGTCCTAATGCCCAATTATCTTACCACTTTCTCATGGTAATTGAAAAAAGACTCCAGTTTTACACCTTAATAACTAAATATTTACAGTACCTCATTGCTTTAAGTTCATTTTACACATACAGTACACACAAAACCTAGCTTTTATTATTTTTTACAGTACCAATAATCCAGTTGTTTTTATTCCAATAATTAAATGCGTATGTTTTAGCGCCGCTTCATCCCACATCGATATCGGCGCGGTTCCCACGGTTTGATTGCCACAGAGGGCGAGGAGTTGAAGATGCTTGATGGAAACGGACTCACCAACCAGTTCCGCTTCAGCTCACAGGTTTCAACAATTTTTTCTATTATTTTACATATCTACTGCAAACGTACTCTATGTCACAACTAAAACTTCCTCTTCCTTGAGTCCATTACTCCTTTCATTTTTTAGTCCTTCCATTGAAAGGTCAAAAAAATTACCGTAGGTTTTCTATAATTCCAGAAAATTAAGCTACAGTTGATGGTTTTGCATGTAAACACAATATATATACCGGAACACGATGCCAGGAATTCATGACTCCAGTATACATTCCATTTTTAGGACAACATCGCATTGCACGCCTTCGAAGAGCATCGCCGCGAGTTTATTGAGACGATGCGCGAGATCCGGAGAAAAAACCCTCACATTGATCCGGTCGAATTGCAAAAACAGGTTTGTTTTTTTTTTGTAATTTTTCTGCTCAAGACCAAGCCTGAATCTGAACCTAAGCCAAGGTATGAGCCGAACACATAGCAAACCGAGCATTTAGCCTAAGCCGAGACCTAAACTTAAGCCTAAAACTTTATCAAACAATTTTAGGCTGAATACGAGATGATTTCACGGGGTCCCAAGTCACGCGCCTTCTACCGCGTTCAGGCAACGCGCCGCCTGATTGGCGGAGGTGACATCATTAAAAAGAGGTTGGACAAAGAGCACGACCGCGTCCTCGACGCCATCATCAACGCGCAGGAAAAGCAGGCGCGCGAGAACACCTGTCGCATCTATTTCGACCCCGCGCATTATACTGTATTGGAGAATGTCGGCAAGTTTAATGTTATTGTCGGCCGAGACGGTGGGCCGGACGGAATGACCGTGATTGTCGATTATTATACGGAAGACGGCACGGCAAATGCTGGAAGCGATTATATTCCAGTAAAAGGCACACTCACTTTTTATCCTGACGACAAAAATCAGGCAATCTTTTTTTTCAAAGTCTCGACAGATGGTAATTAATGTAAAACAATATTTTTGGTTCATCATCATTACCTTCTGATATTGTTTTGCTAATTTACAAAAAAGCTTTTAAAAAACGACCCAAGGAAACGAATCAATGGGAAAGAGTATTTGCTCATTATTATCATTATCTTCTCATATTCCTCTTGTTCAATTAGCCACTATAATATTAACATTAAATTGAACAAATTTGTTGTAAATTTCGACTAATTATTGTTGTTTACTTAGTGCCTACCGTATTCCAACAAAATGCGCAAAATTAAATTTAATTTTTCTGAATGTTCGCTTCATCGGTATAACAGCTGAATTCCAATAAATAGCTACTCGTTTGTGATTGGTTGAATTTAAATTGTTACGTTATTAGTGGCATTATGCTCGTTTTTTTTAAAATTATATCCTTGTTAACAACATGTTCGTTTAAAACGTTTAAGTTCAACTGCAGTCGCAACTCGTCTGTGAACAAATCTTATCTTCATAAATTCTTTCTTTGAATCTAAACAACCGTTGTAATTGTACCCAAAGTTTAGCACATAATTCACTCAAAAAACGTTTCTATTTTTGTAACAACCCTTTATAATTTTATGATGTTTATTTTTGTAAATATGATTTTTGTTGCGTGGTAGATTTTTATCCTGCTTTAGGCAAAACATTAAATTTTTACAAATTTTTAAGCTAATTCATTTCAAAAAAAATATTTGCAAAATGCTTTAAAAAACGTTAAAAATTTCAGCCAATCAAAGCACAAGTTGCTATTTATTAGAATTATGCACACGAATCACTTTATTTTTCTTATTAATCGTTTTTCATGAATCAAAAAAAGAGATTGAACAAGATCCGCATACTTGAGGTTTAAGAGAACAGCGCGCGTCCTTTATTTTTTCCTTTTGCCTCCAAATTTGGCGCAAAACCATCTTCTATAATTTGAATAGAACCTTATTAAACACAACAAAATTTATGCGTTCAATCTATTTTAAACTTTCAAAACGGTTCACACTTATATTCGACTCTTTTTAGAACATCCAAATCGAAATTGTTGACGACGACGTATTTGAGGAGGACGAGCACTTCTACATTCACCTTACCAATTTGAGAGTCCGCACTAAGGATGGCTTGATCCTCGATCCCCTTCGTCTTGGCGGAGTGCCGGTTGCAATGTTGGAAATGCCAACCTCGGCCACAATTATGATTCTTGGTATTTGTTAATGAAGAAAAATCTACCAAGCACAATCCACCAATTATTTTTTTATAAAAGGAAAGGTTTACCTGTAAATTTGTGCTGTTTAGACGACGATCACGCGGGTGTGTTTTCTTTTGAGGTCGACCATTGCCAGGTTGTGGAAAGTTGCGGTTTTGTCAGTTTGCGCGTCCACCGTACGAGCGGCTGCCGCGGCCAGGTGACAATACCCTTCAGGTGAAACCACTTTTTGACTACAATTTTTTTCTATAGAATGAGTAATTTGTTAATGAGCAACAAGGAGCCTTTTAATGCATAACAACTTTAGCTTATCTCATTGTTAACTCATTAAATTCGTAGGCAGAATATCGTTGAGAAATTGTCTTACCGTATTTTATGTTCATAAGGCAATGGAAATGCATGGAATATATTTTAGTTTTATTACCATATTGGAAAATTAGGATTAGTTGTAGTGGTTCCTTCCTGCCAATTTGTTTTTCTAAAAGACAGTAAGCTGAAGTACTTAGTTGGCTTTATAGTTTTTTGATATGTTAACTTTATGAGCCCCTTAACTACAAAATTTTTTTTAACATTACAAAATCACAGCAAATGAGACATTTGAATAATCTGTTAATATAATTTTTTCTTTTTTGAATTATTTTTTGATCTTACACGTCCCGAAACGACCGTTTACTGTGGAAATACACCGAATTTCCGAGAATTTTTTTTAGCAAATTTTAAATATGAAAAAGCTTTCTAGTTAGTACAACACTCATTGTTCTTACGATGAAAATAAATTTTCGAACAGACAGTAAAAAAATCTTTTTGTAAAAATCAAAAAAAAATAAAAAACACATTTAATTTTGAAAAATGCGCCGTACAGTAAGCTAATATCGTTTCAAGACGCAATTCATTCAAAAATCAATTTTGGAACAATTTTTTAACTTTTTTTGGTTTTAATTAGCTATTTTAAAGAAAGCTTTTTCATTCTTTACGGATTAAATTTTCACGCTTGGTTGCATTGGCCTGCATAGGTCCTACAGTGAATTATAATGTAACATGCTTTTTCGCTGAATTTTTGGGATTTTTTTTCACTTTATTATTCTTGTTTGCAAAATGCTTATAATGTTAATAGAACACCTCGAATGGATTATGTTATCGACTTAGCTATATGTTTAACTGTACTTTGCTATTTCCTCACGCACTTGTTTTTAGAACACTCGATGGAACTGCAACAGGCGGAAATCACTACGAGATTAAAGAAGGCGAACTCATTTTTGAGGATAATCAAACCGAGTAATTTGTTGAATTTTTTTTCATTTTTCATAGTTTTTTTTCACTTTTTTTGTTTTAGAGCGTTTATTGAATTGGGAGTAGTCGACACGGAGCAATACGAGCGCTCCGACTTTTTCTACGTCGAAATTATGACGCCGGTATGGTCAAAGAAGATGTCTGGTAAATTATTTTTTTTGGACTAACTTTTATATATTTTTAAATGACAATGAAAGGGATTTTCTTAACTTTTTACTCAAGAATTTTATTGTTAATATATATTAATTTAGTTGTTAATAGTTTGTTTACATTTTTTTGATTAGGTGATGGTTATTTGAATTCTTTATTATATGAAAAGTTGTTAAATATTTTTATTTTGCCGTCAAATTTTTGGCGCCGGTTTTCAATGGGTTTTCAATCAAAATAGTCAAATTTTTAAAAGCAAATTTTTATTATTTTCTTTAAAAAAAGAAAGCAATTGTCAAGTTTTGACGCATTTTCCACGTAAAACCTGATCCTACTCGCATTTTTTTGGGCACTTGACTAATTGGTCAATAAAAACTTTTTTTTGCATGGTTTTTGTGGTTTATGTGCGAGCGATGTCGAAATTTTTAGCGCAATTTTGGACCATAGATCTCAAAGGCCTCAGATCGTTTGCTTTATTTTGTGTAAAACCTAAACACAATTGTTTGGACGACTAGGATAGTAGGATAAGCAGCAAATATGGAAAGAATGATTAAAGAATTCTTGAGTCGTTGTCTTCTATTGCTTTTTGGGGCGTAAAGTTCACTTTAATTTGCGATCAAATTTTTATTTTTGTTTTTTGTTTTTTAATTTTTTTTGATGCTTAAGCTAAGTGCTGTGTGTTTTTTAATGTTGTTGGAGATTCATTGTTGGTTGTGCCTTTATTTTTTTTTATTAATATTTATTATAGTAACTGGATGTGTCTGTTTGAGAACTTATTAATCGGTTTTAACGTGCTTTATGTGTTTGCATTTTTTTAAGTCTGTAAATTTATTGAATTGAGTAGTCTTTCACAGATTTGAGCAGGATCCAAGGGCGATTCCAGCGGCGCCTGGAACGGGAGCGCGCCTCTATGGTTAGCAATTCGTTGAATATGATTAAAGCGATCAGTGGAGCCGGGGGGGCGAGTGTCAGCACTGGAGGTTTGTTTGTTTTCTTTTTCATGAAATAAGAATTTATAATGGGTTTAAGTATTTATTGATATTTTTGGTGATTTACCATTAAAAGCCTTTTTTATGAAAAAATATTATCTAACACATTATTTTAAACCTCTTTGGTGATTTTTCTTCTCATAAACTTCTTTTGCTAGCTAATTTATTAAATATTGAATACTTTTCAAAAGTTTTATTTAATCACAATGACCTTTCTTTTTTCGAAATGACCTTTATTTTTACTTTCATTTAACCACTGGGTTTCGTCTAAACTATTGTGGAAAACTAATATTTAAGCAGTTCCAAATAAAGGTTTTGTTTTTTAATTGTCTGATAATGTAATAATGTTGGAAATTTTAAACAAAGGTACATTTCCTTCTTCAAAATCTAATCTTCGATTAATGCATTATATTTCTAGATGATTTATGAGGCTGCCTTACTTCATTTTGAAACCCACACATCTTCTCTGAACTTGTAAGCCTAAGCCTTTTGAGCTCATTATTTTTTAGTTATAAGCTTAACACATTGCTTGTCTTTATTTTTGAGATTATCTTTTACCTTTACACCTCTTTTAACTGTGTTAAAGTTTCTTTTGTTTTCTTCAATTTTTCAAACTAAAACAAATTTTTTCTAGCAGTTTTTTTTGTTACAGACTCCACAACTTATAAGATAGTTACTTAAAAGTATTGCCAGATTGTAGTGTAACATTGTTTGTATTATATTTTCGTGCTACACGGCCGATTACCTTTTTTTAACTAATCAACTAACTTGAGGTTAGCCGGGCCTCGATTCATTGACTTTCACTATCAAACAAAATTTTATTTTTTTGTACGGCTAATAACTTTTTGGCAAATAGGGCTAGACAGTAATCGACTTTCCGTCGACGTCGCGTCGTTTAGCCGCGTACCGCAGCGACAAACGACGCCGACCCTCGACACAATGATGTTGTCAAGGTTGCGGTATGTCGGCAATGACGGCTCCATTGGAGACGTTGCTCTCCTTGTATTCAATTTATTTAGGTATTGTTTGTGTGCGTGTGAATGTACGTCATTTAATTATTATTTCCCGTGGCGTTGCATACAGTGTATTTTTGGTATTTTTCTTATTTTACACCGTACTGCTTTATCATTTTTTATTCCTTTATGATTGGTTTGGTAATTTTAGTTTCATTTTTTTTTGTGTTTTGTTTTGCTACGTTTTTTTCCATGTTTATGAATCCCCTTTAAACTTATTATTTTCTTAAATAATTTGTGTGAGGGCTGTCGTATAACAAAATTGAACAACTAAAAAAGTGAGATTTTTACATGAATTGTTGGTTGAAAATATAGTCAAGTTTATGATTTTTGAGCGTTTTTGAAGGTTTTAGTTTCATTAGGCGCTGAAAAAGGTCGCAAAGCGCTGTTCTATTAACTTGAAGCAAATCAGTCTTACGGGTAATTAGTTAATTTGAAAAAAAATTAAATGGAGAATTTATTTTTGAAATTAAAATTGCATTTTTAAATCGAACCTTTTGTTTGTGTTTTGGGTAAAAATTGTGGTCGCAAACCGCAGAATTTTTCATATTGAAAATGGACGCAACAACTGCCAATTTTAGACGCAAGTTTTAAATACAAAAAAAAAGTGTAATCGCAGAATAATTGAATAGGACCGACCGTTAGCCAATTTTTTTAATGGCGTTTAACTGAAATAAATGTAAGAGCTTGTTTTTTTTTTAATTTTATGATTAGTTTGAACAAAGTTATTTTTTACCCTTTTGCTTAATCCTAATCCTATATATGCCTAATTAATAAATTTTTAAACTTAATAATTACTAAACCAAAAGAATTGAAATGATTGAAACATTGCAAAAGGTCCCGTTCCCGAAAAAAACGTTTTGTGTAAGGGGTTCAACAAGCTGATCCAAGTAATTTAGCAGATGAGTATCCATTGAACCTTACCATGGACCAATTGGAAGTGGCGGAGTTGGGAAAGCCGCGACTGGGCGACTTTCGCAAAGTTCAGATTACAATCAAGGAAAGCAAGGAGTTTCAGGCAAGCATATTTTCTGTGTTTTTTTGGGTTTAAGGCAAGGCTTGCAATTACTAAATATCTTTTTTTTGCAGGGAGTCATTGACAGGATGTTGAAAAATGCGAACACTTCCTTCATGTTGGGCACTTCGTCGTGGCGCGAGCAATTCGTCGACGCGTTGACTATCAGCGCTGGTATTTGTTGTCCTTTATTCTTTACTAAATAATACACTTGCAGTTATTTGTACTACAGCATAAGTAATATCAGGAGACGATGAAGACTTACACAAAATATTCCTTCTTACTGATTATTATCATTTTTTTGTAGTTAGCTAAAATACATAAAATGCCTAATTTTTTTACTAGTTGGAATTTTTTTTCAAAAATGAAATTTCGTTGTGGCACAATTGCAAAAACCTCACCAAGTTGGTGTATAATTAAAACCCCAATATTTTCTTTTGTCAATTGAAAATTTATGAGATTGCTTTAATGGTCCCACAACGATATCTGTCTATTTTCTCAAAATTTAAAAAAAAAATTATCATTTGCAGTTGTAGTCTTTTTCATTGAAAAACGAAGATTTAAGTAAGCGACAAAACCTCTTTCCCAAAGAAGTCCAGCCAAAAAACGTGCTCTTTTTTTTGTTTTCATTCAAAATTTATTTGTTGATGTATTCAGTAAAAAACAAAACTTTTTGATTGTTGACATTTTTTTGATAAGATTTATTGGTTTCTCTCTCAGTTCAAGCAATTGATTTAATAATAGTAAATGACAATGTCAAAATAATTTTATGACGCGTTTTTGAGGGAAAAAAGGCAAAAAAAATCAAATTTGTTTTCAAGGAAGCTGTCGGTTTTTTTATTGAAAACTGCCCAATACTACTGAATAATAAATTTTAAAATTGGTACGAGCATCACACAATGTAAATTTCCACATTTTTTCCGCTGGTCTTATTTAGAAAAGTGGTAAATGATTGATTTTGTTAAATTGGCGTCGTTAATTTTTGCGCCACAAAACTTTTTGTTTTGTCTTGCCGTCGGTTTTAATACTTCAAATTGTTTTGCAGGCAACGAAAAGGAAAACCTAGATGAAAGCGGCGACGAGGTGTCGAAGAAGAGTGTGCGGGTGCACCAACCCAGCATACCGGAATACATCATGTGAGTCTGAATGGTTTGACCATAACTTCAAAACTGAGTTTGGAGTGCTGAGCTAAAATCACTTTTGATCTCATAGATAAAAATAATTTCGTGAATTTGATAAATATTTACTTGATATGTCCTAATCAAATAATTTTATTCCTACAGTAATTACGATTTTATCGAATAAACTGTAGTAAAATACTTAAATTTTTAATCTAACTACAGTATTAGTTTCAAATTTCCTTTCAATGTTCAAATTTTTGAATTTTTTTTTGATAGTTTTGGCGGTTATGTTCATATTTTAATTAGCACCTAACATAGCGTCTAGTGGACAAATAAACAGAGTGATCGATATTAGTTGTTATACAATATGAGTCACATGTTTTTGGATTTCAATATTATAATTTCACTAGTGTGGCATATAGCTGTTAAAAGAAATAATTGCAAAGCCGTTTGAAATTTCGAACTCAGAGAAACTTAAAGCACAGAGAACCTTAATACTTGCTCAGAACCTGGATTACTAGCGCCAATTCGTATTAATAGCCAATAAACAGTTGTGTATTTTAGGCATTTTCTCTCTGTACCGTGGAAGTTGATGTTTGCCGCAATCCCGCCAACCGGTTTGTTTTTCTCTAAATAAGGATTTTCAGAAAATGCTCACTGCGCTGACATTATCTCGGACTTGTCTTATTTAATCAAATCGCAAATGCTTTAGACTACTGGGGAGGTTGGGCGTGCTTTGTCACTTCGATTTTGATGATCGGCTTGCTGACGGCTATTGTCGGCGATTTGGCGTCCCACTTTGGTTGTTGGGTTGGGCTGAAGGACGCGGTCACCGCCATTAGTTTTGTGGCGATCGGCACCTCAGTTCCAGGTAATTTTTTTAAATCTGTAAATTAAAGTACAAGCCGTGTCTGAGCAATGTAGGACAAAATCTGGGAAACAAAAATATAGGCACAAAAAAAAAATGCCGCCCAAAAATTACTTTACAAAATTAATTTTGCTAAAAATTTTAGACACTTTTGCGTCTAAAGTCTCGGCAGTCCAGGACAAGTATGCGGACAACTCGATTGGCAATGTGACCGGCTCGAATGCGGTCAACGTCTTCCTAGGCATTGGTATTGCGTGGACGCTGGCCGCCGTCATCCACTGGTTCAAGGGCTCGGTGTTTCGCGTCGACCCCGGCACGTTGGCCTTTTCGGTCACAATCTTTTGCATCGAGGCGATCGTCTGCATTATAGTGATTGTGCTGCGGCGGCATCCCATTGTCGGTGGAGAGTTGGGTGGACCGCGCAAATTTCAGGTAATTTTTTGTTTTTTCTGGAACAAAGCATGGGAGGTTAATTCAAGAATTTGTTGTTGTTTTTTTCAGATTATTACCAGCTGTTTCTTTGTTTCACTTTGGTAAGTCGTTTTCAAAAATTTTCGCAAAAAAAAAAGTTATCCGACTAGACCACAATGCTGGCGAACGAAATATCATGTTTTTTAATATATATATATATATAAATATATATACATATATATATTTTGAATCAGAATCCGAATGGTCAGTGCCATTTTAAAAAACTCCAATACAAGTTAAAAAGGAGATAAATTAAAGGCTTTAAGTTAAAGTTTAGGCTTTCCCTTTGGTCAAAAAATTAATTTTTAGGCTTAGAAGCAAAAAAATTGGCTAAGAATAATAGTGTCAAGAAAAAAATAATTGTTGTTATGTTTTAGGTTCTTGTACATTGGCATTTCGGCGCTCGAGTCATACTGCATCATTGCTGGATTTTAGACTAGAAAAAAAAGCCAAAAAATGGAGAAGGGACTGACTTTTTCACACCATCTCTTCTCCCTTCCCTTGTCTTTAAGTGCCATTATATGTCTTGTTTCAACTCTCTCATTTACTTCTTAACAAACTTATGGGCCATTAGGAAAATTGTGTTAAAGAGCTTATTCTCCCTTATCTCTCAAAGCCTAATTCGTATGATTAAACCCTTGGCGCCTGTAGAAGTTTATGGGAAAGCAATCAAAACATTGCTGAAGCCTACTATGCTTTTTTTAAAATACAAAAGCCGTGAATACCCGTGATTTGTTCCAAGTAAATTAATAACTTGTTGCGGCTCACCCGCCCCATCATTCTCTCTATTTTTTGTCCCGACGATGAAGTGATTCTCCACAGTTTGTGTAGTAAGAAATTATAATTAAAAGTTATTTTTTTCACTGAAATTTTTTTGGATTAAAAAAAAAGAAAAAGTTTTGTTTTCAATTTTTTATTATCTAAAGTGCCTCAGTTTTTTTTTATTTGTAATTTGTTTATATTAATTTTTTTTGAATCTATTTGTTGTCTCATTGCGTCTTGGCGTCGTCTTCACACCAGTAGTGGATAAAGCTCAGTAACCCTATGGGTTTTTCACTCTTTTTCTTTGTCTAACGTCAGGCAGAAAGAAAATAGCATTGACAATTGAGAGGGTTACGCAAGCTTTTACCCACCACTGCTCCAAACGTTTGTTTTGTCCTGACTATTCACACTCACAACAATGAAAAGACTAATTTACAACGTTTGACTTTTAGGTAATCTTTTGTTTTTTTTGGCTATTTAATTAAATTCGAAATTAATTTTTTTTGTTTTGTTTTTGCATTTTTCAATAGGCTAATAATTTTGAGGAAACACATGTTGTCATTTTTTTTTTGATCATTTAAATTTAAAATTATTCATGCATTCGTCCTCCTCCAAACTTTTCACTTTAAATTTTTATTGTAAAAAAATACTTTTTTTTAAAAGAAAATAAACTTTTACTTAAAAAAATTTGATAAAACTGAAATTTGGTTATTTGACAAACAAAAAACAAAATTAATATTGGACAAACGGCACTTTAAAAAAATTCGTACACATAAAAAGGCTCGATAATAACGAAATATTGCGCAAAAAAAATTCAGACACAGGGGGACTTCAATTAAAAATTTGCAGACAAAAGAGATCGAACAATATGAGGCAGGCAAAAAAAGCGTCGAAAAAAGCAGACAAAATATTTCGGATAAGAAGACAGACAAAAAAGCGCAGAAAATAAACACCGGACAAACAGGCATAGTCAAAAAACACCGCACACAAAGATATAGGCAAAAATTTGAGTCAAAAGACAATCGGACAAAAAAAGCGGACTTTTTGTACGAGTCTTTCTGTCCCACATCCGTTAAGGATCTAGTCTAAAACGTAAGTGAAAGTCCGACAATTTTGTTTTCCGTCATCATTCCCAGGCCATCCGTCTGTCTTTTATAATAATTTTGACAAATTTTTGAAATTTAAAAACAAAAAAATTGATTAACTTTGTTTTTAATGCACCTTTCTCATCTGTGTGTCACTCACGTTTTGCATTTGTTATTTACACATTCTCTTTCCTACTCTTCTTTCTCTCTCTCTCCTCTCTCTCTCTCTGTCTATCAAATATACACACTCTCATTGTTTTACATGACTCAATCCTCACTCTTTTCCAAATTTTGTTCTCTACCTTTTTTTAGTCACGCACACGCACTCTGTCTCTGTATCTCTTTTTCTGTCTGTCTGTCTTTTTCTCCTATCTCTATCTGTGTCTTTCACTATCTCTCTCTTTCTCTCTCTTTCTCTCTCTCAATCTTTGATTCAAATCAACTACCAACCCTTTTATAATCATTCTCTTACTTCTCTACAAGCTATCTCATTACACTATTATTCTCTCTTTTTCTTATCTACTCATTTAGCCTGCACGCCTCTCCTAGCTGAACTTCTAATCCTTTAGTCAAATAGGTGTGAAGGAATCAAAAAATATTTTACGTAATATTTCCAACAAATTTCAATAATTAATATTTATTTCCTAAAATGTCACATTCTGCTCATTAATTTCTTCTCCCAAGCCGAGCCAAAAACCAACCAAACAAATTATGGTTATGAAGCAAAATCTCAAAAAAAAAATAAAGGAATTTATTTTAATAAATTTAAACTGAAAAATGATTGACAGTTTTTGGGGATCAAAATGAGTATGTTTCCATTCCCTTTCAGTTGTCAGCTGTTTGACGTTTTTGCACTCCAATTGGGGTTTTTTTCCTTTTTCTCCAAAAAAAACTTTCACTATTTTACTGAAAACATTTTGTTAATCAAAGTTATAATGGCTTTTTCACTCCTTTCTTTTTTGATCAAATCCATGATTTTAGTTGGGATAAAAAAATTAATTATTTGAACTAATATTTTATAAATTTTTTTTATTAATTTTTGATTTATTTTACGGGATATTGCTTGAAGGGCGCAGGTAATTTGCCAGTTATTATTCGACCCCTTTTACAGACCGTATTTAGCGATAAGGATCGAAAAAATAAAAAACACCCTTAAAAATTTAAACAGTTTTTCCAATAATTCATTAAGGGTTGACCATAAACTTTATGCTTAGCTTTTGGCTTAGGCCTAGGCTTAAGCTTACGCTTAGGCTTAGAGCAAGTGTTCGGATTAGGCTTAATCTTTTGCAGAAAAATTAGAGTACAGTAGGAATCAACGAAATGGAAACACTCTAAATAAAAAGTTGTTTAGAGATTTTTCAAGAATTTATTATTATGAGCTTAGGCTAAGCTCAATTCAAAAAAAAGTTTTTTCATCACTATTGCCACATTAACCAACATTCATTATACTCACAAATAACATTTTTATGTTGCCCCCCCCCCTCCAACATCCTTTTGAAATATTGGTCACCGGCTACAAATTTTCTGTATAATTAAAAATAGGTTTTGGCTGAAGGTTTCAAGCCTAAGCCTAAAGCCGCTAAGCTTTCAAATCAAAAGTGCATTCATTTTTTTTGAATCCTCTTTGAGCAATTTCCTTTTTATATGTTAACATTGAAATATTTTGTATAACGCACTTGTGCGCGGACAAAAGACGGCGGACAATAAATACAGACAATAGGAAAGGACGGAATGTACGAGCAAGAAAAGGAAGTCAAATAGTCCGTATCTACAGGATGACAATAAATAACCGACAACCAAATTATTTTTGGTTTTATAACGAGTGTTTTTGAAGTTTAAACATTTGTAATTGAATTCTCCTATAAAAATGCTAAATGTATGGTCTTTCCCATAAATTTTTAACACATTTAAGCTACTTTTTTATGAGACCAAAACAAAACCGATTGTCACCGGAAAAGGTGTGTGGAGCAGCAGGAAATTTTTGAAAGTGTTTGGTGCTCTGCCGAGAAGCACAAGGAGGTCACTTCAAAACCGGCTGAGTATTAGTAGAGTCAAAGTTGGTGTTTTTTGATTTTCATTGGTAAAATTTGTTTTTCTTGAAATATAAAAATTTTATATAGTTTTTGCTAAAGGTCAGTTTTTTATTGTCACCCTGTAATATAGCAAACATGTTTCTGTCCGCTGCCTTTTGTCTTGGGCCATTGTTTAAGGCCAAGCCTGACCATACCACTATTGTTATAATGAAAATGATATTTATAGAACATATCCTCAATTTCAATACAATTACGGTCTACTCATAACATGACAGCCAACCAAATTATTTACCATTATGTTAAATAACTCGACGACTTCTTCGACGGCAACAACTGTTATTCAGTCGCCGCTAAAAAATGATAGCGGCATTCCGTCCCAAAAGCACGATTGTAACACAATCAAATACGACAACAGCAATGTCCTTACCAAGCCGCGGTATTATCGCGAAGAGGAGACGACGTATAACCATCTGCCAAAGTACTACGGCATTCCTAGCAATAGCAAACTGCCAAACAGAAATCATCCAAACGGGCCGACAAATTTACATGTACTTACCCATGGGGTAAGCAAGCTCAAGTTGCGTAACAATGTGCTCAAAACGCTAGCCATCATTTCAGAACCGGAAAACAGTGGGAAATGCAGCAATTATGCGTTGTACCCTTGCAATCCACAAATTACGAGAAATAAGATTTTTCAGGAGTTGGAAAATTTCAATTTAACAACAAAACTGCAACATCAACAAATGGTTAACGGTCGAAAAATGTCGAATAATTGTAGACAATTTTTGAGCTCACCAACATTCCTTAATATCTGCGCCAACAAATCCAACCTGAATCGTCGGCCAAATACAGTAAGCTAATTATTAAAAGACTGTGCTTAGATTTTTTATAAGGCTATGGTGTTAACAATGTTTAATTTGAGGTTAAGCTTTGGCTTAATCTTGGGAATGGGCCTTTTAACCTAAAACTTTTTCTATATTTCCATACTTTTTTAACTGCCTATGTCTCATTTAATTTTACAATTTAAGTTTATAAAGATACTTCGGCTACCCCTACTTACGTTTACATGACGAATATTATCTCTTATACTTACGAATTTAAGAAATATTTTGCAATAAAAAATTTAAAAAAATGTTAACAAAAAATGCATAGAAGCTACAGTATTACTGTATTCAGAGAGAAAAGATTGCCCGCAATGAGCGGCAGCATTTTTTATAGCAATGATATTTGTTAATTGAAATGAAGAATCTTTTGTGACAAAAAAAAGCAACAACAAATTACTGTCGAAAAATGCTTTTTCTACAATTTTATGCAACTAACGTAAAAATAAAGTAAATAATAAAGCTTTGCATTGTTTAATCAAAGTGGAACTGTCTGTAGTATAGAAAAATTAATGTCAAAGTAGCAGAACTCTCAATTTGGATTTTAACATATACAACTAGAAAAAGTATATTGTTTCACGTTGAGAGAAAAGGACTTAGGCTCAATTTTTGACTTAGGTTAAGAGTTAGATTTAGACTTAGACCCCCCGTAGGCTTGGGCCTCTGCAACAGAAAATTTTTATTTCAATATTGAATTAATAAAGGCTTTAATTTATCTACTTTTCAATATTTTAACAACATGTTAATAATTTCAGCGTGAAATTGGCGTTCAATGCAACGCCTTTGAATTAAACGTAATATTTCAAAATAACGACCGCAGAATGGAAAACAATAATTTGAGCAACAAAAATGGGATATCGCCAAGTGCCCGCGCTTTCATATATACATCGGCAACAAAAATTTCGCCTAACATCAATAGTGGAAGGAAGTTGAGGCGGGGTAATAGCAATATTGAGTCAACAATGCCACATACGGGGGTGAATCAACGTCCGCCGGCAAGTCCACGGTTAGTCAGACAAGAACAATCGTTTTTTAAGCCAGCCGAAATCGTTTTGGGACAACAACGACACACCGTTTTTCTGGAAAGACGCAAAAACATTGGGTTTAAACGCGCCGGAAGTTTCTGCAAACAAACGAATCCGCAAAAAGACGAAACAAATAACAAAAAGACAACAAAGCCGTCGATGATCCCGCGTAGCGTCTCCCAAACCATTTGCGGCAATGAAGCGGATTGCATATTCAATGCTACCACAACTGACGCCGAAACTGCGTCGCGCACTTTGGCAACGCAATTGAAGTCGGATGGAGGCGCGCCTAAATGGATTTTCGACAATTCAATCATATTTTTGGAAGGCCGTCACAACGGAGTGGGCTCGGCTCTTAACGACTCCAACTCCAGCAAAATATTGCCAGCTCTGAGCGAAAACTTGAATGCCGACATGTTTTCCAGCTGGAAGAGTTCGATTTGCACGCAGACGTCGGAAATGGATTTGTACCGGCAGGCGTCGCACCTCGAGGAGTATGCACTGAAAAGGCTACAACAAATGGATGTAACAAGCAACGAGAATACTGAAAAAGCGCCCAATTCTTGTACACAGTTTTGTCGAACACAGTTTCGAAGGTTAGCAAATCGGTCCGGCCTCATTTGTATTTCAATTCTGGATGCGTCGCGACCCAGGTGTACATGGTGGCGACGAATATGTTGTCATCGCAAAGACCGAATGAAAGAGGGAAAGAATGAAAGTAAAATCATATCAGAATTGGCACATAACAAAAAGGTCAGCCTTTAGCATACGTACTGTAGCGTAATGTTAAATTTCTATCAGTAGTTACAGTAATTTTGTGTCTGGTATTCAAGTCGTGTAATTTTTCACAAAATTGACTTAAATTAAAAATTTTAGAAACTCCCAAAAAATTTTCTATTTTTCCCGCAACTCCCAAAAGTTCGACTATCACCCACTTAACTCCCGCAAATTCTCTCAAAACGCTAATTTGCATTTTTTAAAACAAAATTTGAACTTTAACAGCGATCAAAAAATTTTAATTATGGTAGTTTACAGTAATAAAATTTTGTAATATCGTAGCTTATAATAATACTGTCGGACACTTTCCTAATAACAACAATACACTTGCAAATATAAATTTAGGTATCACTGCAGGGCTTATCACTAAAAACAACAGCCAAAAACAGTTTGACCTCGCATAAATGGTCGATTCCACGCAGTGAATCTGAAATGTTTTTGCAAGCCAAAAATACTGACATACTCTTATCAAAATCCAAGAAATCAATCAGCGAAGAGAAGCCAAGAAGCGTTACTCCTACACAAAAATTCTATTCTCAAAGGGAAAGCTCAAAACGAAAAACAGGCAATTTTCGAAGCCGAAATAAGACACCGGAAAACCATAGCAATGAAAGAAAGAATGTGGAACACGCCGCGGCTCTGATGGTGACCCCAAAAAGCAGGCAACCACTGCGGAATTCACCGCACAAACCATCAATAAACAGTCGTCAACTGCATACACCGGCTAGAGAAACGCAAACAACAAAAACTCTGCACCGTCTTCAGTCCAAGCCCCAAAGTCCAGGCAATTCTACGAAAACATCGCAGCACAGTCATAAGCCATTAGGACTTGGGGCAAAGCGTTTTGAGCACAAGCAGACTAATAACCAGCCGCGTAAATCTCAACCGGCGCGCCAAACAAATACCTTAAAGTCGACTTCTCGAAACGTTTCTTCAAGTCTTAGGAAAAGGGAAACTAGCCAGGTATTGGCTAAACAAAGAAATTACTGTAATGACAATGAAGGTAAATTGGTTGTAACTTGTTTTGTGTAAATCAAAAATTCAGATAAACATTTACTTTTATCTGCATATAAGTTTATTTACAAGAAATAGGAATCAATAAACTCAACTACATTCCTTAATTATTTATATATCATTTAAAAGAATGGAACGATGACAAACGTTATTGCTTAAAAAGCTTAAAAAAATCCTTAAACCTGCAGATTATAATAATGATTTAGGCAAAGCCTAAGCATGAGCCTAAAACTTCATTCTAAACTTAAAACATAAGCCTTGTGCTGGAGTCTAAACCAAACTCAAATCCAGAGTCTAAATCAAAAACCTAAGCTTAAGGTTAAGCATAAGCATAATCTTAAGATTAATAGCCTAAGCATAAGCCAAAGACTACGTTTAAGACAAAGTTTAAGCCAAGCCCTAAGCAAAAGTCTAAACCAAAAACTTAAGCTTAAGCCTAAGTCTAATTTTAAGCCTAAGCCAAAGCCTACGCTTATGATGGAGTCTAAGCCAAAATCTAAGCCTAAAGCTAAACACATAAACATAAACCTAAGCCTAAACATTTAATTAAACTATTCGTATTTCCCGTAAGCTCTCAAAACCATATAACATTGCCTATTTAACATTTAATTTAATTATATTTACGCCCTCAAAAATTTTGTTCCCTCGATACTGTAAAATAACAAACACTTTCGTCCAACTACATAAAACACCCGCAATAGGCCGAGCTCTAATCCATTTTCGAGTATCAATTTACGTTTGTTTGAAATTATTATCCAACCAAAAATTAAAAATTTGATTGCTTAAAATTAAACAATTTAATTGATCCTTTTGAAGGAAAAAAAAGAAGCCGCCGCCGCCGCCAAAAAATAAATTTGTTTCATTTTTCAAAAAAATAATGAAACAATTTGCAACAGTAAAAAAATTTGAGAAGCCTCCTCCAATTTATCCCCCATCCCATTTTCTCACATCCAATTCTCACAAGCGGCGCTCTCGCCTTAAATGGCCGAGGTTTTGTGTTTTCCCGCAAAATGGCTTCAATTATAAGAAGTTGTTGTAATTTGGCCTAATATTACATCGCTTTTTGTGGGCAAAAAAAAGCCAATAAAAATGGGAAATGGTTTAATAATTGTTTGTGTAATTGGAATGTTGTTTGTTCTGGCCGACCACGAAAGCCAACTCTTGGCTTTTTTGTTTTAAGTTGGCTTTTTGATATCTAATTGTTGTTTATATTCCTTGTTTATAAATATCAAATTCAATTGTTTGTTATTATTGAATTTGGGGGTAATAAAAATGTGGCAAGCCTTTTAATGATATTCATAAAAAAATGTTTACCTTACTTGCATAAAGTTATTCATAAGCTTTAGGCAAATGCTGACCTTACGGTATCAAAAAATACAATTAAAACAAAAGGCCAATGTAAGTTTGCGGGAACTTAAAAATTATTACAACAGATTGAATCGTTAAGTTGACCTAAGCAAATGGAAACGCTGGATTATGTAAGCCATGTTATATTTACACGTAACTGTAAGTTTTTTAAATAAATATTGTACTTTGGTAGGTATCGTAATTGATAACATTTAATATATCCAGTAAGTTTTCTTTTGTTAATTTCCCTTGGTTTTCCCCCAAATTTATTTTGGAACTTGTGACAGAAATTTGTTTTGGATTGTCAATAAAATAGACATTTAGCCAGAATACCACTCTAGCTGGACAGTCTGCCAGTAAATATCCTCACAAGAATTTGCATAATTCCAGCGCTCTCTTTTTGTTCTGATAGGTCCGCCATAACAACAACAACAAAAAAGTTGCGTTTTATAAAGAAATAAATTACAATATCTTATAAATGACTGATAACAAAGGAACGGCGAATAAATTTTGTTTAAGTAAATAAAATTGTAAAATATTGCGGACAGTGCCGGAATTCCCTTTCTCATTTTGACTGTCTATAAAGAACCAATTTCGGCGGAATTTTTTTTGTTTTTATTAATATTTTGAAAAAAAATTTCCGACAATTTCGTTAAAGAAAAAAAAAGTTTCAGTATATTTAATATTAAATGCTACAGTAGACCAACAGCTTCAAGCAATATTAAGCTAATGTATGCTGAATTTGTTTTACATTATTCTTTAAAAAAAGAATGATTGACAATTTTTGAATAGTAAAAGTAATATTTTTAAAGTTACTGTATACAGTAATTTCAAAAATATATTGAAAAAATTCTACAATAACTCAACAACCTCAAACATAATTAATTTGATGTAGTTTAACTAGGAAATTGTTCAACTTTAAGTATCAACAATATTTCAATTTCAAAAAATAAAAAAAACAAAATGCGAAAAATATGATTGAATGCCAAAATTGCGCAATTTTAAGAAGTAGTAAAAATACCTCCAAAAACACTTTTTTTATAAATAATGAATAAATTGCAGCTCAAAGTTCAAATTTCCTTAAGATTTCAGAGTTAATTTTAATTTTAAAGTATTGAGCTTATATGAAAATAACCTTATAAACTTATACTTTAAAAGTGAATTTCGAACAATAACAATTACTTGTTTTTCTTTACCTATACCTCATGCATGTCTGGGTAATTTGTATAAGGTTCACCAGATCATAAAATCTTACATTCTTAACAGCACCAACTCCAATATTATACTCGAAAAACATTGTTACTCGTTTAAAGTTTAATTTAGCAAATCCCCAAAAATTTTGGGCAAATCCCAACATTCCCAAATTAATTATATAACTTTTTCGTTTATTTTCAAATTTACTCATAAATTTTCATTCAAGTGTTTAATATTTTGGGTAAAGAAAAAGCTTGTTTTGTAAACAAAACATTTGCTGCTGAAAATTTGTTGAGGTATTATCTACTTGAGTGTGCAATTCCTCCTAAACAATAAGTTGGCTTTTCTTCTACAATTTGCAGAGTTATCACATTAAAGCCTTTAATATTTTGGTTTCCAGAAAAAAATATGTTTTGCCCACTTAACTTGTTCGTTTTTAGGCAATAGTATGAATTCAGCCTCAAAAATGGGAGATTAACTGTTTCAAGTAGAATTAAGCTTATTCGCAAATTAAAGCCAGTTTTGGCTTAAGCTTAATGCCAATTTGTTCAAGTATTAAAGTAGTCAAGTGGTGGATAAACAGTGACAACAAGTTCAACTCTTCATGTGTCTCAATTGTTTAGTTTATTATATTTTATTATAGTCCATCTCTGGAGCTAAACTGTCAAAACAGATGAATTTTTGTTTATAATTTGTTTCAAAATTTTTTTATTATATAACTGGACAATTGACAGTGAAGGACGTTTGGCCAAATTTGGCCAAAAACTTTTGACTAAGAACGACTACATGCAATTATTAAGGCTCGACTGTTTAAATGAAGGAAGTAATTTGGACGCCGCATATTGGATATTGAGACGCACACGTTACATTTAGTCGTGGACGTTTTGTTAAATATTTTGCAACCAATTTGGGGCGCCGGACCTTTTTTGAGCCAAAACAGCAGACATGTTAGCCTGACATAACCACAAGAAATTTTAAACAGACAAATTGTTCAGAGCCTACAGATAATAAAAATACAAATATATTATGGTATTAGCTTCATAATTTTTGCAAGACATCCATCGCCTAAAATATTTAAAAAATCAGACAGTCTGACCTTAGCATAGCAAATTTTGTGGTAAACATATGTAGACACAATTAAAACTACAGTACACCTAAATTAGCTTAAGTAAAATGTAACATTATATCCGGTGGCCTGAGAATGCCAATATTTTTTATTTATTTTAACACCCATTGTCTCTCTCAACAATAATTTACAATTCCCCTTCCCCTTAAATTTCTTCCTCCCAATTGTCCGAGCAGAAAAAGTGCAAATAAAAACAAATTAAAGCAACAATTTTTATTCAATATTCATTCCTCAAAAATTTTGGTGGTAATTTGATCCCGCTTTAGCTGTATTTAATATTGTGGGCAGGTTTTAGCACACGTGTTATGTGCTGTATATTATTATGAGTAGTTTGTCAAATTTACAACAATGTGTTAAATTATTGTTCGCATTAATTTGTTAATCCCTTTTCCTGCATTCACTTTTCTCATTTTTTGAGGGATTAAATTTTTTGAGTGAACAAATAAAATTAATTTTACAATTGGTATTAGCATAGAAAATCCAAAGTGGGGTACTGAAAGTTTGATTGGGATAATGATAGGCGTAATGAAAATTATTTTGTTTTAATTTACAGCTCAATTTTCGGCCATTAAATTCGTCAATTTTAGACTGATTTGTGTGAATTGTTTGCCAATAGCAAAAATAATTTATCATTCACTGTAAGTCATCCAACTGGTATGAAATGAAGGCAATACGTGATGCTATTGTTTGACAAATGGAAAAGTTAATAAAGTTTCTGCTTTTTAAAAATAATAATAGCAAATGCAGTTTAAAAATTTTTTTTTAACTTTTTGCTTAAGAATTTTTTCAATTAAATTTTGTCTTGACGCAAAATGTAAAATTTCCAAATTTTTTTTTTGAAACTTGAGGCTATTGTCTTAAAATAAGGACTCAGTTTGACTATATATCAGAAAAAAAGTGTCGAGCAGTTATGGGTAATGGTTCATTAACCCTCTCGTTTTGATACGCTATTTTTCTTTCTTTGTCGTTAGACAACGTGAAAATATTGTTAAAAACTAAGAGGGTTAATTGAACCATTACCCATCACTGGTGTCGAGTACTCCGTCTAAACGCGGAGTTCCGTAGTTCATACACATTTACTCTCCTGCCAAATTTTCGTAGCATCAGAGACATAAACCCTCATTTCCAATTTTCCATTACCTAAAAGGAGTGAACAGACGGTATTCATATAAAAAACTGATTTTAATCATTTCCACTCTTGTAGCAATGATAATTTTTATTACTTTGTTGCATTATCATATAAAAAGCTACAGGAATAACAGATTTTTATCCGAAAAAATAATTGCATAAAAAGTTAAAAAATTGCATGCTACAATAATATCATTTCTCTCTCATACAATCACTTTTTGCACCAAAAAAAGTAAAGATCATAAGCTACAGTAATATGATCTTTTGAGAAAAATCAAAAATATAGCTGCAAGCACGCATGTTTCCATTTTTTCTCGCAAAAAAAATACCGCTTGCATGAGCGGACAGTAAGTATTTAATCATTGCCACACCAAAAATTATGAAATGGCGTTAAAAAAAAACCTATTTTAAGAACAAAGAAAAAAAAGCAGCAATAGTGACCGTAAGCACTTACACTTTCGTTATTAATTGTTTTAGACGCCATCACACTGCATAATTTTCAGTCTCTGAGCAATTTAAAGGTGAGTTTTGCTGCGACTATCTTCCATTTTGTTACTTTAAGTTTACATTAGATTATGATGTCAGCTGACATTAACAATATTATCGTTTAAAGATTGAGTGATGGAATGCCAAGCAATCTAACAAAAACAGTTTTTCGACATATATATGTATGTTTATTGAAAGGAAATTTATACAAGCAGTCCATTATTCAATACAAAATAGATATATTACTGTCCCTTTTCTCACACATCAAACGCAACAACTTGCTTGGCAGGCAGAAAGGCTGTTGCAAAATTTAATTTAAAATTATTTTATGCAAATTACTATTTTAAATTATCATTTGCGTTTTTTATATAGACTTCCCTCTTCCGTCCCTCCTCTCAGTTAGTACATTTGTTTTCTGGAAGTAATGATAAATGATCGCCTGTGTTTTTGGCCGAAAAGGCTTTTGTTCTCGAATATTTTGCGCACATTTTTTGTGCATTGCGGCAAAAATGGCTTAAGATGAAGAAATTCTTTAAGTTAATTTATTTTCTACAAAAAAATGTTCAAAGCGCTTTTTGGAGTAAATAAATAATCGAATTTTCTGTTGGCTTTAGCAGGTTTTAAAGTGCACTGAATGCTGAAAAGAGCCAAAAATTTGTGCTCAGGTTTAGACTGAAAGACAGCGTGCAATCGGAAAACGCCACAATGCGTCCTATTTTTTTCAAGACATAAAAACAAAAGTTACATAACGTTTTTGGCCTTGTGACCCATTTCACTTGTTTTGCTTTTAGCTCTTGACTTATGATAAATGACAGTAATCCTACTTCGGCTAGACCAATTGAACAATTTTTAAAACAATATCTTTTATAGATTTGGATCAATAAAGTTTTAATTTAAAATACAGACTGAAAAACGATATGATACGGCATAATTTACTTTTAAGAGAATTTAGCTTCTTTTTTAATTGAAAAGTGCATTTATAGTTCTTGAAAACATAGAGTTCGAGAACGCTACCAAAATACAATATAAAAGGGCAACATATAAGAGCAAAATAACACACTAAATAAACAAGCTGACAACCGTGTATATTGAGTCAATCTAAAAAAAATTCCAGCGGTTTTCCACCATCTTCAATATCCTTCTTGAAGATCTTCTATATCCTCAACACTCCACTATAAAAGCAAAAAATTACCCCCCCCCCTCCCCCCAAAACATCGAACTTCCAGACCATTTATTTAATGTTGATAAATTCAAAAAAATAGATTTAGTAGCTGTAAAATCAAAAGAAAATCACAAAAGCGGCTTTTGCTAAAGCCGAAAACCACCTTGTGTAATAAATTTTTTTTTCAGCTTTTGGGTAAAAAAAATTGGAAGCTGCATTAAAAATAAATTTTGTTAATAGCTTAATTCACCGGATATACACCAAAAGAAATTCTTTTCTTCCAAAGTTTAACTCGCAATAGGCAGAAATGTCAATATTTAAACAAAAACATTCCAATTGCCCAATCTTTATTGCTTCAAGTTTTCAGCTTTTGCTTTGAAAAGCTTTAATAATTCCCCTCACTATCATACCCTCCCCCAATTTTAAGTTAGCATGTATTCTTCAACCACACTATGATACTGCCTCGACTTAACATAGAATTCATGACTTAAACTTAAGTGTGTATGTAGTTATAAATCCATTACAAAGACCATACAACAAGCTAATGTTGAAAGCCGAAATTCAAAAAGGAAGTTAAACTGTCCTACCGTATGTCAAACTCATACATTGACAAAACTGAGTTAAACAATTGCTGGAAGACCATAAACACTTAAAGCAAACATCAAGAAAAGTGATTTTAACGTTTAAATCTCTAAAACTAAAAATAAAAATAAAAAATTTTGGCTAAAGGGTTACTGTATCCCTAATTTATTTTCTTACTTTTTTTTGTTAACAAAATAAAACACATTTTTTCTAAAAAAAAATTTTTGGGATAAATTTTTTTCTTTCTTCCAACTCCCTCCCTCTCTCTCTCTCTCTCTCTCTCTCTCTCTCTCTCTCTTTCTCTCTCTCTCTCTCTCTCTCTCTCTCTATCTTTCCCAACACATTCCCGCATTCTCTCAATTTTTAATGAAATGACCAAAAAACATTTTAATGGCCCCACAAACTGCCATTGTTCGCGCATTCTCTTCCTAGAAAAAAAATCTCGACGAAAATTTCATTATCAGCAAGATTCAGAGAATGAAAGGCAGGAAGTTTAGATAAAAAAATTGAAAGTAAGAATAAAATATTTTCACTTATTTTTCCATTGTGTTAAAAGGACAGAGAGTGAACACCTGCAGCTGGCCTCAACTCAATTACGCAGGAACAGTAATAATAATAATATTTGTTTTTACTTATTTTTTTCAATAAATTGCATTCTCCTCCCCACAATTTCCTTCATTATGAAACCAGTGGGTCAGTCTTGGGGACAATAGAAAATTGCTATTTAAGGGGAAAGGAAATGGAATGCAATAATAGTGTAAACAAAAAAAATTGAAAATTAGTAAAGTGAAAAGCACTTCTTAGGTTTAAGCCTTCGCTAACTCGTACAAAGAATTAAATGTTTGTACAGCCAAAAAAATTAATAAGCTCGAATTTTCTATGCAATTCAAGTGCATTAAATCTCTATTGTCCTGGCTTTCATCCAGACAATAAGTTATTAAGTGGATGGAAAGCACAAAATTTGGCTTTAATTGTGTTAGGATTACTTGAGGTTTAAAGTGCAATATAAAAATTATGTCATTTGCAAGCGTATTTTCATGCTGTATCTTGTGTTGTCAATAAATATGGAAAATTGTCAACGACTTGTGTGCGACACGAAACTTTCATAAACCAAACCACAGCAGAACCAGTGGTGGGTAATAGCATAGTAACCCTCTCGTTTTTGATAAACTATTTCTCTTTCTAACGACCGACAGAGAAAAATAGCATTGAAAAATGACAGGGTCGATAAGCCATTATTCACCACTGTTTAAATAAATTATTAATCAAAAACTAAAAAAAACAATTTTATTTATTGTAAACCTCACAAAAATAAATGATTCTGCAATGAAAACTTGCTCGAAGTTTTGAAACCGGAACACAAAATTCAAAAGAAGAAAGTTTGACTTTTCCTAAAAAGCGGTCATTATGCCACAAACTTTTTCTCCCGTCTAAAAACTTTATCCATTTTTCCAAACCAATATGCGATTTCATGACACATATAATTAAATTCAATTATCAATTAAGCCACTTTGCCAACAAATTTATTTCCATAAATGTGTAAAACGCTCGTCAGACCCCCTCCCCCTCAAAAAATTGAAATTTTATCGGCTCAAAATGAAATGACATTAAAAATGTCATTAAAATTTTAAAGCCTTAAAAAATCAACAGCATTCTTGCTTCCATCAACCACTTTTTTCTTCCTTCTTCTTCCACTCTCGGTCTTCGAAAAAAACAGGTTTTTCTCCAAAATATTTGCATAAAAAAAATTTGGAACATTTACATGAACTGTTTTAACGACTTTTACGAAGCCCTCCAAAAAATTGGACATTTTTTATTGAGGAAAAACTGAAATTTTCATTTTTCGAGATTTAAAAAAAAGTCTGAAAAGAAAATTTTGAAGAAAAAAAAACAAATTAAGAGTAATATATATTTTATTTTCAGCAATTGACTCCGTCGCACTTGTTTGTCGTCCCAAAACAATGTGAGCGAGTAGAGGAAGTTTATGCAAATAATTTTTGATCCGCCGCCTTTCAACACCAAATAATTTAATTAAAATTTCAATTTTCATGCCATATTTTCAAATTAAAAAAGAATTTTTTAATTGCTTTTAAATTGGAAAATTCAAATTTTTAATTGAATTACCGTACTTGTTGTAATCACAGTATTCTATGTGTTTATATATTTGATTTGTAAGTAGACAATGTCCGCGAAGGAAATCCTAGAATCTATGGGCTTGTTAAAAGGTGCACAGGCCAAAACTCGTTACTTCGTTCGGGCAAAGAAAGTAAGGACAAAAATACAACAGAGACAGCATTCTTATAAAATTTTTAAGACAACCGATTCAGCCACCTCGTTAAAAAAGTGTCCTCATTATTATTTTTCCAACCAATATACATTTCTTGTGAATTTAAACTATGCAGACCTCTTTTTGTCCAGCGTCTTGTTGTTTGTTCATCTTATTGTCCGCGTTTTTTCGGACCCAAAGTTTACCCGCACAATTTATAGGAAAAACTTCTAAAAGTCGCACACATTTAATTAATGCTTTTTTAGAGGTAAGCTTAATATGCCAGTAATATAATAATAATAATATGCAAAATATGCCAGAATAAAAGTCCTAATCGCTCAAAAGCAATTTTTTTGTAAATTGCCTAATTTTCCGCTCGATTTCGGTAAAAAAATAATTTTGAGAAAAATAACTGAAGAAAAATTGTTGCTTTTTCCATTTGTTGTTTCAGTTGGCAAGCTAAAAGACGAGGAAAATTAAAAGAGACGAAAATAGATAAGCCTAATGAATAAGATTACCGCTGCAAATTGGTTTGGCAAACAAACAAAAAAATTGAAAGCAGTTAAAAAGCGGTTAATGAGGCTTTTTGCCGCTTTTTTAAGCTAATTTCATGCATTTTTATCGTTAATGAGTTTACCTGTGCAAATTTTTGATTGCGGAAAATTGTTTTAGTGCGGCTGTCAAAAAAAAAGAAGCTACAAAAATAAAGAGATTAACGCCGATTATCGCCATTTCGAAAGCGCGCTCTCGATTTGCAAAGACAAAAGCAGAGGGAATCCTTAGACCAAAAGCAATAATTGGGGCGCATAGTGATAAAAGGATTCATACAGGTCATTTAATTTTTGTTTTATGTTGTCAAATCTCTTCTTTTTCAAATTTAAATGTAGTAAAAACAAAAATTTAGCCGAATTAAATTGATTTAATTAATGATTAATCTACCGTATTAATAAATCTACCGTAAGCATTCTTGAAAATGTTTTGGCGCCAAATTTTTAGCATATTTATTAAATAGGTTTAAATTAAGTAAAACTTTGTTGCGTTAATGATTAATTTGCTCACCAACTCGCGCCCAAGCCAAACTGACCCCAAATCGATGGGCACTATTTGTTAAGTCACAAGTAGTTAAAGCGCAAGTTGTGGGCATAAAACTGACCATAAATAATAGCAGCGTGCAAATTTAAATGGGTATGAGTTGGCGAGTACGTGAGCAAGTGGCTAGTATGTGAGCAAAAGTTTATAAAAGCTTTTTTTTCCAAAAAGAGAAAATCCAACTTGCCAAACCTTTCCATACTCCTAATGACCGAGAATTTTTTTATTGAATCAAAAATCCTTATTTTTCGTTGGTTTTGTCCATTATTCAGCACAAGTTTGCCGCAAAAGATAAAAGCGAAAAAAAAGTTAAGTGTAAAATCATAAGTGATGTGAAAATCGTTGTCTTCTTTGAACTCTTCAGAATGCCCGGCCAATTGAGATGAAAAAAAGGGAATTTGTATGAGAATTGTCAATATTTAATCTAATTTGTTTGTTATAATTGGCTTAAAAATTGGTCGAACAAACAAAGGAGTTGTGGTCAGGGACTAAAGCAAAGAATATTCTTTGTTAAGATGAATAAAGTTTTGCTCATTTTTAGAGATTTTATTATAAATTTTTTTTATCCCTTATTGGCCTTATAATTTGGGGTAGGCAATTGCGGAGTGGAAATTGATTACTGGTTTTGGCTTTTTTTAGATTACGTTTTATAACTGATCAATAGTCCATGCGTTCATAAATTAGTATTCCTAGTACAAATTTTTTGTATAAACTGAAAGGGGTTACTGTAATGAACGTATAGACAAAAAGAAAAGAAACGCAACATTGAACTCGTTTTCGAGAAAACGATAACTTCCCTTTAAGCGTATAGAAGTCTAAGAAAAATGTATAGATGGTTTGTAAAAGCCATACGTTTCACAAATTCCAGTAAAAATAACAAATGCAGCATATATATGCAATGTAGTACGCATTGCCACACACAGTATAGATTGAGTTTATGAAGCATGGAAACGAAAGAAAGTTATTGCTTAATACAGTGTGAGCATATACAATAGCTTAATTAACCAGCAATTTAATTGTTAAAGAAGAGTAAATTTACTTTTTATAAAAAGTTTACAAAAATCAAATAAAGTAAATGTTATATAATACATTTAATTTGTGCAACTCCTGGGTAATTTGCTTTATCCAAAGCTGTTCTAGCTGTTTTGCTTACTAAATATAACTAACTATTCAAAACAGAAGTTGCATAAATTCCTGTATTATTTATCATTTATTTCTAATAAAACATTCTACAAAGCATATTACATTGTATCGAACATAATGTTGGGAATTTAATCCCTTAAAGTAACTAACCAAAGAATGGAAATAAACAACGGCAAGACGTATCCTGAAAAAATAGTTCTTATATCTTCATTTGAAAAAATATCATATATTGTGAACTAAAAAAGTTATACACACTCCCCACATACCGTAACCACTATTAATTCCAATTTTTTATACAAAAGAAACAAAAAAAGATTTCGTTTGAGTTAATTATATTGAGCAAATAAACTTGAAACGACTGTAGGTCAATCAAAGGAATAAAAAAAGTTCAAAAGTTCATAATTCCTTTTTGACGGCGTGCCCAATTGCATAATTTTATAACGCGATCTCTTTCTATACCCAAAAAAATGTGCTCTTAATCAAAAGAAAAAATGCTTAAAAACGCATAATAAAGTTGAATAAAGAAAAAAAAGAGTCGGCTTCAAAACTTTTATTCTTTTCGAGTAATAATTAAAAGAGGAGGTAATCGGCATCACTTTCAATTTATGCATTCCGATAAAATGTACTCAACTTGAAGTGAGCGCATTAATAGCTACTCAAAAAAGAGTGGAAAAGTAACAGTAAAATATAATGTTTTAGTTGTTGCGTAACATCATACTGCAAGTAAAAATATAAATTTATTTTCCAAGAAAAGAGTTGGTGAACATGCGATCTCATTTTGACTAGTCGGAAAGTTTAGCAAGTTTAAAGTTTTGCTTTGCTTAACATACTTATTCCTTTGGCCTCATCAATTAGAAGTTTTTATTGGCATTATAAACCAACATCCTGCCAACTTAAAATCATCTATTCTGATTTTGTAAATCTACAAGTTTAATTTTCTAGCCTCAACCGCACAACATTTGATGAAAACAAAATATGATAAAAATGATTCAAACAAATCTTTTGCTAACTACCTTATTGGCTAACATATCACAGTCTCGCCAAACAAACAGATAAAATGCAGGAAAATGCAAATAATTCAATTTGAATTTTTAACAGATATTGGGTTGATTAAACGTCCTCAATTGAACCCTTTTTTGAGACATTATTGTTGTGCAAATATCAAAGAAAAATTCTGTCAAATATTTTCGATTTAAAAAAACAATTTTTTCCTACAGTAATACTTTGCTTTTTTAAGAAAAAAAATAATCTTTGAATGGTTAATTGAATAATAAATTATGTGTATAAACCTAAAAACAATTCCATAATAAAATTTATTCATCAACTTAAAATGTGTCAAACAATCGAAAAACTTTTCTTTTTGCGCTGAAAAAATTTCTTTTGGATGACTAATTTAAATGCATCTTAGCGTTTTGTTTTTCGCTAAAATCTATTTCTCAATTAATTATGAAATATGAATTACTCAAGTTGCTCAAAATAAATTTGTTGCATATGATTAACGCAAAAAATGATATCTTCTACTTTTCTCTGAAATTGTTTTTGAGAACAAACTCTACAGAGTGTTAAAATACCAGTTAATTTACGAATAAGGAAGAATCTGTTTTTAATCAACGTACAATCAACCAAAAATGCATTGGGAAAACGTTGGTTATACGTTGATTGCAACAGATTCTTCCTAATTCGTAAATTAACTGGGATTTTAACACTCTGTGTTTAAACTGCATGTTTGCTTTAAAACAAACTCCTCTTTTTAAAAAAAAACATTGCAAGTTTGCTTAAATTTATAAGCTTTTGAATTCCATAAAGTTCGGTATAGCTCTGGCACTACTTTAAATAACTATGCACATAAACTTTTTCTTAAATAACTTCACGTGTTTCATTTTAAAAAAATATTTTAAACTGCAAAAATTTTTAAGAGAACGCAAATTAATTGTACATACATTGTAGATTATCTTTAGCTTGTTTCACAAATTACAGTATTACATTATAGTGAGAGAGATTCAACATTTGAAAGGCTTATAAATATTAAATTGAGATTATTTTTCAGTTTTTAAAGCCCAACTGAAACAAATAATTTTCCTTTGTCAATTATCAGGTTGTTAAAAGCAATTTTATTCAAATTAATTATTGTCATAAAGTTTTATTCAATCTAATTTTATTGTTAGCAGAGTGACAATAAAATATTATTAAATTATACGTTCTTTTGGAGGCTGACCAAAAACAACTGATCAAATTACCAATTGTGTCACCTATTTTCTCTAGGTTAATATTAACAACAAAAAAAACGAACAATAAGTTGTGCCTAATTGGCAGATTGGAAGAGTGTAAATCGTCAATTTACAGTGTTCTATTGTAATAAGAGAGATTAATTTGACAAAACTTTTATTGCATAAACTATTCTAAACTTTTCTATTATGTTATAAAATGTGAGAAATTGCAGTCTTAAAAGTTTTGTAAAACTTATTTGATTATACATATGCACACAAATAACTGTATTGCCTACGCTGGTTTTTCTGATATTTGAGCTTCTGATTTGATATTAAGAGTTAAAGTGTTTGTTAAACTCAACGTAGTTATTTCATAGTTTGGCGGAAGGTGCGCGCAAGTTATTGTGTTTGACAATGTTTTTACATTGAATACAATTTTTCAAACCTTACAAATGTTTTGTCTAACATTGCTTTATAGCTTTTAAAAGCAAAAACATGAGAAATAATTATTAAAAATGGTAGGCAAGTCAATTAATAATGTAATAAACTAAAAACTATAAATTTTTTTTTAACAAAGCATACCGTAGTTTAGTTGTTTCAAACCCTAAACCATATACAGCTGTATTAAACGTCGCACCTTTAACAAGTATTTTTAACGCAGTGACTCATACAGCTGTATTTGTAACGCCGCGTCAAATACAAATGTTTTTAACTCGGCGCCGTAATTGTTAATACTGAACAATCCTAAACATGTAATTTTGAGTTTGTTTTGCTACAAGACAGTGAAATTTTCCTTTAAAAATTTTACAAGCTATCAAAAAATTTTTGAAAGAGCACACAATTAATTGATACTGATACGGAAAAGAAATCGCTTTCGTAATAAAACCCGGAAAAGAGACAGTGAGAGAAAAAATGGAAAATAAAGAGGCGGAGTCAATGTTTTTTTTATTACAACATCAATTTCCCTCATTTACCGGTGTATCTTATTGCTTCCACAGTTTCATTTCTCAATTTTGTTTTGTTTTTCATTGACCTTTTTGTCTTACTTTTCAATTTGGTGCGGTTGACCAAATGAACAGTTCATTTCTCTCTTTCCCAATCTTCAAAAGAGAGTAATGCAACAGCCAAACTTCTCTTTCATTCACTCCTTATTGTTGTTTTTATTGTGGGAGATGTCTGGCTGCTTTTAGGAGATTTGCTAATAGAAGAAAGAGAGTGCCAAAATTAAAGCCTTGTTAGTGAGAGTGGGGTACATTCCTCCTCCCGCAAAAAAATGTGCGCTCACTTTATTATTTTTTTGCTATTACTTATGGCTGCACATTGCGTTCCGAGAGTTTTTATTTGTTGGGAATTGTTAATTTTTTGGAAGTTTGCATGTTCACAGTATTACTGGAATATTCTTTGTGTTACATTTAATTTTGCTTTTATTTTTGATTAAATATTTTATTTGTAAAACATTTTATAAGTTTTTTTGTCATGAAATTTTACATATTTGCGAAACTCCCATTTAACTTGTAATATTATTATTTTAACTCTCATTTTTTGTGCTGTAGTTTTTGAATGTAAAGTATTAACCGTTATTTTATCAAGTAATTTTTTGAGATACTTTATTTAACGTTATAACTTGTTTTTCTTTTTTGAACTGTCATTTTTTTTCATTTTTCATATTTGCGTTAAATTTTGTTTTTGTTATTCAATTTGAATTGAATTTTTGCAATATTTTTATTAATTTGTTTATTTTTATTTCAGATCCTCAATAATCACATTTATTAAAACATTTTATTTGCCATAAACAACTTCTGCATTTTGATTTATCCGTGCTGACTGTTTGGAAGCGCAATCTCTTTTACAAAATGGTACTTTTTTTGCAATTAATTTTATTTTGTTTGCATTAAAAATGTTTTTTTGGTGGATTTTGCATTCAAATCTTTAATCTTTTAGATGTTTACAATGTTTCCGGATGTTGCAATTTGTAGTCTTCATCAAGAAAGTCATAGCCGTTTGTGGTTTATTGAGGACGACCAGCTTGTGAATACTGATTATGATTCCTCAAAAAGTCCCATCTATTCCATTGAAAAACCGTGTGGATCGACCACTTTCCCATTCTCTTCGACGCCTGCTCAATGCAATAATCGAAGAATGAAATTCCGGCATAATATTCGCAAGCGCACCTTATCAACAAGTAATAATTGCAGTAATGTCGGTGCCTTTGACAACAATACGGCAGAATATTGGTCCAACCAACAAGGTTTGTTTTCCTAATTGTTTTCTTTTACTTACCGTAATATTTACAGTATGTAATATTGTACAGTTCAAAATTGGTTTTTTATTTCAGTAGTAATACAATAAATAAACGTTATTTATTATACTTAGCACAGTAGTTAACGCTAATTTCACTAATTTTGTTTTTTTATACAGTAATTACATATAGCTACACAGTTAGCACATTTTACTACAGTAAGATACAACTTGTTATACTTTTAAATTTTTTTTCTAGAATTTTTGCATTATATCAAAAATTATATCGGAATAGATGTTACTATTCTACTGAAGTTTTATTTTTATTCAAATTAATAGATTATTTTTTTTATGCTTACTTTTACCATTTTTTTGCGTACTGCAGTTGAAAATATATATTTATGCTACAGTAGCTGTTTTTTTAACTTTATTATAATATAGGCAAAAAAAATTAAGTTACTGAACGATTTTTCGGCTGAACCTTTCAACTTACTGCAGTTTGAATGTAATCACTAAGCTGCTGTAACCGTAACCCAACTTTATAATTACTATTTTTTTAGAATTTGCCAACACCGTTGATAGCCACAGTTCTTATGAAGATGACGAAGACTTACAATTGCGATTGCATTGCCAATTAATTGCTGAAAAATTACTGGAAATTGCCGACGACTTTCAAAGTGAAATTGTGACGAAACGCCAAAAGCTGGCGGAGCGCCAACCGAAACGAAGGCATTTCGATTTTTTGAAGCAAAATTACTTTTTGCACATTTTATTCTCCACAATCTTTTTAAACAATCCACAATTTCCGTTGTAAACTTTTGCCTTTTCTAGCCAACTTCCTACAGTTCCTACAGTATATTGTGATTTTTGTGGATAATTTGAGCCAGTCTTTTCCTAAAAAATATTTGATTCAATCAAATCTAATTTTTATCTCATTGAATATTTTTTTTTAAATCAGTGTAGTTGTATTGGTTGCAGTACCTGAAAACCAATATTATACAGTGATCTAATTATGATGGTATGACTAAGACTCGCTTAGAAACAGACCAAAAACCCTACCAAAAACCCATTCTTTGCATGGCCAACGTCTTTACCGACTTTCATATGTGCCGAAATGCTTATTTTTATACTTTGAAATTGTATTTTTTTATAAATTTAACCCGTCGATTCTCATTTTTGCAACTTGAAAAGATTCATTTTTTGGTATGAAATTGCGCTCAAATATATTTTATGTGGCGTTGTGCAAATGGTTTGATTGTCTCATGTTTAATTGCTCTCAATTTTCCTCATTATTTGATCAAATTTTTATAAAAATTTTAATAAATTATTACATCAAAATTTGAATGCTAATTTTTTAATTGGCTTTTACACACAAAGTTGGGGATACTGTAAATGCGCCAAATTTATTTTTTTTTAATTCGATGACAAAAGCCCTAATAAATAACCGAGAAAATAACTTTGTTAGCCAAGTTTAATGGGTGAGAACAATAAAACTGTCAAATTCTAACAAATAATTTTGCAATGAAAAATAATCCTACAAAAAATGGCTGCTTTTTTTGGCTTAAGCCGGACAAATGGGGGCTATAATGTTTTTTGAGCTAATAAATTTTTGGTTTGGAGTTTTTCAGCCAAAACAATTTTTTTTCTTAATTTGAAAAATGTGTTTGTGAAATTTGCAATAAAATATACAACTAAAGTTCAATTAATGGGCAGTCCTGCATGATTGGAAGTACGACCATCCACGTTTTATTAAAGTGTTCCAACCAAAAAAATATCCTTAAATTGTAAAGTTTTTGGCGTAATGTCTGTTGTGACAAAATATAAAAGCAAACTTCAGATTTCTGCGGAGTTCATAAACCATTCGTCTTGCTTTTGGCATCAATTCTAATTTATCAGCTTGACAATTTTAGCCCAAAATAAAAAAGTTCAAATTTAATTTTCTTGACGAAATGCCCAAATTATACAAAATTTAAAACTAGCTACAGTATACTACAAAAATTTTGCCTCGTTAATTAAAATTGTTTTTTGATTCTTGCGCCTAACAAGTGTCTGGTCTTGTTTGATCTTAATCCCGTATGCCCCAAATTTTTAAAGTCTCAAAAAATTTGACTTTTTTTCATCAAGCAAAACTTTTTTGGCAAAAATTTCGAATCCGAAATGATTAATTCTATTAATATGTACTCCACAGAACATTTGTACATGTCTTCCTTCTCTTACCAATGTCCCAGTCCATTCTCATAATTGATGAGATTATTGAATATTTTCAAGCCCAAAAATTTTTTTTGACCAATTTTTCCTCAATTTTAAAAATAATTTAAATTTTGATTTATTTGTTTTGTTTTTTTTTTGGAAAAGTTTTTGCAAAATTGTTTTTAAAGACAAATTTTTTTAAATGAATTGCTAAACAAATGAGTTAAATCTTCCAAGTTAATGCAATAACAAGCTAAAAAAATATTTTGGATCGAAAGAAGGGATGTCTGATGGCAGTATTTTATAAAAAAAATTTTTCTTTTACTGAACCAACAGTTCTTTTTTTAGTTTTGAGTGATTTTTAATGTGTAAATTTTTTTCATTTTGCAAATAAATTATATTGCGGGTGAATATGGCTGTTTATCCCTTTAAAAATGCTTGATGAAAAACAACTGGTCTAAAGTCTATGGGCTGTTATGATAACAATTTTTGTAAACAATATGTTTTAAGTCAGACAAGAGTAGTAAGACAATTTAAGTAGAGACAAATGGTTCTTTAAGTTTTCAAGATAAAGGACAGAAAACGGTGCGGACAAAATAATTCAGGCCAAACGAAAAAAACGCATTAGATAAATAGGACTTATTTTCTATTACTACAAGGACAAAAGCTCTAATAAAAAATATTAAAAATTGGTCTAGAGACAAAAAAAAACACAAAAAAGCAGACTTTTTGGTTAGGACAATTAGACAAATTATCTTTAAAAATATCAAATTTGCTTAGATGGTCAATAGTCTGAGTAAATTAATGAAAACTGTAATCTATTTGATTAACCGTGCTCCTTGCCACCCTTTTAAAAAAAATTATTTGTGCGATTGTTTCTTTTTTAAAAGACTTTTGTATAAAAATTGCACTCCGACTTAATTTCATAACATTGATAAATTAATTCAATAATTTATTTATTACTCCCAATTAATTTTCCGGATAAAATCATTTTATAGCTCAGCGGAAAATGTGCCGACAATCCTTAATTGTGCTTTGTGCAATCCAATAGTTCTAACGTTCCCGGGACTTTGTAAAAGAAACAAAAGCGGTAATTTGTTTTAATTTCATACAGAAGATTGATAACAGTGAGTTTTGGTGTGCTTCAAAAATTCCCATGAATATTTGACAAACTCCCACACAACTCCCACAAAACTCCCGAAAAAAAATAAACTCCTAAAAAGAAAAAAAATGAAAATCTTTCACAAAATTGTTATTTGTTTAATTTATTAAGAAAAGCAAACTAAAGTATTTTTTTTGGCGGTTTCATTGCCCAAAATTAAAGAAATTGTGTAATGTTTCGTTGTGAAACACAAATCTCTCAATTGCTTTGTCGTTTTTCCTTGCGTATTGCCCTTACTCACCGTGTTTATTGTTTTAACTTATGGCGGATATCAAAAAAGGAAAAGGGAATACTTTTAATTGGATTACCATTAGTCTTGTAGTTTGGAAAAGACAAACATTTTTTGTGGATAATTGAATAATAATTATGCGTTTTGGATTTTGACCTTGAGTCCGGGAAGGGGAATTTTAGTTCTAAAGCAAATTTTCAAAAAGTTCAATGCAGTCCCAACTCTTGTTTTTCCATTAGCGAAATTGTTTTGTAATCTACAAAATGAAAAAAAGTTGAGGAGTAAAGATTTGACCTTCAACACTTTAAAAGCTTGAACGCATATGCGTTGGGCTTTTTTAAAGCCCCATTTAAAGCCCCTCAATTTCAAATTATAAAAGGTTCTGATTTTGGGGTTAATTGGCGTTAATAATAATATAATCACTGAAAACTGATATCCAAGTTTCTGCTTATTACATTAATCGGTGAATGTGTAGCGTTTTGCCAGGCTGGAATTTAAAAAAGATTACAAAATGCCAAAAACGGGCAAAGTCCGCCCGCAAATTGAAAAATTTTCAATTGGAAACCGTTGTCGATTTTTAATTTAAAAGCGTTAGTAAAGAAGAGGACTGAAAGCGTCGGCCAGAGAAGCCACATTTGCTAGTGAAATGCAAATTGCCATTTTCCCACAAAATAAACAGTTAAAATCAGGTAAATAAAGAGGATCATACTATAACGAAACTGATAAAAACTTATCTTGTGTAGACTTATAGCGCTAAGATGAAAAACAAGGTCGACGGGTTTAGATTTCTTACTGTTCAGGCTTATTTTACTTTTCCTTTCAAAAATTAATTTTACATTTGCAAAATTAAAGAAAAAAGTTTAACGACTAAAATTATGCAAATTACCAATTTAAAGGTAAACACCTCATCTAAAATCTTTCTCTGTCTCCGAACAACCAACAACAAAAGAAAAAGAAATTGAAACTTCTTTTTTAGCTTCTTCTTCATTGCCTTAAATGTAAACAAAACAAATATGGCGCAAAATTTCTTATTTTTTGTAAAATTTTTCACACAGATTCAATGGTTTTTTTTCCATTTAATTCAACGAAAACCAAAATAAACATGTAAGGAATTTTTTCAAATGGAATAAACATTACATTGTGTGAATGTTGCAATTTCGAAAAAAAAAAAGTTTTAAACAAAACTTTTTTTCTCCAAAAAGTTTTTTCTTTTTTAAATTTCCGCCTTTTTGATATAACTTTTCGGTTTTGAAATTTTTTCCTCCAAAAATTTCGTTTTGTTATTTATTTAATTGTTTTAGTGAAACTAAGCCGAGAAACGACAATTTCCTCTTATAAAGTTGAAAGCCGCTTCAAAAACTGTCTCAGTTGAGGTCGAAATGAATCACGCTAATCTATTCAATCTTCTTCCCTTTCACAAGAACAGTTAAAACCGGATTTGTGGCAGCTCAATCCAATCTCTGAGAGAAAAATCACTAACAATGATCAAAAAATGAAAGCAAAAGAACATTAGGCAGAATGCCAAACATTTAACAATTTTGAAATTTGAAAAATAACAATTGCTTTAAAGTAAATAAATTGATAAGATTTGAGTCTTATTTGAGAGATTTTTTTCAATTTAAACAATTACAACAAAAATCTCATTAGTACGCAAATAACCCTAAAACGAATATCTTGCCTCATAGTCCCATATAGTAAAACCTCAGATTTACTGAAACAATATAATTGGCGGTAAAACTTGGAAAACAAATGTTGTCAAGTAAGGGTTAGAAAAATGTTAAAATACTTGTCACTAAAAGTTAAAGTGTCCAGACATTTGTTTTTGCGAATTGTAATTCAAAATGATTGAAAGTATTTGCAATTTTTTGTGAAACATACTTAAATACTTTTTATGTTATAAGTGGATGTGAAAAACAAACTTGGCTTTTGTAATTTATTTAACAATTTGAAATCACTTTTTTTGGCACTTCAAATTTGCCGCCTTCTCCAAAGTTCCCGTTTAAGTTCAAGCAATAAGAAAAAGACCTGTTGCCGTTTTGACTGTTTTTTTGACTGGTAGAAAAAAAAGTTGGAAAAAAAAAGTAAATTTTTGCAAAAAAACTCATATTTGAATGATGAAATTATTATTTAGTTAACTTTTATTTTTGATTAATCTTAATCATTAAAGTTAAGAAACAAGATTAGGCATGGATTTATAGCACTTTAGGCTTAGGCTTAAATTTTTGCGTAGACATAGGTTTAGATTTAACTTTAAGTTAAGGCTTAATCTTAGGCTTAGACTTAGACTTAAACTTAAACATAAACCTAGGCTTAGGCTTAGGCTTAGATTTAGGCGTTTCAGTTTAGGCATAGGCTCTAAAATTTGTAGTAGTAAAGATATTTTTTGCAAACATTTTTTTCACAACTCGTTATGCCAAACCGGAGAATTTTAAATTTATAACACGATTGAATATGATCCTTAAATAAAACTGTTCGTTCTTAGGTTTTATGAAACCAACGTGCTATGACATAATTAAAAATTAAAAAGCCATTAAAACGCCGCCAAAAAAAAACTTTATTATTATTTACTAAAAGCGAAAAATAATAATAAGGATAATAGCTGTTTGGAAAATATGTTATGCTAAAAAAAACTACGAGAATTGTTATAAATTAATGTGATGACCGAGTTTATTGTCAAATGTACGCAGTCCCATACTCAAATTATAAGTTTACAAAATTTTTCTTTTCCAAAGAAATGTATGGAAAAGAAATTTCATCACGGTCATTTTCCACATAATTTTGTTGTTCTTTCATTTTTGATGATTACTGTTCCTTATTGAAAGTTTTAGCACATAAATTTTGAAAATATGCCTTGGAAGTGTGCAATCATAAATAATATGTAATTGAGAGAGAAATGTTTTGTTATACAAAGTTACAAAGCTTTCTTTTCGTTATAATAAATTTAATGGCGTAATTCAAGGACGAGGATTTCTCTTGGCTGGATTGCAAGTAATGAAGGAAAAGAGACTTATGATTGTTTCTTATAAATAACATTTAAAATACTCGACGGATTTCGGTTTCATGTAAAAGAGATTTCTTTAAGAACTACTTTTTAAATTGTAAAGTTCAAATTAAATGCTAAACAAATTTTTTAAAAAATTATTTTTGGGGCGCAAACCACCTGATAAAAAACAAATTATCGTCAAGACGAAAAAAGACGCCGAGACAAATGGCGCTTCTACAAAATTGAACCGTTCCTCATTTATACATATTCTCTTATGTCCGGTCTGTTTTTGTCTGTTTTTTTGTCCCACAACGATTTAGATAACTGTTTGTAGTTTTAGAATAATGTGTTTACTAATAATTTCAAATCAAAACACTTATACGATCTTGTGGGTTCCCAAAATTGAAATTTAATAAAGATATTTAAAGAGAACTTGGGCATAAATTTTCTTTCCAACGTGAATTTATCAAACCCTACATCTTCTGCTTTGACACCAAATATTGGTATGTAAATTAATTCCAAAAAAATGGAGGGCTAAAATAAGCAATCAAAATAAATATTTTATCATAATTAATAAGGGATTAATTTTCCAGCATTAATCCTTCTAACTACACTCCGATTAGAGAGGAGAAAGATAGAAAAGCAGTATTAGAATTTTCTCCCGCATTTTTCCAGTTATTAACCGTATTGTTTGACCGTATTAATGAGAGATTAATAGAGAAAAAATAAACAATGATTTTTCCTGGAACACCAATGCACTTCTCGTTTTGGCATAAAACAACAACAAAATGAACATTAAATAAAAGGATAATACCTTAGATCTTCTACAGGAATTACAGTAAATCAAATTCCAGACAACTTTTTAACGATTAATTTTAAGCCTTAAAAAAAACAAAATTAAAAATTAAGGGAAAAGACGAAAAAGAAGTGCTTAACAACAATTACATTGATCAAAAAAATAAAACATGAGAGACAAAAACTAAAAATTAACAACAAAATAATACTTAATAACATCATTTTAAAAATAATATAAATTACGGTTGACAACTAAAAAATAACAACAAAATCTTAGCTGTGGAAAATTAAAAATAAATGAAGAACCAAAACAACAACAACAAAACAATAAATTTCAATAAGCAACGCATAAATCTTTGCACAAATTTGACAAAAAATTAAGAAGAGTTATCATTGAATTAAAATTACGGTCACGACACTCTCCCCGCTTACCCCTCTCTATCCACTTCTCCCAAAAGTCAAAACGTCGAAAAACGTGGCAGTACGAAAAAAATGAAAAACTGACAATAAAGAAAATTATGGTCACAATATCCAGTCCCCCTTTTCTCTCCCAAGAAGAACGCTCCAATTTTGAGTTAATAAATTTTGTGATCAAATTTTAAATTATTAATTTATTTATTGTATATTATATACATATTTTCTCAAAAGCGTTTCAGCCAATTTTAAAAAATTATAATATAATTGAGAAGGGATGACATAAGAGATTTATTGACTCAGACTTGAATTCGTTAAAATTTGTTGTGGTTATAATTTGAAGGCAAGGGTCTTTCCAAATAGTTGTATTTTTTGTTCAAAAAGTTTTAGAAGAAAATAACTTTAATAACATAATGCCAAAAGCACATTTAAAAAAAAACTGTTTTAAACAACAAAATTTGGCGATTGGGTTAAAAAAAGTACAATTACAATAGCTTTCCTTTTTTCAGAAATTAATAAGTTAATTTTTTTTCAACTCCAAAAACGTCGAAAAAGCGCTTTTTTAAATATAAACTTTTAGCTAAAACTTCTAATGACAAATTTTGGAAAGTGCAAGTGCATGCTAAATTATTGGACAACAGAAACTCTAATTCACCTGTCAGCAAGCAAAACTTAGCAATTTTTCTTCTCCTAAACAAACAGTTTGCTTGATTTTACTTTTGGCAAAAAAAACCAAATACTTTTGAAGCGATTTTTCATAAAATATTTTCTTATATGAAATTCTGACAAACCCCATCATTGCAGGTTTTCTCAAACAAAGTTGTATAAGAACGCGTAAAGATTTTGGAAATCATTTTGAATGATAACTAACAAGAAAATACCTTGGCAAGGACGTAATTTAGAGATATGATAAATTGTGAGAGTCTGGCGAAACGATTCTTTTCTACACAAATTGGTTTTGGAAAAGCGTGATGGCGGAGAAACGAATTTTTCAAATTAGCCTACAGTAATATTTTTAGTATTTACAATAGTCTACAGTAATACTTTTAAAGTATTTATTGTAGTCTACAGAACTAATGTTCAATGCATACAGTAGCCCACAGTAATGCTTTCAGTGTTCAGTAGTTTACAGTATCATTTACATAGTATTTACTGTAGTCTACAGCTCCATCTGTTACAGATATCAGCTTAAAAGTTGATTACTGAGTGTTTTCATTTTTTTATACATTATAATGAACCAAAATGTGTTATTTCACCAAAAGTCCACTCGCACGAAACTAACATTTGCGCTCACTTTTGGCGACGCAAAGTGCACACTTTCAGCAATCAAATATTTTTTTAGTACTAAAAAACTTTAATTTATGAAATAATATTTCGGTTCAACAGTTTCGCGTACAAAACATTTCCTAAAATTTGAACCAATATGAAAATTTTAATAAAAATATTTTTTCGGAATAAAATTTTGGAATTTATTTTGTCAGCTGAAAAACGACTGAAAAATTAATAGACCGACAAAGATGGATAGATAAAGAGATCAACGCCACGACAATATTAAATTGTCATGCCTTAAGTGTTCCAATTTTGACATGAGCGTAAAGTGTTTATTATAGCCACTAAACTAATGCTTGTTTAATGCATACTTATTTATTGCGGACAAAGTTGTTCATTTAAACCAATTTTATTTCGGTGGAAATTACTAAAAAATTGATATGCATCAAAGAGAAATCGAAATTTGGTCTCAAAAATAAGACGCGTAAACTGATCGTGGCTATTCTAGTCTGATAACGACAACAAGAAAATCTAGACAAATCTACAACAAAAACAGGACAACAACAACAAATTGAAAACGACATCGAAAAAATCAGACGAACCACAACAACAAAAATAATTATGATAATGACAACTTTAGAATAACAAGCACAAAATCAAAACAACAATAACAAAATTATAACAACGATTACAAAATAAAGGTAACAAGCACAAAGCCAAGACAACAAAAACATAAACGAGATAACGACAAAAAATACGGATAACAACAACTGCAGGACAAGAAGCAAAAAATGAAACCAACGACAAAAAAAAAACAAGGCAACAAGCAGGAAGTCAGGACAACAACAAAAAAAAAACAAAATGACAACAAAAAATGAGGATAACAACAACGTCAGGACAACAAGGGGAAGGGGGGTCGTGATGCGTTAAACAATTTCCTAAAACAATACAAAAAAATGAAGTGTTTTTCTGCCGACAAAGACATAAATAATATTAACACGATAAAATTTTATTCGCCTTCAAACAAAAATTTCTTCGCGTTACACAAAGAAAAAAGATGTCCCGCAGCGAAGTTTCCCAAAAAAATATTTCATATCTAATTGATTAATTAAAGCAAAGCGTCTCATTTTGCAATTTAGCTTTGACAAAATGGTCACCAAAAAACAGATTTTACTCTCTCTCTCCCACAGCAAAATTTTCAGTTTTGAGTCATTTCCCACACAAACTGTAATTTTTTTTCAGGCCGGCGTCTGTCAATTAATCAATTCTTGCCAAATTGTTGTGTCATCGTACGCAATAGAGGAAATTGCAGTGGAAACACAAAAAAACTCAGGATTTTTTCCTAAAAATTTGTCAAAATTTTTTATAATGCTTTGGCCGGGGGACATTTTTCATTTTTCATAGACATTTTTCATGGAAAATATATTTTGCGATTTATGGAAAACGAGTTAAAGTGACCCCGCGCCGGCGGTTTTTTTTAAACGATACAAATTTAAAAACTGAATAACTGCAGTAACAATCAGACTTTTTACTCAAACAGTATAACTTGTTAAAGCAAAAAAAATGAATTTACCCAAAAGTTTCAAACTTAAACCCAACTATACTGCGAAAAAAAAGTTTACGTTTACTAGTTTTTTTTTTAGATTTTTTCATATTGAAAACGTTTATATGTATGTGATTGGTGCCAAACACGTTTAAATATCACGTGATTTTAACAAAAAAAATGATGTGCATTAGCATTTAGGTGCTTGTTTTAAATATGTCTCGTTTTTGACCTGCAAAAAAGTTTACGTTCCACTTTGTTTATTTTGATGTTTGTAAATCCTTAGTAATTGATTTTTTTTTATTTAAATTGTGTTGCAAATTTGTTAAATGGGACGAGGTATTAATATCGCTCACCAACTTTGAAATGGGCCAGATCGAAGCGTTTCATTCAAGGGTATTTGGCATTCTGTATTTAACAAAGACCCCAAAAAAGTGACGCCGTAATATATAGCAATGAAAAAGGGGAAAGAAAAACTATAATAAACAGTTTTTAGCTATAAGAATTTTCGACTGCCTTCAAGAATCTAATCCTTCCCTTTAATTCAGCAAAAAAAAAACTCTCAAAACCAAACTAAACGAGCTTATTATAGGTATATTGATTCAAGCCATTTTTTTCCAGGCGTCTCTTTGTCTGTATGCTTTCTTTTTATTTTCAAATCACTTTAGGTATGTAGCAAAGTTCACAAATTATTAGGAACAAACTAAGCCTGATTCCAAAAAAGGTGAATACCATAATTTGATTACTTTGTCACCCAATTTATTTCAAGTTATGGTATTTTTGCCATCGTAACTATTTTATGTCCCGCAAGACAGGTGTAAACAACATTAAGAAAATGGACACTTAATGGCCATTAATTGTTCAATTGAGGAGAAAGTAATTAATTTTAATTAAAACAATTCAAGTTTAATATTAAGTTAATTACCGAGAAAATTTGGATTGTAATAATGATAGTAATCTGGTAAGCTAGCGCATGTATAATCATTGCAAGAATAAAATTAATAATCTACCAATTAAAAACGACTTAATGAGGAAAGACATAATTCATAAGGGAATAATATGAAATGTCATTGTAAGGATGACAATGGGAAGAAAAGGTCAAAAATCTGTTAGCATTTGGAGGTAATATAGTTTTTGGGGTTAAAAAAAATTCTTTACATTCCATAATACCATTTAATTATGTCAATCCACAAGTTTTTAAGGGTAAGATTGAATGTTTACATCAATTCGTTAAACCTCGAGTAGGTCAAAAAACTTGAATTTAAGCACGCAAAGAGCACTTTAAAGCCTAGAGTCTATGTTAAAAGCGGTAAAACCTCACCCAATTGACCCCCCAAAACACAACTCGTGCGTATACCAACAAGCGCCTTGTATGAAACTACTTACTAACGAGTAAATAGGACAAAAAGACGCCGGACAACTAAGACCTAACAAAAAGGTCCGCCGACAAAAAATATTTGTCCGTGTTTTTTTTGTCCGCATACTAATGTTTAACAAAGTTTCTTTAAACTTGTAATAGACCCCAAAAATTTTAACATTTTCAAAAGTCAAATTTCTATGCTGATATGGCTGGATAAAAACCAATGTCAAGGGACAACATTGTGCAAGTCCTCGGACTAGATTCGTCTGTACCTTAAAATGCTCAATAGGTATATTATTAATTAAAATTTAAAGTCAATTTTGTTTTTTACTCAAAAACAAAGTTTTCACCATTTTGCTTATCTCAATTCTTACATAAACATTACTTATCCTTCCATAACTACATATTTGTTTATTACCATTTTTGAAAGGGCATAAAATTTATCCATTCTCCATGCACTTTTCCTTAAATCCCCTTCATTGTTTGCGTTCTTCTAATGTCTTTAATAAGGCAAACGAGCACAAATTAAAAAAAATTTTTGGAAAATTGGACAACCAAAAGAGCAAAAAAAAAAACCGGAATTCCTGTAAGTGAGAGAGATAGACTGGCTGGAAAGCAATGTGCGCTAAATTTAACTGTCTATTGCCTGCCACTAATAATAAATAAATAATCGTAAAAACCAAATTGTAATAAATGTAATCCAACTGTTGCACTTTTTGTTTTGGTGGGCAGTTAATTGCAATGATAATAACATGAAGTTACTGCAACAGATTACAAAGCTAGGGAGAGTACATTTTTATTCAAATGACGTGTCATTATGAGCTGTTTCAATGATAAAAAAAAGTTTAATTTGACTTGATTAAACCGGTTTTAACACCGTTGTTTTGAGTTTGGGCTATTTGACATAGCCAAAGCTATTCAATAGAATACTGACTCAATGGCACATTTGCAAAAGCCATTATTTGTTGTCTAATAACAGGCAGAGAAACGAGGTTAGGCGACTACAGAGACTACCATTCTAAAGTCCTTGGCATAGCTAACGTGTTTAATTGTGAAAAAAGTAGTAGATGGTGTGGTCAGAAAGACGCGGACTAAAATATTGTCCCAGAGTCTAATAGATTTGCCAAGATTTGTAAAATTTGCAAAAGATTGTTTTCTTCTAAGAAGGAATTAGGTTTGATACCCCAATTGTTCATACGGTTAGCTGATAATTTAACTTCAATGTGTGTGTTAAATGTGTTTAAGTCTGACCATTATTAATCCAGAACCGGTTCGGGCCCTTGCCATATAGTTAAGAGATTCCACAAACTGCTTTTGAAACTTTGGTACCCCAATTACATAAAAAACTTATTTTCTGGTAACAGATAGCCAAACCATGAAAAACCCCTATTTTAACTCAGCCAATAAAAAAACAGGGAGAAAAAAAGGTATTAAATTTCTGTCAACAAATATTCCTTAATGAATTACAATTTTTCAAACGATTAGTGTTTATAATAACCATTCAACTGCAAAAAAGTATAACAGCCAACTTTTTTTGCTTGACTGTCATGGGCATTGCCAACAAATAATGGTGTTGCACAAGTAGAAGTGCAAACAAAAGAGCAGTGCAAATTAGCCAAAAAAATTGTTGCTTGTTGTTGATTGTCGAGGAATTAAGGAGACAATAAATTTAAAATAGGGGAGGGGGAATAGTATGCTCCATTATTTTGCTGTGTTTGCATTGTTTCCACTACTTAGTAAAAAAAAATTGTGGACAAAAAGCATTAACACAACATGCAAAAGGGATTTGTACTTATTCTCCAAAAAATAATATTATTTTTGGGTCTCATTATTTTAATGAAAAATATTTTTACAGTAATCAGTAAATACAAAAGAAGAAAATAAATAAAGAATTTTGGTTTTTAATCGCTTTTTATATTATATTATAACCCAATAAGAGCAATCAAAGTGTCTATTGAATGTCAATTCCATTGAAGATTACAATTTTTTAGGAAATGGGTATATAAAAGTAATAACTAGTTTTACTAAAACATACTACCTATGAGTTGAGAGCTTTATTGGGAAACGGAGGCATTACGCCTACAGAGTAAGTCAAAAAAAACTTGTGCATTGCAAAAAATTTAAATTGAAAAATTCATGGATTTCGTGGTGAGACCAAACATTTTGTGATTGTATTTTGAGTTTTATGTTTTCCAGTTAAGTTTTTACGCTTATTTGTAAGTATAAATTAATGTTAACCTTCTTAACTAATTTTTTAGCAAAATAAGTTAAAGTTTATCTTAATAATACAAAAATTCAACAAAAAATTAACAACAATAGGCAAACTATTCAAAGTGCCCGCCGCGCTTATTTTCGCAAGCAAACTCTCTTTTAGGGAATGATCGCAAATGGCGTTCCATTTACGAACCAACGCTTTTCCCAGGGAATCCAGAGTCGGGTGCCTAATGGCGCATGCCTTTCTTCCAGCATTGACCACACTGAATAATCGAGGGGATTGAGGTCTGGTGATCGGGGAGGCCATTTGTCCTTGGCGATAAATGTGGGCACATTTTCTCTGAGCCAACCTTGCACCACTCTGGCAGTATGAACCGCTGCGCCATCGTCAAAATATAACTTAATATTAATATTGTGGATTTTAGTGTGATGATACCTGTTGAAAATACCAAATAGTTGAAAATACCAAAATACCAAATAATTTTCATTCCCCATGACTTGACCGCCTCGGCAAGAATGCGCAGTCTGTAGTAATCAGCGTTAAAACGCTGATTTGGCTCCAGAAAGACCAGCGGCAATTTACCTCGTTATGAAATGGCACCTCATACCATCACTTTAAATGTTTAATTATTTATTATGAAAATGTTTAAAGTTTAAAATTAATTTCCTGAGCTGGGTGCTGAGTGGTCTCAAGGATGACCTTTTCATCGTCCGGCGGTTCTTGAGCTTAAAATAAAGATTTTTTCATCAGAAAAAATCACAATGCGGTGTTCGTTTCTACAAAACTGCAGCCAAAATTCGAGAGTGCATCATTTACTGTTTTCCAAACTTGTAAAATTTTATATATTTTAACCTATTCAAACTCAAAAAAAATATTTTTTTAAATTTGCGCTTATTATTTACAATTTTTTCACCTTTTTTTTCTCAAAATAATGAGAAATTTGGAAAAAAGCGATTAGTAAATTATAAAATTTTATAATTTATGAATCGTTTTTTTCCAAGTAAGTCACGTAAGGTAAGGCTAAAGAGCAAATTTTAACTAGATTACACTATGCTTTTCTTTGATTTTGGGGTAATGAGAAGTGAGGGAAAAATTTTGCACAATCGAATTTGATAAAATTATTAGGAAGAATGCTCCGGTTTTATAAGTTAAAATACTATTGTTCAGACGTTCCGGCGGTTGAGTATTTTGAAAGTTTATCGAATTTTTCTATAATGCGGCCAATCAGTTTTTTCACATTGAATTTTGTCCACAAATATTTTTTTCAGAGAATTATGGGATTGGGCACAGTCGCTGTGGTTGTTTTGATCAGTTTCACCGTGCTCCTCGCCGAGTTTGTGCGCCGGCACATGAAAATGCGGAAACTCCTTAATCCGATTCCTTCACCCCGTTCCCTTCCTCTAATCGGCCACGTCCACGTCACGAAACCCGACGTCGAGGGCTTTGTCGACCAAATTATGGGAATGGCGAACCTATTTCCCGAAATGCCGCGCATCGTCACATTTTGGGCCGGAACCATTTGCTCAGTGATGATTTACTCGCCGACACACGTGGACCAGGTTGTCGCCAACTCGAGCCACCTCAACAAAGGCATATTCTATGACTTTTTGAAGCCGTGGCTGGGATGTGGACTTCTCACAAGGTTTGACTTTTTTTTTTACTTCTTGGATTTGTCTCAATTTTAGTGGATCGATCGAATGGAGGCCGCGCCGCAAACTTCTTACTCCGACCTTCCACTACGACATTCTAAAGAATTTCCTTAACACCTTCAACAGTCAATCCGAAATTTTTGTACAACTATTGCATAATCGTTTGGCGGCTGGCGAGTAATTTTATTTCTGATTTTTGTTATTTTTTGTTAACTTTTTAATGTTAACTGTCATTTTAAGAGTATAACGCAAATCCCCTCGTCAAACCCTTAAGGATTGCAAATGTTCAATTATCCTTTAGCGCAAGGTTTTGTTAAAGAAGGAGCTCACATAGAGGCTATTTATACCTCTTGTATGGTTCTTTTGAAGAGGGGTTTACTGAGTGGCTTTACAATTCAATCATCCTTTTGAAGTTAGACAGGGTGCCTCCAAAGCAGTTTTATAATTCAATTCTTTAGATGAGGTCAGAAATAAGAAGGCGGTTCCTAGAGGAGCTTTATAATCTTTAAAAGAAAGATCCTGTGAGAGCGGAGCTTTAATTCAATGATTCTGGAGTATTTTATTAGGGGGGCTTTATAGTTTTTTTTCAGTTGAGGACTTAATTAGAGAATAGGACTGATGATAGGGAATTCATAATCCTCAAAGAAGCGTCTGACTAAGCCTTTACTCCAAGTTTTATGAATCATTTATTGGGTTGTCAAAGAACTTCAATTTTCATTTTTAAAATTTTATTTTTAGGGAAAACCCTTTCAGATTTGAACTTTTGATTTTGCTCGCAAATTTTAAAAGTTTAATCCAAACTTTTTCTCTTTAAAAAATTGAGTCTTAGGCAATCCTTTGAAGATATAGGGCATTTGGTGAGTTTGTGCGCGCTCGACATTATCTGCGAGACGTCGATGGGCCAGAACGTCAACGCGCAGTTAGACAAGGACTCAGATTATGTGCGCGCTGTCTTGCGCATTAACGACATTATTCAACGCCGACAAAAGAATCCTTTGATGTGGAACAACTTCATTTTCTGGCTGTTCAGCGACGGCCGAGAGCACGCCTGGGCGCTGAACGTTTTGCATACTTTTACCAAAAAAGTTAGAATTTTTTGGTTTTTGTTTTTTTTTTCTGCTTTTTTGTCTTTATAAGTCCGAATTGCCGTGTAGCTATTAGCCTAGTTTAATCGCTGCCCCCATATTCTGTGGATCTTTGACTTTTATTAAGTGACAAAACCGAAAAAGCTTGTTGAGCGATGGAATTTTCAGGCCAGGAAGTTGCACGCCGTGCTCCATGTTGCCCAATGTTTTTACATTTTTGGTCCCTTAGAACTTTAACTCGATGGATTAATAAAAAATGCCTTATTGACCACTCTGGGAGTCAAACCAGCGGCCTCTTTCCCTTCACCAAAAACTGTGAAACTCGGTTTTTGGGTTCAAGCTTCAACAGCAATTTTCCGACTTGTTTAACAATAATTTTGCAGTCTTTAGGGTATCTATAGATTAACCTTTACCAGCTTTCAAAATTATTTGACATTGAGTGAAATCATGTGAACGCATATGAAAGTTGTTTAAAGCCTTAAATTTCTCCTAAGCCTAAAGCTTTGCTTTTTATAGCTTTCAACTGAAATTGCCTGGACTCCAATGAAGGCTCTCTGTTTGTTCCATTTGACTTACAAGGGAAAGGCTTTAGATGAAAAACCGCAAAGAGACCCTTATAATTCGACAGCATTTGTGTTCCTGATTCTAACAGAATATTCATTTTTTTGCCCAAAATTGATGGGTTAATATGTAAAAAACACGATTAAAAATAGGGAAATTCGGTTTCTTATACCCAAACACTTTTCTCTTTCCAATCCAAAACTGCATTTTAGGTGATTTGCGAACGGCGCAAAAAGATGTTGAACGACAGCACTTATTTGTGTGGGACGAGGCTGGCCTTCTTGGACCTGCTGCTGGAGATGGAACAGAACGGCGACATTTCCGCCAACGACATCCAGGAAGAAGTTGCCTTTTTTTATGAATTCAAAGTTTGGTTATCTAATCCCGAGTTATTTTTTGTTAAGGTCGACACGTTCATGTTTGAAGGGCACGACACAACGGCGACAGGCAGCACGTGGGTCATCCAGCTGCTGGGCAACCATCCGGAAATGCAGGAAAAGATCTACGACGAACTTGTGGGGGTGTGCGGCGAAGACTTTACCGAGATGACGTTGGACCAGCTGGGTCAGCTCAAGTACCTCGAATGTTTTATTAAGGAGACGCTACGCCTCTACCCCAGCGTGCCAATTATTGCGCGGCGGTTTGGCGCCAACGGCAAAATTAGCGAGTACTTTGTGCCGAAAGACACTCAAGTACTCATCAACATTTATTTGATTCACCGCGACCCGGCCCACTGGCCCAACCCCGAGGTGTTCGACCCGGACAGGTTTGGTTTCACCGTTTTATCTCCTTTTTTGGTTTTTTAGCTCAAACAGTTTGGTCCCTTTTTTGTTAGTTTATACCAAAGTATTTAAAAGCTATAAAAACTATTCATTGCGCTGTATTTTCAAATTTTGTAAAAACTTTTTGTCTTAAGCCAATGTGTTTAGGTTTCTTCCCGAAAACTCAAAGGGACGTCACGCCTACGCCTACATCCCGTTTTCGGCGGGCAGCCGCAATTGTATTGGCCAGCGTTTTGCGCTGATGGAAGAAAAGACGATGATTGGACACATTATACGCGACTTTCGTATTGTCAGTTTAAAGCGCCGCGACGAGATGCGTCACAAGACCGAGCTCATCCTACGGCCGGTTGGCGGCGTCGCCGTTAAGCTGATTCCACGTCGAGTGTCTTTGACAAGTCTATCCACGCCAGCAGACTGTTAAAGAGACATCAAATACGGCCCAAAATGGCAGAAGTGCAAAACAATAATTTGTGTTCTGTGTCAAAATAAAGTTAATGTTGTAATTTGTTATAATATTTGTTAAATTAATAATTTGTAATATTTTTATAATTTGTTAATGGTAATAAATTTTTTTCTATTGAAAAAAATTGTAAAGCTAAAAAAGCAATCTTGTTGATTAACTACATTTTTTCCAATTATGGGTCATAAAAAGTCATAAAATTCTTAGGTCTAACAAATCAAATTATAAGTAAAGCCAGCCGACCTTTACAAACTTATATGTAAATGTATGCAACAATTATTCATGAATTTGAAATTCTAAAAATGCAAAAAACTAGAAATGTCTGAAGGCCAAACAACAACAAATGTTGGGAAGAAATAAAAAAAATTAAGAAGGAAAAACAGACTATGTGCAGGCAAAAAAATAGAAGGTAGCCGGTGCAGGCAAATAGTGCCGGGGGATTTGAACAGCCATTCATGTGTCCTTTAAAGGACCCGTCCTAATGGTTGTCCAGGTACATCCCTTGGAGGAACCGTGCTCAAACTCTTAGAAATACACTAAAACAGTAAAATAAAAACTTTCCAAATATATTTTTGCCTTTTCTATTTGTTTATTTTTTTACCGATTTCATACTGATTACAATAACCAGAAACTAGGCTTTTGAAAAAGGAAGCTAAGAATCTTCATAAATCATAAAAATACCAAGCCTTGCATTTTTTTCTTGTGAATTTTTTTCTACCCAGACCGCATATTTTTAAATGATGCAAAATTTCCCATTAACTTACGGTTTCCAAAACAACAAAAAATAAGCCGCCAAAAATTGCGGAAATTTAAAATAAATAATTTAAAAAAAAAAGTTTCCAATTCAATTAATGAAACAAATTTTGATTATGGGGGGTGTCAAGAAAATTTTCATTTACTTTCAAACTGAATTCGAAAGAATCGGTGGTTGTAATAAACGTTTATAACAGTGGTGGGTAAAGGCTTCGTAACCCTCTCGTTTTTGCATACTTTTTTCTTTGTCTAACGTCAGGCAGAAAGAAAATAGCATTGACAATTGAGAGGGTTACAAAGCCTTTACCCGCCGCTGCTTTATACATTTATTAAACCGTATTTTATCAGTAAAAAAGTAATTTTGTTCAACTAATTCTAGCCTTCTATTGGTTTACATAAAATGAACTAGGATCAAAGTGCAGTGTGTAAGTATAAAAATTGTAGGCAATATTAATTAATTCATTAAACATTGTTTTTTTTAATTCATTTAAAATACCACTCAATTATGGTTATCCTAATTAAATTACAGATTACCATTTTTTTAAGCCTTTAAAGTCGAAAAACGGTTTAGTAAAAAAATTTTCATTTTTAAATTTTGCGCAAAAAATTCAAAGTTTTGCGAAGTGTTTTAACGAAAAATTTAAAGTCCGTTAAAAGCGTAAAAAAATTTAAAATTTGTCGGGGGAGTAATTCTACACTGAAAAATTTTACCTCTTTCACATTTGCGTGCGCATCAACATCAAATTTCTTTCTTCTTTGAATGCACACGCATATTTTTAAAAACATAAAAAGGAAAAAGTGTGTTAAAACATATTAGAAAGAAAATAATGGCCGATAAAAAGAGTGAGAGTAAAACTACAGCATTAGAACGGGTCCTTTAAGGGACTCAAATGGGGATTTAACAACTAAATATTTTAAAATTGAGAAAAGCAATTTGAAAGTTTGCAAACAGTGTGCACTTCAGTTAGCAGTTAATCCGCATTGTAAAACGATCGTATTATCTTTATTAAAAAAAACAATTTAATAAAATTGAACAAAAGAAAACTTTAATAAGATTATAACAATAAAAGTTTTGGGCTCAGTCAAGCTGACCGCTGTCTGAAATGATTTTCCAATGACAATTTTGGATGGGCGTTGCCATAAATCCAATCCAAACATTAATACTGCCTTCCGTTGAGTCTATAAATAAAATTACTCCCAAAAATAGTTTTAAACAAAATCTTGAGCCGGAGCATATGAAATACAGTCTCACTTACACAATGCCGGCACCGGCCCCACTGCCAGTAAACTTCCCATTCCCGTATTGCTTAAAACAGATAGATTTGTGGAGTCGGCGCAAGCGCTCCGCAACACTGTTTCCAAATTGATGCGAATTCGAACTTGAACCGAACTAAAGGTTTGTGGTTTTGAGTCGGGCACTCCGATCTCCTGAAAAAGACCAAATTGAATGGGCAATGTTTTACTAGCCATAACTACAAATCGTCACTAAATCTAATTTCAGCTATAGCTTATTACAAGTCGATTCAACTTGACCACTTCACATCACGCCTTAGCCGAGTTTCATCTTAAGTAAACTCTTCCCGACGACAGCTCATCGGAGCTCAGACTCTTTTGGTCCAAACCCAATGGTGTGTAACGGCTCCGCAACCCTCTCAATTCACAATGCTACTTTCTTAAAAAAAAATGTGGAAAAACGAGAGGTTTACTGAGCCTTTATCAACCATTGATATCAACTACAACTCGCTTCAACAACTGCATATTATAAGTCGACTCTTGACGAGGTCAGAGGTCAACTAGTTCCGACTACAGCTCGGCTGCAAGACAAAACGACGCACAGACAAAAAGATACAAAATTTTTAAATGAAAATTCATATTGCTCCATTCTTGTTGCTAAATTAATGAACCGATTTACTCACTTGATAGGTTTTCCGGACGATGCGCGTCGGATAGCGTGGCGTTTTCAGCGCACGCGACCTAATAAACTGTTGCTTTGTGTGCAAGGCGAATCCCGGCAGTGAAATCTGAGGGAATGCCAAATTTGTCAGAACACCTGCGCCTTCAAACCAATGCCCAATTTGACAGCAATTGTCAAAGTCTTCACCGCTCCTAAACTAAGTAATGCAGCGAATTTTATCAATCTTTTCAAATTAACAGTTCTTAATTTCTACCGCCTGCCTGATAATGATGACGATGAATAAATAATCTTTTCCTAATAAATAATAAAAATTTTAATAAATAATCATCATGTCGCGTTTTGAGAAAAAAAATCTCTTAGAAGGTTAAAAAAAATAACGCCCCTTATAACTGAAATTATTACTAAACTGTTAGAGACCAAAGCAAAGGAACTGGAGATCCAACCACTGTTTATACAATAGATAAGCCCTTGTGAGTTCACAAAAACACACACAAGTCTTTGAACACACAGAATTTGCTTTTTAGTATTTTGGTTTGCTTTCCAAAGTCCAGAAATCACAGGGGATTGATTGCAAATGAAAACCGCCCCCACGTATCACACGCAGCAGAGCTAATAAATCTTGCCGGCTCTAGCTCTAAGACAAAAAAACGAAAAAAGAGCAAAACTGAAAATTGGTACAACAGAATAATTTTTTTTCGTAATTTTCTGGCGTAAATACACGGCACAACCACCCGCAAATTAGAAGCGACTAAAAAATGAAAGAAAGACATACTCAACAAAGGAAGACTTCAACAGCACAGCCAAGTGCTGTGTTGTTGGCGAGTAAACGAGCGCATAATTTGGCTTGCGATAACACACCACCGCCGTCACACACTGCGCACTGATTTGTGCCCCCACCATCGTTGCCGTCGACGTTGTTGACGAGTTGAACATTTCCAAGCCGGTGACATACTGCTGCAGCTGTTGTTGTGGTTGATGAGTGCGAAACGGCAAGCATATATCCTCTTCCACATGCAATTGCTTGTCCAACTGGCGGCAATTTTCATCGATTGCACACAACAAACTGTTGCTTTGCTGAAAATTTAACACTCTAATAATAAATCCCAACATTTTGTGGTCGCAAAACTCAATTAAATGCCGATTTCATATAACACAGGTTATTAACACCCGCAACTAATCTCGCCATAAAGATTTTTTTCAATCATTTTTTTTTCTAAATGTGAGAGACTTGTAAAATTTTTGCGAGATTTTCAAGATGGCGCCGAGATATTTTTTTCATTTTTTTTTGAAAATTTATTGGAGAGTTTTGCTGGAAAATAAATAAAAACTTCGAGTCGGTCACCGTTGGAATTTCGTTAACCAAAAATTTGAAAATAGCCTAAAATAACTAAATCTTCTCGTTGCCAATATTTTTTAACAAAACGCTAAAAATTGACTCTACTGTAATTTAACAAAAAAAATTTGTGAACAGAACACCACAAAAAAATACTAAAGACAGAATTCAAACACAAAACCTTAAATTCTAATATCCTCTTCCTACTGATTAAAATGCAAATGCCTACTTCCACAGCGCTAAAGTGCCATTTTAAAACAAGCCTACTTGAATACCGCTCTGATTATTGGCAAAGCTAACGTCTGGCGACTTAAAAAGCGGGCTGAGTGGCGGCGGCGCCGCACATTGACTCAAACCATATGAACTGGGCTCAAAAGCATTGACTCCGGCTGACTGCTCGCACAACGACGACAAAGGAATATTACTGGAATCGAACGGCGCAAGCTTTTGCGTTGACTCCTTCGAAGCCGTAAAATAGTCGGAGGGGTTTGCGGCGGACGCAAAGCTTGATGCCTTGTTTACGTCGGCAATTTGCAACAAACTTTGGCCAAACGCCGACTGCCTTCCTAACGTCTCTTTTCCCGTTTCGCTGGCTGCATTCGCGTTCAGACAATTGTTGATTTCCACGTACAATGGTGTGGGATCAGAAATGGCGTAGTTGACGTCTCCTTGACCCAAAAAATTGTGCACTCCCTTCTCTATTGAACCGTCTAAATGGCAAAACATTTGGTTATAAAGAAATGTTTAAACAACCTCACCCATTTAACCATATTAATAATGTATTTTTCAAGGACGACTGAAGCATATTTTGTTGTTCTACCAGGGTATACCCACCCTTGATTTACACAGAAGCACCACTCTTACTATAAATACTCCTAAAATCCGAGTGGTGGAATAAATTTTTAAAGTACTAAACTTAACCTCCTTACTCAATCTTACTTCTAAAGCCTAACACAAGTTTAAAGTTAATTTTCTTGGTGTAAAAAATAAGAGATTCACAAAATAATTTCACTTTTTTGTTGTTTAATCATGGAGACATTGTTGTTGTTGTTTTCGCTGAAAAAAGCATCGTCTCCAAAGACGTAAGAAATGAATTGATTGCGAGACTCTTTGTCGTACATTGATTGGGAATCAACAGAAATCTAAACGTTTATTATATACATAAAAAGTGGTGGAAAAGCATAAAAAGAAAAGGAATATTACCAGAGGCGAGCTATCAATTGGATCGCACCAGGAAACTTGCTAAAACCAACAAGTTAATACAAAAAATAAATAAGCAGTTCAAAAATTAGAGCAGAATTGTTGGTTGCAGGAAATTCCCGGCGCCGGACGTTAAAAAATGCGGACAAAAAATACGCCGGACAGTATGGAAGTTTCGGCGCCGGACGTTATAAAATTCGAACAAAAAATACGCCGGACGTTATGAAGTGCAGACAAAAAAACAAAAAATTCAAATATAAAATCAGTATGGAGGAATAAATTTTGTTATAATTTGTATCCACAATACAGTACATTTTGTGTCATTAATTGTATTTATGCCAGAAAATTAGAAAAATAACAATTAGGTCATAACTAATGTTGAACTTTTCGTCTTTTTATCCTGACCGTAATTCGCCGTCAGCCCCATCTTTTTTCTCTTTTGCTTTGTAAAACCAAAAATAAGGTTTTCCATTGAGCCCATTTTTTTTCTTTTTTTTTGAAGCTCTCAACTAGTGGGCAAGAACTTTTGAAAATGTTTTAGTTAAATATAATTAGCGCCATTACGTCAGGCCGAGCGGTAAGTAAAGGCTTTATAACTTTCTCAAATTGTAAATGCTATTGACATGATGTCATACATTATACAAAGAAAAATAGCCCTTCAAAATGTGAAGGTCAACGAACTATTGCCCAATCACAGGTCAAAATGCCTCGACGCACATCACAACTAAATGCTTCAAAATAACAAAATCAAATGTTTGCCTTTTTCAATTTTTTATGTTGCATCAACGCCCGATCGTTTTCCTCATCGTCGATGGGCTCGCCCCAATTCACTTCGCCGCTGTAAGCTAGCGACGGCACCGCCTGGTTGTAGCCGGGCGAAGGAGACGGGCTTTGAGGCAGCACATGTTGCTGTTGTTTTTGATAATTTACGTCCTTCCAGTTCGCCTCGGGACAAGAATTAATCGCTGGCATAATCAGTATAGGAGCAGTGGTCGGCGGCTTAACTAACTGAAATATTTTAACCGCATTGAAACCTGCTCAAATGCGCTGCAAGTAGGTAGCAAAAACAAGTCCTGCCTTAAACAGCTTGATATCAGACAAAAATTGGAACTGACTTCAAGTTTCCTATAGATAACATGCTAAATGTCAAACGCTATAATATTAGTTCAACAAAAAAAGAATTACCTCGACGTAGAATTGACGGTCCTCTTCCGCTAGATTTGTTTCCCATGGCTAAAATGAATTTAGTAAAAACAAAGTATTAAAAAATAACTTATTAAAACTTAAACATATGTGCAAAATTGAAAAAAATAGTAAAAAAACGCAAAGTGGGTTGATTTTTAGGACCTGTGCAGTGAACATCACTTGGAAAATTTCCGGCACAGCAATAAAATTGGGAATAAAATATAATGCAGCAAAAGAAATATAAACAGAGAGAAATAGTGCGCAGAAACAAAAATTGACGGAAAACTGCTGCTAGTTGCTAGTCCTTTTACTGGGTAATGCCAAAGCCCCATTTTGCTTTTAAAGGCTCTACGCCAATAATCATAAACAAAAAAAACAAATCTTGCAATTTAAAAAATTAAACAGAATCACAATTGAACACTAAGCCTAAGCCTAAGCCTTAACTTTAAACCCAAAAATTAAATTGTAAATAATTTTGCTCAATTATTGTGTGGCGCAATGATATACACCAATCAGAACAAAACATAACATACTTTACCAAAAAAAACTTCAGATAAAGTCAAAGCATAAGCGAAATGCCTTATGCATCAATAGACTAAAGCGTGAGCCTAAGGACAAGCTCAAAAGTAAAACTTTGCTCCTAAGCTAAGTAAACTTTTTTTAAGCGCACATCAAAAGCGTAATAAACAAAAGTGTCATTAATTTGCCACACAGACATTCAATGATACTTACACTTAACGTAGTAACTTTAAATAAAGCAGCTTATCCACAAATTTAGCCAAGTTCCAATAAAACCTACAGCAAGACGTCTAATTTCATTCACTTCCACTTCGGTTTTGACTTCCTTTAACTGGGCGTCAACCACACAAAAAATAGTGTCAATATACTTTTTGAGCATGTCGAAATCAGGCGGCAACCTACAAAAGAAAAAAAGCGTATAAATGTTAGACAAGTGAGAGAAAAACCTGGCGACATAGCCCTTGTAGACTTTTCCTGGCTCGTATTTCAAGTCGACAAATGAGGCGACGATCCCAAACTCCAAACTGAATGCCATAAACATTAGCTTGCAGCGCTAAAAAGAGAATAAATGGTATATAGAGGCAATTTTAAAAGTTTTTTTCAGATCCTACAGGAAGAGCGTATATGAAAGGTCAATCCCGTCTCATTCCCTAGATAAAAGGTTTAAAGTTGATGTAATATTGACCCCCATAAAATATAGGTAGCGTCAATCAGTTATAAACGGTTACATTGAACTTGTTTGGCATTGAAAAAATGGAAAATATTTTTTAAATAAAATTGGAAGAAAAACCAGAAGTTTTGAACGCAAAAAAAGCCAACCATAACCGTAACTTTTTGTAATTTAAATTAACGCTAGAATTGATCAAAGTCAGACAGGCAATTAATAGACAATTCGAAAGAGCTGTAAAATAGGCTAGACGTATAAAAGCTTGGGAAAAAGACTAATCATCTTTATATAAAATATAAACGAATTCATTAGTGGGTAATGGCTTATTAACCGTCCCAATTGACAATGCTATTTTCTTTTTTTCTGATGTTACACAAAGAAAAATAGTGCGCAAAAACGAGAAGGTAAATCAGCCATCATCCCCCACTGTACAAATTTACTTAAAAAATTTAAAGTTTTTCCCATAAAATAGTAAAAATAAAAATCAATTTAACCATTGCATGTGTTTCAAAGTAATTGTACTGCTTTTGAAAGTGGTCCGACCCGGCCGGCGGGAACAAAATGCTCGTTCGAACCTAAAAAAACGTCGAATCGACTAAAAAAAAAACGAAAAAAAATTGCCCGAAATTGGGAGTTGTTTTGTGGCGGATAAAAAATTGTGAGGTCGTGGTTGATAATCCTCTTCAGTTCCATTTCCTCTTGAATGATGTCCAAAGGATTGGAAAGCTTGTATTGCACAACATCGCCCGTCTAAATTTGGATTTTAAAAGTTTAATAATGAAAAAAATGTAAAAAAAGAGGTTTTTTGGTGTTAACACATTTCACTCCTTTAAAAAGATTTCTTGCCCTATGAAGTATTATCACGACTGTTTAACATTTCGGACATTTCACACAGGAATTTTAACGCCCAGAACGTTTTTACCGTCTTAAGGTATTTGTTCTCAAAGCGTTTCACCCCAAAGCGTTTATACAAACCTTGTACCTTTTTTTACCTTTTGGGCTGTTTGCCCCGCAATGGTACTCTCTAAAATGCTTTCACCCCATAGACGCTTCACTCAAAAAACATTATACCCTTTCGGATATTTCCTTTCATAGACATTGGGTACGTTAATCTTTATGAACTTTTAATAATGTTTATCTCCAGGATGTTCCATTCCTGATCCTATAAACGATTCACCATAACGAGTGAAACGGACTCGGCACATTTATATCTGCTAGTAAAATAAAAAAAAACAAACTGAAATGTGAGGGAAAAAATGTTTGTAAGTGATCGCTTCGTTCAGACGATGCGTACTTCCCCAAACAAAAATGTGGCCGTCTTCGACGCGAGTGACCAGCCCGAATAGCAAAGACTGACGATTCATATTGCACAAGCAATAAATATACTAAAAATGTATATATTCCGCATATTTCAGAAAATTACAGGGCTTTTGTATGACTGGTTGAGACTAAAACTTATGAAAGGAATTCCAAGGGAGGAATACAATAAGAAGGCCCATTACAAGTAACTCTTTGTGTTATAAAAAACAGATCTTTTTTTATACCACTGCCACGAACCATTCTTCTCGGTCTTCGTTTACAACACAAAAAAGAAAGTTTTTCTTATTTTTTTCAAATTTATGCCAAAAAACTTTTCCTTTCTTTAAAAAAAATCGATAAATCGAATGGCATTTAAACTCACTGACAGTTTTGCTGTTAGAAATAACTAACTTTAGTCAGTAGGTCTTCGCAGTGCTAATAAAAAACGACCCACCCAAAGACAAGAACGCATTCCATAATTAGCCCATAAGTCGTTTCATTGTATTCCTTCCTCCAATTTCATTCAAAAACAAATTTTGGTCCAATCTTGCAGTCCTGGGCAGTTATACTAAAAAAACTTCTACAAGTGCCGAACTTGCCTACATTACAGACATCAAAATGGCAAAAAAATCGTTCAAAGTTTATAAAGAAGGACTTTTTCGGCGCCGGCAAATTTCAATAAACTGATACCGTTAATTAACCTTTCACATAAAAACAATGACGCGTTCCAAAACTACACTCATAATCGTTTACAAACGACTGTAAGCTGCGTCTCAATGACCATAGATTCTCAGTCTGACATCCTTAAAATCAATAGTCTAAAGATTGAGTGCAAAAATAGCGGGTGAAGCTAACTATCGAAATTACAAAATCCGTTTTTACAAAACTTTGTTGAACCTTAAGGCTCTCAAATGCGCTAAAAACGATAAAACAATCAAAAAACATAGCGCTGAACCTTTTAGACCACTCAATCATTTTCCATTTTTCTGCACTAGAGCATTTTTTGCAACCGGACGGGTAGAAGGCTGAAAACTCCACACACAAATTCCGTTATTTGTAGTTGTTTTGTAATCATTTCTTCTACATTTGCCTCAATTAAAGCATGTATTCGGTCCTCAAATAGTACCAAACTCTTATTACCATACAATATCGGCCAAATTTTAGAAAGTATATTACTCTTTAGAAGACGCTTAGTTTCTCTTCCTTAAACGCTATAAAAACTTAAGTGCATCAACTCATCAATTGCTCCTAAAAAATAATTTTTCTTTGGTGTACATCAACGTGCGCTTCAGCCTTACAAAAATTTAAATTTGTTATTTTTTCAATGAATAATTTCACTCCTCACCCCTAACAAGGCATTTCGTTGTGGGTTAAATGGACGAATATGGGACCTGCTCGTTGAACTTCAAATCAGCGATTATAAGGTTTCTTATTTGCTGAAAACGATAAAACCGTTAAAAAAACTTGTCGGCAAAGCAATTTGACCAAGTTATAACCCCCGCAAAATATATCGGAATAGCAGGGGTCGAACATCTTGACCAAGCTATTTTGGCGACAAATTTACGCATTGAATAGTGAAGTAATGTCAGTATGTATAATTTATACATACATTTACTCGAAAATAGATTCTGAGGGAAGGAGAATGAAGACCTGAGGCCGTTGAGGTCCACTACGTAATGAAGAGCCGTTAGGCGCGAGTACACTCGGCCCCGATTGCAATACGGCCTAAAACTACACATCTACATCAATGCAAATGCTCAACATAATACACTGCACAACTGTCATCAATGCAGTTTGCTCAAAAAATGATTTGATGTCCAAATCGCTCGTCCCGTATTCTTCCATTACTCCCTGGGGCCTGTCGCAGAATCTGACTCAAAATCTGGAGAAGAAATATAGCAGGGAATACACTTGTCTTTCGAAAACATGTGTATTCGTGCACTTTTTTTACAATGTTTTTTTCAATTTTAAACAAAAAGCCATAACTTTGCAAACAAAAATTTGTAATTTAATTTTTGATTGAAGGGCTAAATTTGGGGCTTGCAATGTGGGACACTCGTAATTTTTCCAAATTTGGTCTTAATTCTTACATTAGGGTTCGAGAGCTTTGAATCGATGTATAAAATGTTAATTAGGGATACGATGTACATGTGTTGTGTAATGCAGCTATTATTGAAATTAATATAAAAGTTTCTGATTTTTTTTGGAAAAAATCGAAAGCTTTTTTTGGGCGCGAATTTAAATTATTCATACCATTTTTTTGGGGGGAACGGAGAAGATTTTGGAAGCCGTTCCTCCGATAAGTGGATCTCTGTTTGTTACTTCAAAGTCACCTAGCTCTAAGCTGTTTACTTTTCCTTGGACCAAATAATAAGACCAAAATTTAACAGATTTTTGTCACAAAAGCAGGGCACCGGCCCTCCTGAGAACGAAGTGTTGGGAGTGCTTGGCGTTTCTGCAACTTGATAAATATGAACAGGTAATTCATAATCAATGTTATAATTTAATCCAATTTAAATTATACGAAAGAAAAACCGCTTTACCGAGCGCTGTACGTAGTCAACACAAAAAAGGCAAAAAATTGAACGTCAACGGTAGACATGCTTTTTCCTTTTTATTTTCTTCCTTTTTTTAAGTTTTTTGAAAACTCTTTTAAAGTGTCTTAAATTTTGGTATTTTGAGTTTTTTTTTTAAATTGTCCTTGTTTTGGAAATAGTTAGGGAACGATTTTTTATTCCGCTGTATTTTAGCATTTATGATGGCATAAATTAAATTATCTTAATGCAACTTATTTTTTATATTTTAATTTATAGTAATGATACAGTGTGTTTTCTGGGGATAAATTGAATTTAATGCTAAAAATCAATTAACATATATGGTCCAAACAGCACAAAAAAGTCATTAGGGTATACACGTTCTATTTATAAAGCTAGATTTTTTTACTTAGGGTTTTTTAGGTCGCGGATTCTGAATTTGGCGCTTTTTGTTGCGGCAAACATCATTTTTTCAGTAGCATCGCGACTTCGTTTTTACCATTAATAAAAATCAATACAGTGATTTTTTTTTTAATTTTTAAAAAATTAAAAAAAACGTTTTTTTTCTGGCGTTGTGTTTTTTGAAAATTTTCATATTAATATATTTTCATCTCAGCGTTGCCATAAAGCTTTGACTAGCTATATTTCTTGTCTTCCAGCTCGAATTCAATGTCGTCGTTGGAGGATCAACTCGCACTGTATGTTTTTCTTTCAAAAAATGCCAAAAATTTAAATATACACCACAGGAAGTTTTTGAGTTACTTTTTATGTGTTTTTTTAAATAAAACGTTTTAGTTCACTTGCCACTTGGCTTTATTGCTTCCAACTTCCGCTATTAACTTCTCGTAATATTTTAAAATTGCCCATTTTTTGTCCTAACCCTTTTTATTGCATTATTTTCTCTGTTTTAGTTTTGAGCAAGAAGTCCTTTCTGTTGTCAATTTGACGGCGAGCAATGGCGTTTCCGCAAAAAGCAATGGGGATCGGGCAAACGGTAAGCTTAAATTTATTTTGAACAGTTTACTTTAGCCGAAATTTTCTTATTACATTTTTTTGTTGGTCATTTTCTTTTTTGTTACTAAAACTCTAACAATTATGTCGAGGGTTTAATTGTAATTTTTCCATTTTATTTGCCGTATCTAACCTGTGACGCCAGAGCATTGTGAAAACGTGTGAGTACATGTTTTGCGCATAAAAAGCGTTATTTGATCAACCTTCTAACTTGAGTTATGCTACAGCCAAACGTGGTAGGGTGTGGAGCGATTGCCTTTGTTTTCGAGTGAATTTATTGACTTTTATTAATAAGTTTTGTGATTTCTAAACCTCTTAGTTTTTTTCTTCATTTCCTTTTATATATCACGCCTTCTATGATATTAGAGGTTTTAAAAAGGCATACGGACCGTTTTTTTATTTTGCAGCAAATACCTGTTCTATTTTTAGGCAAAAGCAACGAAAAAGCTGTTGTGGTTGGGCCCGTGCCTCCTGTTGTTTCTCAGCCATTAAGTGGTCCAAGTGTTTCAATCAATGTTGGGCCCTCATCAATTCGTTTAGTAGCGCCAGCAAACTCGAATATGAGTTTTGTTCCCCACCAGGTATCTTTTTTATAATACTCATTATTTACTGATTCAATTTTGTGAGTTTAGTTGCGCGTCAATCATCCGATTGCGAATTTTATGCGAAACAGTGCGCCACCACCTTTTCCCATGCCAATTCCCGCAATTCCTATGGTGCCAACTCCCGCCGTTATTGAGTCAGCGCCGGCGCTTTACATCTCCGGCAAAGGGACGTCGAGTGGTTTAGCGTCTACAGCCGGTGGTTTAGCCGGATCAAGCAATCCAAAAAAGAAAAAGAACGACGATAAAATTGGGTCGTCAACAAGCCAAGTCAATCCGCTAAAGATTATGGTATACTTTTACAAATTGCTTTTTTGTTGTCTGATTTTGGCTTTTTACTACCCATATTTGTCGAAGCTTTTTTGTCATTAAACAAACAAGCGCTTACAATATCAATGCAATATATGCAGTTTTCAGAAATTTTTATTTAAATTTGTAAGCTCTAAACATTTTGCAAGTCTTAGTAATTGTGAAGGTTTTAGAGTCGAGAACCCTTTTTAAAATCGGTTAAATGGTATAAAAACACTATGTTTCCAACGCTGTTTTCTTCTTGTTTCACGTCAGATAAAGAAAAAACAGCGTATCAAAGCTAGAGGGTTAATGAACCATTACCCATGACTGGCGAAGTCCTTTCCCGGAAAAATGTCTCCATACTGTAAGCCTAATTCATTAGGTGCGCGCGCCTAAATTTATAAAAAACATTACTATGAACACTATTCTTTCCAGTTAAAACACTCAATTTTAGCCCATTTATTAAAAAGCGCTTTGATTATAGATAACACGGTGATTTCGTTAAATGAATACTGTATGCATTATCAATTTAATGTAATCATTTTTGAGTGCAATTTAGCCATCAAACATAATACCATTTCACTTTTCTATAGAAATACTATTTATAGGCCCTCCCATCAGACGTCGAGCTGTTGGCGGCAAAGCGGCAAGCTAAACAAGCCCACGAAAACAGCTACTTGGGGCAGGTAATGCGCGGAGAGAAAAAGATGAAGCGGTTTGTTCGGACGGGCGGAGGACAGGTTACGACCCCTTTTTTTTTATTTCAGCGCGTCTAACCTTTTTTTAGGTATGGGAAGACCCCTCGTTGGCGGAGTGGGATCCAAACGATTTTCGAATCTTTTGCGGCGATTTGGGCAATGAGGTGTCCGACGAGTTACTGGCCAAAGCCTTCCGCAAATATCCCAGCTTTCAAAAGGCCAAAGTCGTCCGCGACAATCGCACCAACAAATCTAAGGGATACGGCTTCGTTTCCTTTAAACACCAGGACGTTCGTTTTACTTTTGCTTTAGCCTGGATTTCCTAATCGTGGGGATTTTATAGGACTTTATTCGCGCCGTCCGCGAAATGGACGGCAAATACGTGGGCAATCGGCCGATCAAGCTGCGTAAAAGCAATTGGAAGGAACGAAATTTGGGTAATTCATTCATTTTTGTTAGCTTCTTTATAAAAAACTTTGTGTTTGTAGAAATGGTTCGTAAGAAGGACAAAGAAAAGAAGAAGCTTGGCCTGACTTTTTGAATATTGTTTTTGTATATTATTCGTTGATATTTCTGAATAAACTCATTAATTACTTATTGAAAGTAAAAAAAATTTGTTTTTAAAGTATTATTGGCAATCTCAAATTATAAAATTTTCATAAAATCTCTGCTTTAAGACTGACCGTAGCGTGTTACGATATATTTACCAACCAAACACTTTCAAATAATTGATTGAGCGTAATACACGAACGGCAATCACCAACAAATAAAAATTAACAACGTTATACAATGTTTAAAAAGCTATCGCATTCCGCCTGCACGTCCACTCCTTCGGCGGCGTATCTTTTCGCTTGGCGGTCCGATAAGCCGCGCCAGTCTCAGCGAGTTGTATAAATGGTTTTCGGCGCTCGTAGCCGCAACAATTCTAAAAGCACATTAATTTGCCAAGAATATGTTCGAAAAGCAAGAAAAAGAGCTTACTCGCATCCCATGCCTTTTAGCAAACGAATTGCCGTAATTTCGCTAATTTTGAAATCTGTGACGCGTGAAACCGGAATTGTATAACCAGCGGCTGAAAAAAGGTAATTTTTTATTCCACGAAACACATTTAGATAAAATGTTTGAAAAAATGCAAATTAATCTCCATATAGGTTAAAGGATTCCTAACCAGCTCGGACGAGATCACAAAACAAAAAAAAAAGAACATGCAAAACAAACTCAACAGCAACTCAAAATTTTCAACTACTCGAGGATCCAATATAAGCCCCGGAGCTTCTATTTTTCAATCATTAAAATGTTTTAATTAGAGAGAGGCTTTTATTTTTCAATTAAGGACAAAGGAAGAGCTTTAATTTGGAAAAGGTTTTTAATGGAGATGAGCTTTTATTAGAAGAAATGCAATACCCAGACTCATTAGCCTGAAATTCGTTAAACTTTCGCCAACCCAAAGTATTTTTTTGTGAATTTCAAAGTGGCTTAGTTCAAATAAACATTTCTAACTGTTTTATTTTAATATTAAATATTTCTAACTCAATAACGCTTTTCTTATATTTTCTAACAGTGAAAGATAAAACCAGCCCTGTTGAATGATTTCTCAATTTTAAATGATCAAAAATCGACAGTTGGTGGCCCGTCGTTTCCCACTTTCCCACAGGCCTACAGTTGAATCGAACAACACGGCCTAAGCTCAAACTACAATTTTTCCCATACAATAACATAAAGTATTAGGTATTACAGTATTAAATAATTCAGCAATTTACTAAGGTATTTTCACATAAAACAAAGCAATTAAAAAATATATACACCCACCATCAAACAACATAAGTAGGCACAAGAAGTGGGCTTGAAGCTTTGCCTTATCCAACAACTGGTAGCGCCTTTTATTGTTAAACAATTCGGAGGCTGAAAACAATGGCAATCCACAATTAAAAAACCGAAAGAAAAAGCAAACATAAATATTCGTCGCAGACGGACGAAGTGACCAGCGTCGGGAACTCTAGGTTCATTACTTCTTCGGCGTCCACCGCTTTCTTTTTGTCAAAAACGTCCTGAAATATACTGTAGAACAACATGCTTCAACTGAAGAAAAAAACTGACTGTGAGCAGCTTCGACATAACAATGGCCTTTAGGGCGGCGCACGCAGCTGTGGACGCGTTCGGCAGAAACAACACACCATTCACGCGGTCCGCCATAAGCTTGGAGACGCCTAAAATCGAATTGGAAAATGATTTGAGAGACCGCAAATAATGGAATACCCAAATCAACGACAGCGTCCGCTGTTGGGTATTGCTTGAAGAATTCCACCGCCTCATTCTTCAGTTGGTCGCAAGACACGCCGCCGTACGGCAGAAATTGCTCAAAAGAATAGACGTCGCACGGCTTGCTTGCCTCCAGATTTGGTACGGGAAGGACTGTGCTTTCTGCCTAAAAAGAAAAAAAATTTTGAACTGAATCCAAGTAATAAAAGCGACTGCTAACTGGGCTCGTTTTTTGCTGGGGGACAATCGAGTTCAAAAAACATTTTTATTCAATCGCAAGTTGTTTAGCTTTCACACAACAAACACAATCTTAACAGTTCCTAAAAATAATTAGCTGGAGCCAAGTGATGAAATTTGAGCACAAAGTCGGACAAATATTCTACAGTAACCCGCTTTTGAAACTCATTTAAATACCGTATACAAACTATTATTGAAAAAGTATTTTATTATAAAAATTAATGACAATTCTTTCTAGTTTCAATTTCTTTCAAAAACCCTTTTCAGAAAAATAAAGTGATACTGTAATATTCGAAATATAAGTGAAACATAAGTTACAAATATTCCGTGCAGCTTTACTTAGCAATAGTAAGCCAATGCAAACAGAGTAAAGAAATTAAAAAAAAAGTACTGTCCCGGCAAGATTAAATCCGACAAGCAAAATGCCTTTTACAGTAATTCTTATAGTCGTTGAGCGGCTATTCAAAAGCCAATTAAAGCTGCAAAAAAATCGAAACAAACTTTTTTGAGCAAAGAAATATTCGGGGTTTTTGTGTCGGCGTCGTTCATCTCCGGCTTGACGCCGCTGTTCGGCGTCGACATCAGACTATTGTTGAAGACAGTGGGCGTAATGGCAGTCAGTGTGTGCTGAAAATATTTTAAATCACACCCCAACATATATAAGCCAGCCCCCAAAAACGTACCTCATCGACGCGTCGACGGAAAGAGTTCTCCAGGAATTTATTTTGTTTAATCGAACCAAACTGAGCAGTTAAACTGCGGCGTTGGGCGACCATTTCCTCGTAATTTATTGTCTCATCCAAATTTGTGTCGGCGTCCTCGGTGTCACTTTTGCTGGAAATGTTGAATGTCAAAAAGTTCAAAGTATTTTACTTATAATGAGCCTGTAAAAATAATTTAGGCTAGAAAGCCAGACCTTCAGACAAACAAATATACATTAAAAAAAAACGCAGACAAAAAAGACGGGTAGGCCCATATTGCATTAGTCGTTAATTTTTCGGTGCCAGAGTGCCAGTTGTTGAGCCGCCCAAAAAACCCAAGACGTAAAAAAATGCAAAAAGAAAAAATACGAACGGTCAAAACACTCAGCTTCGGTTCAGCGCAAGCAATAAAGCTACAAAAAAACAAAAATATCCGTGAGAAATACATTTTTTTGTAATCGATCTCAAATACAGTATGTTTTGCGTGTGGCCAAAAATGGCCAAACGCGGATATAAAACAAAAGTGTTTAAACAAAAAAAAGTCCAATAAAACGGACAAAAGTACACAAAAAAAGTTAAAAATTATTACAACGGTAAAAAGTTATAAATCTAAAACAAAAATACTGTAACTGTATTTCTGATTAATTGTCTCTCATTTAGTTCTACGGCACAACAAGCTCTGAGGAATGAGCGATTCCCTAAGCCTGAGCAACCAAAACAAAAACAATTATAGCGACCTAAAGTCACAACCAAAAGCGCTGCTACAGTAGTATAACGTCGCCAAAATAAAATACAAAAAAGTTAATTACTGTACCCCGGCATTCTACTGTACTATTACCAACATATTTATTTTAAACAAAATAAAACTCACTCTTGCATTTCCAGTTCCTTGGGCTGGAATTTAGCCTCAAACTGCACTAGAGACACGGGACGGAACTCGACAGCCCGTCCCGTTTCCTCGTTAACAAAAGCCAAATAGTATTGAACACCATTGATTGACGATTGAGCTGTGCCGACGTGTTTCACCTGAGTGGTACCCTGAAAAGCCATAAAATTAGATTAACTAAGCACAAAAAATCGATTACCACGTCGTTTATTGTGAACACGCCGTATTTGCCATTGATTTGATGGCCGCAAAACGACAGCTCCGATTCGTCAACGTTAGCGTGGCCAATCGACGTGACAATGTCGTCAGTTGCTAGACCGACCCCCCTTGACAGCCCCAGGCGATCGCTAGAAAACTGAGCGCCCAAACAAGGTCGTTTGGCTTTGGACGAAGCTGGCGTACTCAAACGTCTCTTCATGCCTCCAATGACTAAAAATTTAAGTTAAGCAAATGTTGGAGCAAAAAACTTGATTTTCTGCTTGTCGAACTTTTTTATCCAAAATTTTATCTAATTTTCAAAAGCATTAAACACCAACAAAAACCTATAACTCAAATTCCTGTTTTAAACAGCAAAAAGATTTCTAGTCTTCACTTTAGCATCATACCGCAAGTGTGGAGCAAAAAATAGAAGTTAAACAATGAGGAATGAATGGCAAAAAAGCACACGGATGTCAAACAAATTTCAACAAAATTTAAATTTTTAGAAGTTATTTGTTTTTTTTTTTTAATTTTTTTTTAATATTTGAATGGTTTTTGTCTTTAAACGAAATTTATGAAAATTTCAAAAATTAAAATAAAAGAAATTTTTTGATGATAAATTTTTTTCAGCCAAATTATTGTTTTCACGTTTTTAACCGGCTAGCCGGGAAATTTGTAGTACCAATTGTCTTATATAATTAAGTGAATGTTCCAGAAAGATTCCCAAATATTGGAGGAGTTGCCTAGATGCAAATTTCGCTTAAAGTTTACTGATACCCGATCAAAAACTTTAATTAATACTTTGGGATGGAGTGCAGTTTACCCCCCAAAGAACATTTTATACGCAAAACACCCGGCATGGGACGTGAAATACGTATTTAAGTTATACTAGGCATAGGAATCTAAGCAACTTAGCCTTTGATCAGTGTTTATAGCATCCGCCATGTTTTAGACGTTCATTGTAATACTTCAATATAACTGTTTTTGAGAATAAAAACTAAGAAAAAAATTATAGGAAAGAAATATAGTGGGGTTTTAGTTTCCACTTCAATTTTCTTTCCTTCAATTTTTTTTAAATTTTTAATCTCAAAATCAGTTATACGACATTCCAAATATTTTGTCACTGAAATTTAGTTAAATGAGTTAGAAATGGCGCTTATACTCGATTTCATTTTTTTTGTTGCTTAGCCATAGGTTTGTCCAAATAAGCTATGCATAGGAAATATGGAGCAAAAGAGGAGGAATTAGAATCATTCATTTTTCTGAAAACTTTTCTTTTATTGTGGGGTTTTGAGAATGTTGAGGATTATGCAGCCACCTTATCATTATTACTTTTTTAGAGTTCAATTGTAAAAATGGAGGGAAAAATATTAAAATTGGACTTGGAGCCGAAAGCTTTTGACTTTTCCATGTGCCAGCGCAATATAGCGTTGTGTGAAAGCGGCGTTAAGCCTCCGACTTTGACGAGCACCGGAACAACAATTGTTGCTGCAACTTATAAGGTAATTATGCATTCTTGAAATTTTTTTTATTTTGAGAGTCAATAAGCCGAATATATGTTAGTGAGGAAATTAAAAACGAGGAATGCCAAATCGCGCTTAGCTGGGTTTTGTAACCCACGTTTTTCAATAACCGCCATCAGTTTTACCATCTAGAAATCGGCATTAAGACTGTTTCTGGATTCACACATTAACTTCAGAGGAAAAATTGGGACTGGGAATTTTGGTCCAGATATAACCTCCTTACCATTTAACATCAGTTTAGTATTGTCAATTTCTACCGATTTAATTTGAGCAAAATAAGTTGACACTGGCGGAAGTCTTTTAAATTATTGGATTTATATCATTCAAATACCTAATTATATAATTGGACCCCAACAAAATAAAAAGTTGAAATGTCAATTTAATAGATTGTAAATATATATTGCTATAATACAATAAATTAGCTGTTCACCGTTTTCCTGCCAAAAAATTGACTTCATTTTGTTAAAGACCGGTATGAGTTGCAACCAGCAGCAATTTTATTGCGAGGATTCTAGTCGGTAGTGTTTGACAACAATATTATTTAAGATAACCTGCTGAACCATTGAGCGGCATAAGCTATTTTATTGAAATAACAATATTATGTTTTGCAGGATGGCGTTGTGATGGGAGCGGACTCGAGGGCAACAGCCGGCCATCTCATCGCCGACAAGCATTGTGAAAAGGTCCACAAGCTGACGGACACGATTTATGCTTGCGGCGCCGGCACAGCTGCTGACTTGAACCAGGTTCCTTTCTTCTTTTTGCTATAATTATAACAAATGTTGCAATAATTTGTGTTTGCAGGTGACCAAAATGCTCTCTTCAAATCTACGCCTCCAGGAGCTGAACTCGGGAAAGAAGGCGCGTGTGTGCACTGCCTTGCGCATGGCTAAACAGCATCTTTTCAAGCACCAAGGATATATTGGCGCTTATCTGTTGATTGGTGGCGTCGACCCGACTGGACCGCACCTCTTCGACGCCTCCGCCGAAGGCACAACAATGAGTCGGCCTTTTGCAGCCGACGGCTCCGGCAGTTATGCCGCCATATCTGTCTTGGAGCGCGACTTTAAATTTGGCATGAATGTAAGGTTTTCATTGCGTTTTTAGCCAATTAGAGATGGATTATTGGGATTTTTCTTTATGAACTTGACGAAATATTTTGAATTTGGCTTTTTTCTGAGAGCCACTGTTTTTTGGTTTTTTTCCCAACTGGCTCATTTGCGCCGTTTAATTTAGTTTTATTTTCTTCCAAATTACAAAAACGCCCTTTGTTTTGCTTTTTTTCAATTTTTTTTGAATTTATCCGCCTTACCACGATTGTTTGCAAATTTTTGGAAGAATGTATTTTTTTGGTAAATTAGTTTTATGCCGAAAAAAGTTCTGAAAATCCCTTTTGTCTTGGCAATAAGCCTACAAGCTAACTCAAACCATCTTCAGTTTATTCCCTTGGTCTAGTACGGCTTTGAAACAATGTGCTTTATGTTCAATTATTAATTTGTTTTGTAATGAAACAACACTGATTGTATTACTAAATAAAACCGATAATTTTATTAAGTAAATTGTCTTGGCAACACGGCGAATATGAAAGCACCTAGGCTTTATTATCACCTTATACTTCTATCACATTGGCGTTAAGATAACAGATTATTTTTATGGAGCTTTGAAACTGCATTGCGTCTTTGTGTTGGATCTCGTCTCCAAATGTAAAAAAATACTGTCAGCGAACTGTCTGCTTGACCAGTCCTCAAGTGAAGCTCCTAAAAGAAGTAAGGATGAGCGAATCACATTGAAGCTCTTCCGTTTAATATTTTTTGTCTCAATTTATTTCTTACCATTCCGACTTTTTAGTTCAGCCTAAAAGTTTAGGAGAAAGAATGCAAGGCCTTGGTTCAGCGCGCTTTGCACTCGGGAATGCACGGCGACAATATGTCGGGCAACTCCCTAAATCTTGTGACAATCGACTTAAATGGCGCACGATTTGAAGGACCGATTGTGCCGGACTTTTGTAAGCCGCCGACGAGTGTCGAGCTGTCCTACAAGTTCAAGACCGGTTCCACCGCTGTCCTCAAACAAAAGACAATCAACTACGTTGTTGTCGAGTCGATGGATGTGAACTAATTCTTTAAAAAGTAAATTGTTTATTATATTTCTTTATTAATTGTGCGTTGCAAAAAAATAAATTGTATGACGACTATTTCGACTATATTTTTGTTCGAAATTTTTTTTGTGCCATATGCGTCAAAAAAATTTTAGTTTTTATATTCTTAACACTTGCATTAAAAAGTTTACATTTCGCGTGTGTTAATTCTAACGTTACTTTTTTTTTAAATATGACTATAAAGTTGTAACTATAAAGTTGACTATAACGAAAACGAGAAAAATTAAAATAAAAAGTTAATAATGGACTGTTTGATTGGCCTTCTTAAATGCCAAAAAATATCTTTATTATTTATCAAAGAAAACTAACAAAGAGATCAAATTCTATAATTACAAAAAAAGGGTTTAACGCAATTTGTTTCGATAATTTTGAGTACTAGGAGTTGGTGCTTGTACGTGGCGCTTCAACGGCTTGCGATTAATGAAAAAAGAATAATAAAAGGGGGAATTACAGACTCTAAATTTGTTGATAAATATCTTACCGGCTTAAAAGTCGCCTAAAGATTACGGGTTGAACGTGAAGGAATAGAACGCAGAGTCCTTAACAGAGGTTTTATTTTACTTGTTTTATAAAACAAATTGATCCTGATCGATTCACGAAAAGTTTTTCAAATGTTATATAGTGGGAAACTAGCATTTCTTGAATTGACATTTACAAAGAAGCCGTCTACTATTTAAAAAACAACAACTAATTATTGACAAGACATTTTTGCCTTTTTTTCTGCTTATAAAAATATAGGATTAACGATATAATATAGCTCATTAATAACTTATCAAGAACAGCTGCAGTGCAATGATTATTCAAAATGAGCCGGACTTTTTATGAAAAGTACAAAAAAGAACCCCGGAGCACGGAATACTGAAAACTTCTTGCTGTCACCCAAAAAATTACAGCAATTTTACAATTTTACAAAAAAAAACGAAATAACCGAGGCGGAAAAGCAAGACAAAAAAAAAACTAACAAAATTTTATACACATAAAGCAAAACAAAAACCGAAATATTAATCCTCGACGTTGACCAGCTTGAGTCGCTTCCGCAACTTGTTCACGTCGTCGGTGATTGCGCCCAAGTTCTCGCAGCTGGAGTCGAGGTAGCAATGGCGTTTCTCGCCTCCTCGCACCGCCACGTTCTTTGTCAACTAAAAGGTTCAACATGGTTGATTTGCCCGGAGCCAAAATTCAATAATCATATAAATACAACAAACCGAAAAATATCTGCCCATTTAGCCAGAGCAAAACACAAAAGAATGTGCCGATTGCCTGAAATATGTTGAAATAAAAGTATGTTTGTTAAATTTAATGGGTACTCATGCATTTTGGGTATTTATTGTTTAATTGTTGCAAAATTTTTAGGAAAAATCACATTAAAACAGGTTACGCAACGATTCCCAGCGATTTCAACACGCAAATGTCGATTTGCAAACAGTAATGGGTAATGGTTCATTAAGCCTCTCATTTTCAAGCGCTATTTTTCTTTCTTTAACGTCAAAAAACAAGAAAATAGTATTCATAATCGAGAGGGTTAATGAACTATTACCCATTATTGTTTGCGACACTTCAACTAGCAGAAGTTCAGTTGGTTTATCGTAAGTTAACTGGCATGATTAAGCATACGTCGCGACTTCAAAAGTGACGCAAGCCAATATCGGCAAATTGATAATTTACCATTGCACCGAGAGGGAGAGAGAGAGAGAGAGAGAGAGAGAGAGAGTGTGTGACAGATATTAAAACCCTTTCCTATTGATTTTTCTCCAGCAAAATCGCGTTGCAGAACAAAAAAAATTTTCCAACTTCTCTCAATAAAGGAATTCCACAATATTATAACCTTTCATAATGATACTAAATCACGATCCAAAATCTATTGCCAAAACCCGACGACTTACCAACGCTAAAATCCACAAGGTGACAATTGTCAATTGTAGGGCAGGCAATAGGGATTGGCCAAACTTGATGCAAATCGCTGCCTCCAAAACACAAACCGCCAAATAGACCCAGCATTGCATGCCAATCCTTTTAATGCGTGGGTCCGTCGCGTATAAATAATATTGCCTAAAACCAGTTGGTTAAAACTGCGAAGCCTAAAATTAAATGTAAAAAAAACCGAATAGACGGTGCCGAAATCACGCCGATTAGGATGACGCGCCAAAAAACGACCGGATGCGATGTGTCGACAGAAAATACGTGTTTCAAAAAAAAAGTGTTCAACTCGCTGGCCTTAAAATTCGCAAAAATTGCGCGTTTTTCGGTAAAACGGATAGAGTTTATAGCTAAAAATAATCTTTACTAAGTGTAAAATGCCTTCCGGTCAAAACAAGGCTTAACCTTAAAACTAAAGCAAAGGCTTAGCTTATGGACAACGCTTACATTTTTGAGTAAAGCTTAAGCAAAAGACCCGAGCAAGCGGCCCAAGCCTATCGCCAGAATTAAGTCAATGGCTTGTGTTTCATGTTGACTACTTAAGCATATTTGTAAGGTTTAAGCTCTAGCTTTAGCGTTAAAGTATAAGCGTTAGTTTACTTTGATGGTTCAAGCTTAATTCTTAGGTTTGAGTTTAAGCTTAACAAAATGGTTCAAACATACAGCAAAAGTTTAGCAATAGACAAATGGCTAAAGTCTATCGCTTTGGTTTATGCTTAAGCATAGATTGATGGCTCAGGCTTATATCTAAAGTTTAAGCCTAAGCTTTGGATGATAATTTAATCAAATCACTTCTAATTGAGTTAGGCTTAAGATAATGGCAAAAATCTATCATCTAATTGTAGGCTTAAGCTTAGATTGATGTCTCAAGCCTTATTCAGAAAGTTTAAGCTTAAGCCCAAAATTATAACTCAAGCCTATCGCTTAAGCTCAACATGTTGGATCAAGCTTACCGCTTAAGTGTGTGCTAAAGCCAAGGATGACGGCCCAAGCCAAAAATAACTAAAAAACGTTTTCTCAAAAAAAGGCAAATTTTACCAGCCAAACAATTATAAAAAGATAAATGGCAATGCAGCGCTTCAACGCAACTATATTCAGCCATTCAACCTTCATCCAACTCTCTGGAGTAAATTGCAATACGGCGCGTTTCAATTTGCCTCGCGTCGTCCTTATGTTTCTGCAAAAAAAACAAAATTTTCCTTTTAAAGACAAAAAGAAAGTTCCAATTCTTTAGTTTACTTGATGCTTTCCCAATGGAATTGCCGCATTTCTAGCATTCGGCAAATTAAAAAGCCGAAAAGAATGCCTAGGCCGTTGCAGAGAATAATGTCCAGGAAGATCGCGTCCCACCAACACTCCTGAAAGTTGGGCAACAAATGCGCAAAAACAACCTGCAAAAAAATGAAATTGTTTTCATTAACTTCCATTAAACACGGGGCTTTAGGGGTTGCGTCCACGTCAAGGAAAATGAGTCGGCATGATTTAGGCCTGTTGTAGAAACTAATATTAATATAACAAAATTTGTGTGGAATATGTAAACCGGACAAAGCAAAACACATCGCTCTTAGATCACCCTTTATTTAAAATAAATTTTTTAACTACTAACTGTGAAAGGCTAAATATGATATACATGCGTCCATTTTCCATTATTCAATGAAATGTTGTGTTAATTACATCACATAATTCCTGACATAAGATGAAGGAGAATAACTCTTTTTTACCAAAATAGGAGATAAATCACAACTCGGCAGGGGTTAAGTTGAATTTGGGCGCGACCCTTCTTTCACCGTTATGGGGAACGCAGCTTTTTGTTAAAGTAAAAGAGTTTGCGGAGCAGAACACGCCGCTAAAGTGGAACAACATCAATCATCCCTTTATTTACAAAATTGTGGAGGCTCCTACAACACAGCAAGGAGACCCTGCCAATAATGTACATAGTAAAGAAAAAGCAGCAAACCAAAACGACGGCTTAGGCGTTGGATTTGGGCTTCACATTATATTAAAAGCACATTTATACAAGCCCTAAAACTGCTCCGAGACAAATCAATTTTTCACCAAAAAACGCTCAATTTAGCCAACCGTAATTTCAAACATTTTTGTTTATTTATAGCATTAACTTTTCTCACATTTATATCACAATATAAATTGCTAAAAAATTAAATCCGACATATGGAACCCAATGGTGCATTGTTTGTGAAGAAACACTAAAAAGGACCGTCTGCCAATTATTAATTAGTGTAACAGCACGGTCGCCTGAAGAGAATGGTGCGGTATTAAAAGATTGTAAACAGCCTACACGAGAGAACAGTACGGTATTAAGAGGTGGTGAACAGTTGGGCATAATTTTGACGAGGACCTTTATTCCATTAAGGAATTTTAAATTAAAAGATCATATCGCACATCCCACATTCGAGCCCTGCCTACCCACTACAGTTAAACAAAGCTTAATACTTGCCAAAATTTTTAATAACTAATTGTAAAACTTTACTTCAGTCGCCTCCCACGCAATGCTTATATACCAGCAAATAATCCAATGACGAATTAATAACGCCTTCATCACCCAGCCGAGGAAGTGGGCTAGCGCAAAAATGTCCATGTTCGCCCACATTCGGTCCCACGTCACGTCCGAACAGTTCACCGCGTATTCCTACAAAAAAATTGGGCTGTTAAAAATGGATTGAGCCAAAAATTTGGTCTTACCTTCTCCTGTAGTGAGGTTTGACTCAGTCCGACCGGGTCCAGCCAACTCAAAGCCTTCTTTATGTCAGTGAAGCTTTGGAAGAGCGTAAACTGCAGAATTAGCGTGTACAAGACGCTGAGGCCAAATACCATACGCCACAAGATAGGATGTGGTCGAATGAAGGGACCGTTTGGGAACGCCATCGCGCTCATCACCAAAAACAAAGTGCCAAGCGCTTTTAGACCATTCAAAATGTTGTTTTCGGTTGAGTCGTCTAACCTAAAATTGGCTTTTTAGTTCAACAAAGATAATGAGTATACTGAATTGATTATAAAAAGAAAACTTTTTAGTCATATTACAGCACTATTTTGGGCTTCTAAAATAAAATAAAAACAAGCAAAAAAATTGTCAAAATAAAAACCCGCAAAACGCTTTGTACAAGACGTATGCGCAAAGGACGGCCAAAACGCTCAGAGTATGCGGTTTGTAAAGCACTTCCAAGGTGACGTCCTGCACAACACGCTCGTTCACCAACTGGAAGCGAATTTTTTCAATCTCCGCCATTGTCTTTGTACGGCGAATTGAATCGTTCTTTCTAAACAACAAACTTGAGTAAAAACAACTCCAATAATAAACAATTACTTGGCCATTGACTCCTCATCGTCACCTGATCTCAGCTCATAAGGCAACTCCTCAAAAATTTCTTCGTCATTCTCCGTATCCGTATCGTCTTGCAATCCGGACGTATCAAAATCTACCATAGCTCTGAAGCAAAAACTGCAAAAAAATTGAAAAAAAATGCAACTTAAATAAGTCCCATGCATGGGACTGCTGAAACAGTATATAAGGTTATTGCATTTTATAATAGCTTAAGGAAAACAGGAAAGAAAAATCTGCAATTTAATAACTGCTACAAGTCACAACAAGCGCTGTTAGACGAGGAATGGAAACTAAAAAGCTCGAAAGCCGGCCGTGATCAGGGAGGGCTCAACTGAGCATAATTTGCGTATCGAAAAAAACGACGAACAAATGTTGTTGTTTTTTTAAACAAATACATTTTCAATATTATTCAATATTTAAAATTGCAATTTCTAGACAAATTTGTCGAAAATCTGCGGAGACTTCAAAGCCCAAAAAGTTGGGCAAAAAACGGCAAACAAAATCTAAAAAATAACATTCAAAATTCGGAAAACATTTCGCCAAAAACATTTTTTGGCTGAAACTTAAGTTTCAGCTATACGAAACTTCGGTACCAAGTTTTTGTGGCCACAACCATTAATTGTTTAAAGGAAAGAAATCTCAAAGAAACTGTAATTTATTTTTTATTTGGGATAATTTTTCTCACGTGATAACAACATTTTGTCCACGTTTAGTCAACTTTTTATTCGCAAATTTGGTGAAAAAAATATATCCGAGCCCTACGAGCGTGTTAGGTCTAGCGCACTGCAGTCTTAGCAGAAGCCTAGGTTAATTCATTTAGCCTTCATAATAATAGATCTAAATTCTGTGCAGCTGTGTTGCAAGCAGTAATTACTAAAACACTTTTAATAGAGCTTGGAACTCCAAAAGTTTTTCAACATAGTGATTGTAAAACTCTCTACTTTTTGTTCCAAAAACTGAATTATATTTGTTTGTCGCATTGAACATAGGTTAAATTAGGCACAGTAAGACAGTTTACGGGGCCGTAAATCATATGTTGGAGGTTCAGCGGACTATTTAATTAATAATGAAATACTTTATAAAAATCATAATTTTTAACACTACTTGAAATCTCACTGTTTTATTATGTATAGGCCAAGTAAGTCATAAGATTTTCAATCATTTGAAAAAAATTTTTTAACAATTGAAAATTTTTTTTTTGTGAATGAATAATTTACAAATCATTAGCTAATTATTTTTTTTACAAAATAAAGCAAAACTGATTGTATAAGCGAAATAAAAACATTTCATGAATTATTTATTGAATAGGACCCATTTAAGGATTTTTCTTTAAAATTTGTGCTTCAAATTTCCTTAAATTATAATTAGCCAATATGCTAATGGAAATTATTTATAAATTTTTTTTCTTTAATTTGCTAATGGCATTTAAAAAAAGTATTTAAACCGTCTCAATTCATATTTTTAATTTAGTAACTTTTTTTTTAAAACTTCAAAACGGTTTAACGACCCAGCCCAATAAGACCTCGATTAAATTCAAATTGGATATCCTTTATTTTTTTGCCTAGCTCGACATCAATCTCGGTATTTATGCACATTGTTAATTTTTTTTAAAGAACCAGTTTTCAAACCAAAAATAATTGACTGCTTGTCCGGATTCTTTTGAAACTCTCCATTATTCCTTACAGATAAGCAATCTGCTCGAAATTTAAAGCACAAGTAGACTTTAGATATTTTTATTGCCTCAACACATTTTACGCCTTACACCCTTTGCTAAGCTCAAGGCCAGTGGTGGGTTAAGGTTTTGTAACCATATCAATTTTCTATGCTATTTTTTTTTCTGTCTGACGTTAGACAAAGAGGGAGGGTAACGGAGCCTTTACCGACTATTGCTTAAAGCCTTGCGATCACTTTGGCAATGTTTGCTAGAAATGCCAAATCAATTAATATAATTTTGTTTCATTAAAAGCGAAAAATTGAATGAGATTAATCCATAAGGGGAACTATATTCGACCTACTCTGAAGGACAACATTTAAAAATGCAGAGGATTAACGAACCATTACCTATTTCATTAATTAATGCTAGGTTTCAAATACTTAATTTCAACCCGTATTTTTTGTGTTTAATCAATTTTTCGACACCAATCGGAATGTTTTCCAAAATTATAATTTCACTCGATACAATTACTATTTTATTATGTTTTATAACGCCATTTTTCTTGTCTAACTGATCTTAATTTTTTTAGGATGTCGAAATTTTGCACGAACAACATATTAACTGTGGCGGGTATTGCCGGTGTTGCATTTATTGGATATGCCTATTATTTTGATCAGAAACGCCAATCCGCCCCCGACTACAAGCAGAAGATTCGCGAGAGTAAGTTAATTTCGTATTTATTTCTTCCAATTACGACTTGTTTCATATTGAAGTTTGGCCTTGTTTTTGTGCAATGTTTTGAGTCGATATTTCATAACGAAAATTTTTCAAGATGGCAAAAAACGTTTGCTTTGTAATTCCAGAGGTTTCCAAGATATCTAGCCGCCGGGTAAACTCTGACTAGATTTTATTAATCATTTCCTTACCAAAATCAATTTTCAAGAAGCATTTATTTATTTTGAAAATTTACATACAAATTTAATAAATTGTGTCTTAAAGCTTCTTCTTTTTACACATTTTTATACATTTTTTAATAACTCTCTAAAACCGAGCTCTTTGCTGCACTCGGGCTAATTTCCAAGCAACTTTTTAACCTATTTTTAATGAATTACAGAATTTAATCGTTATGCTATTTAAAAAACTCTGCAAATAGCTTTTGTGACGCCCTATTAAAGCCCTTTTAACATTATGCATACACATTTTAATTGAATTGAGCCTCATTTTTGAGAAATTCAAAACTGTTTATCCTAAATCGGAAATCTAGAACCAAACAAAAATTTAGTGACTGAATAAGAAGATACAATAAGCTAATCTAAATTCTGTGATTCAAAACTCAGTTTAATTATAATTATTGCAATACATTACAAATAATTTTATTCCATAAATAAATTTCAGAAAAAAAGCTTAATCAAAAGTCGGCAGTGAGTGGCGGCAGTTTGCTTGACTTCCCGGATTCTCGCGACCCCAATGCCATGCAAGAATTCCTGTATAACGAATTGACTTTGGGTGAAGAGCTAATGAACAGTGGTATGTCTCATTTTTATTTCCCCCGCACCTTATTTATTGCCTTGGTTTTTAGGGAAATTCAAGGAAGGCATAATTCACATGTCGAACGCCGTAATTGTTAGTAATCATCCAATCGAAATTTTAAACGTTTTACAACAATCACTTCCACGGCAATCCTACATGATGCTTGTGCAGGCCTTACCTGGCGCCAAAACGGTTATACCTTTCTTCTTAATGGATATACATATTTCCACATGATTTAAAACAGTGGTGGGTCATGGCTGAGTAATCCTCTCATTTCAGACAGAAAGAAAATAGCATTGACAATTGAAAGGGTTACGGTGCCTTTACACACCACTGCTTAAAACACAAATTATTAGATTTCATTTAAATTTTGTTAGGTATAGATTACGCTGTCGGAAGGCGTTTCGATAAGGAGATTGGTCATTAAGTTTCGAAACATTTGTTAACGTCTCTTACGCTACGATTACATTGAGCTTATTTCAATGCAAAAAAAGTTTTTCGTTCAAAATTTTTTTTGCGTACTATATTTAAACGCAAAGCACAACAAAAGTTTGGCGTAATTGTAGAAATATGAGCAGAAGAAACTTTTTTGAGTTTATCACTAAGAGGTCGTCTTACATAAAAAAACAACCAAAAAAAATTTTTTGTTTTAGCTAATTGAAATTTTTGCCAAAAAATATTTTCAATTAGAAACTGATTATGGATTGTATTTAGCGGCTTGAAAAGTCGATGAAAATGTATTCCTCACGCGTGGTCGAAATTAGTGACACGGCGACGGAAGACGGTGAAACGTCGGGGCAGACCATCTTCGTTATGGATGATGATGATCTCGAGTAAAATAAAAAAATCGGAAGAATAAGCTTATTTAAGAATTTAAAAGTTCAGTGTTATTGTTGTTTTTTTTATTTATGAAATTTTACAATGCGTCAAAAATAAAATTTAGTTTTCATTTTGGATTGTCTATTTTTAATTGACTTTAACCGGTTTTTGAAGGTTAATTAGCAAACTGTCTTTGAGGGAAAGCAAAATGTTTCTTGTTGTTGCAATTAGTTTACTGAGCACTCAAGCCAAAGATATTTTGTGTTAGGGAGACCATTGGCCACAAGGTCACTAGATGATAGGAGTCTCAATGGCAAAAATGACGATTGGTCTGGTGGATATTTGGTTTTTAAAATACTGTGCTCATGGGGTTTTTTGGCCAAATGCCAACAATCCGGTAGAACAGCCAGAGTTATACTTTGCTGTGCTAGGACATAGAAACCGTGCTTTCACTTGCGTTTTTTTTAAAACACTCATACTGGACTCCACTGGTTGACTTCCGATTTGAGACTAAAATACCGGTTGGTGTTGAATAAGACCAAGAGTATCAACTTCGATTTGATACGGGTATCATTAAATTTTCCATATCATTGACAAATTTTTTACCAAGAAACCTGCGGTATCAATTACATGTTGCTATCAATTTTTTTATTTCTCGCCAAAAACACGGTATTGATTGTATTCATTTTGGTAGCATGTGAATGCATGGAATAGGAGTATTTGAAATTTCCTGTAAAGGAAAAAATATGATGGCGCTCCGCTAAACTACTTCAGCCGTGCTTTACGGCATTATCTCCCTTCTACAAAGCCGCACTTCTTACAGCTATTGTCGGGTGGCTTGGGTAAAAAACATTACCGAAAACATTGTCAAAATATCAAGGGTCAAAAACAGCAGTGGTCAAGAGCAAAGCTTATATTTGAGTTCACCTTAAGGCCACAAATCTTGTGTAGATGAAGTCTTCAACTGCGGACATTCAAAATCTACCTTCTTACTCCCAAAATTATTGTTTTAAGTGTACTAGTATAACTCCGCCGTTTTGATATTTTGTATTGTGTTACGAGTAAAAATATAATTTTGCAATTTCTGTTGTATTTATTAAGAGCGTTGAAAACGCTATCTTTTTATATTTTTTTTATATATACAATATTAATTATAAAAGTTTTACAGAGACGTAAAGATGACAACTTTTGTACCTGTAAAACAACATTTGCATGAGGCTTTAGTCTTCATGTTTAATTAGAAGAAAACCGCCATTGACGCTCATTTCGAGTTTATAAGTTATTTTATATGCTTGAACTAAGAAACCAAAAACTCAAATAAAACTAACGGCCATTAATATTGTTCGTGCCGCTCCAATCAGTTATTTGTTCAAGCCTTTAGCTAGTGCTTAAGCGCAGCCTAAGGCTTTGACCTATCTTTTCTCCTGATTTTCTACAGTGAGATTTTAAACTTTCGTCTAACGCACAATGTAGCATGGCACAAAATTTGGTTTGATAATAGTTAAAACTGTTAGTAATGTCTGTCATAGATTTTAGTTACTGGGTACACCTCTCACATTTTACGGCTCACTATGTTCCTGCTGTCAATAAACGCTCCTAATCCAAGCACCATGTCTTATTCAAAGATCATTTTCAGATATTTTTTAAACAATATTTCCCATTACACTAATCAAAATTCAACCTTGGAAGTAAATCCCTCCTTAGTCTTCCAATTATTTTACGATTACTGTTTTTTCCACAATTTTTGTATGTGCAAAAACAAAAATGGCAAAAACTCGAAGAAAAAAAGTCCGAATTTTTTTTCGGTTTTTTTTGAAGCACATTTTCCTTTCTCATTTTTTTAGCATTTAGTAGAAAAACAACATTCCGAGCAAGTCTAACACTTTTTTTCCCCAATTTTCAACAAATCAAAGCGGGAAAAGAAGGAGAGTTAGCGAGTGGCCTAGACTAACATTTATTACTTTATCTTGTGTTACTGTGTGTTACATAAACAGTTCATAAACAGTTCCGAAAAAAATAAACCGCAACAAATTATGGGTGTTACTCCTTTGTGCTCTGATTGTCTCTTGCTCTCCCTTTAACACTAGGTTGCCCCTTCTTCTCCTTGATTTTTGTTGTTTAACCATCGAGGCGAGAAAAGTCGAGTAAGAAAGCAAAATTTTGAAGGGATTTTACCTTCGCAAAATTTCACTAATTTCTTTGCTAGTTTTTTTTTGTTTATAAATCTCCTCTTTCTTCCCAACTGCAAGATTGACCCCCATGTTTATCGTTTTTCACTTTTTAAAAAAAAAGAGAAGTACATGGCCTAGACCGAGGAATGTAAAATTAGCAAAGAAAAAAAAATTTTTTTTCTTATTTTTATTTGTTCCATTAAAACACTTAAAAAGTTATTTTCAAGCTTTCGGAAATTAGTACTAGAAGCTAATGGACACATATGCGCGCACAAATACAGATACACACACTGACTACATTGACTAAAGTAGAGACAAGCCATCAGAAAAAAACAACAACAACAAAAAATCATTTAACAAAAAAATACTTTTGTCTAAATTCTAAAAATAAATTAAAATTCAACCCAAACGAATTTCTTTGACTGTTCGTTTAGCGCACTCTTAAATCCTTTTTTTTCTCTTAATACTCATTACTGCATAATTGGGGATCTAAATAAGTGCGCTTCAATGGGACAAAATGGTGGGCTGAAAAATTCATCATTTTGATTAATAATTTTGGTCTTTTGTTGATTTTTTTGCCTGTGTTATTTTGGGTCATTATTAATCTGTGTGGGACGCGTTTCTCTGCAACAACAGCGATTACTGTATTTACTCGATATTTAACATGGAGTTTAGGTGAGCCCTATTTTGTGTTTTGTTAAAATGAATGAAGCAAAATTTGCAAAGAGGTCTTATTTGCCGTAAAATTTAAAATGCCTAATGACAAATGAAATTTTATACTCAGAATCCTCGTCCTTATTTGAGAAATCGCCATAGAAGTCTGGTTAATCTTTAAAACTTTATAACTCGTTTGTTTAAGATTTGCAAGAGAATTACCAAATATGAAAAGGTGAGATGAGCCTAACATTAATTTATAGCTTTTGCTATGGTATATCATCGTCTTACATCGTTTGGAGTTTCTCTCATTAGTTAATTATATAAAATCAAATTATTTTTGTGAATAGATAATTTGCAAATATTGCATTTACAGTACGAATACCTTAAATTGGTTGTTTTCTATTCTAATAAATATTCAGTAATACATGCGCTAATTAACGTGTCCAAAAATTCTTAGGGACTTAAATTTTTGTCTAAATTTTGGTAGGACTTTTTTTAAACGAATAACTAATTTGTATTTATGATATACGGAGTAAGCCCAACTCTCAATAGGAGTCTATTTATAAACCTTCTTTTTTAGTTTATTAGGAACAATAGCTGATATTGAGCTTTGTACAGTGTTTTCATTTGAGTCCAAAATCAGTCCAGATGGTCTTATGGTTTAGGCTTCTATAGTAGCTTAGAGACTTATTTATCAATAACATTATAATTAAGATGGTTATGGGATCTCTATGGATGAAGCTTTACCTATATTCAAGATCTGGGGGTTTGCGGTGAAATTGCGTGGACTCATTTTTGACTCAAATGAAAGCTCTGGTTATGTAATCTAAGTTTGTTCAAAAAAAATTATGTTATATCCTTTCTGCGTTTTACACATTAAAGTTCGGGAAAAACTTAGTTTTTGGTCGAATTATTAGTATATTAAAAAAAAATCGAAACAAATATTTGCAAAAAACATCTTGTTTGTTAATTTTTTTTATTCAACGCGCTTACGATTAGTTGCAAAAATAATCTTTTTTTGAGCTTACAAAATCGGGGTAAATGCACAAAGAAAATTTTTGTCTTTTAAAAAGTATAAAAATTGTTTTTTTTAACAATGCGATTTCGTTTTAGTTCCTTTAATTTTTTGTACAAAAAATAAACTTAGACTTAATGCTTTGCTAATTCATACTCGTTCAAATTAATTTCCAGTCTACGCCAAATAAACATAAAATGTGAGCAACTTTTTGTTATTCAATCTGATTGGCAATGATTAAGCCTTAGGCTTCTACACAAAACAATTAAACCAAAAAAAAGGTGTAAAATTCGGCGGTAAACTCGTCAAAAGGCTTAGAGGAAAAGGCTATATAATATTTTTTCCAGATATTTTCCAGGTCTATTATTTTGAGACACAGTTAAACTTTTTGTAGAAAAAGCTGGTCAATTGGATCCATGTCGAAGTTGTTTCCATTTTATTTTGATGCTTTAATTTGGGCAGCAATCAAGAAAAGGCTTGGATTAAGCGTTTTAGGCGTAAAACCCGTTAAAAATTGTTTTAATTTGACTGAATTTTTCTCTAAGTTTATTTTTTGTACAAAAAATTAGCATAAGCTTAGGCAACTTATAATTTTTTAGAGAACTGCAAAACAAATAATTAAAAAGATTTTACAAAAATATTGTAAAGTTGCAAAGTGTTTTCACAAAAAATTGCAATAATAAAATGAAAAGTTATTTTTAATTTGTTTTTTTTCGCATACCGTAATTCACTTAATTTTCGTTTTAGGACAACAAACACATTGAAGTTGATTTACTCATTATTTTTTGTTCTTATAAACAATTGCCTGTACATCGTTTCATTGGATTCTTTAGGAGGAGCCAAACAGCCATCGAGAAGTTTTGCTAGTTACGGTAAGCAGTTTATCTATATATTATTTTTTTTGTTGATCTTATTCAAATTTTTGTATATCTTTTTTTTACTCATATGACGTAAATAAATAAAAAAAACTTTCTGTATATTAGTTTATTGTGGATTACAAGTAAGGGTTCAAATTAATTTTTTTTTGACACACCAAGGATAGAGGATAACAAAACTTGGCAACAAGGAACATTTTAGAGGTTTTGTAGGCCATGATAGCTTTGTGATAAAGGGCAGTGCATTCTTAATGCATGGATTTTAGTCCATGTATATGTCCATTCCACACGTTAGGAGTCTCAACAGATAGTTTTTGTTAGTCATTTGTTTGGATTTGTATTTATTTAGCTGTAACTTTATAGTTTTATATGTTTTCTAATATGATCTTATGCTCATGATTTTTCTTTTTAATTTCTTTTTTATTTTAACTTATTTTAATATTAACACTTGCTAATTGGATTGGGGTTTTTCCATCAACCAGCGAACGGGAACACTTTTGTAAATTTGTTTTATTTTTAGAGTTACCATTGCGTGTGCCATTTGCTTCGGCGAACGCACATTACAATCTTCAGTATGATTTAGCAAACGGGAACAATTTGGCCAGATATTACGACGCCTACTATTCCACGCCATTTGGCGCTGAGGAAAATATGAATGAGCCGCGTCGGTTTTATCAACAGCAATATTACAACCCAATATTTGGCGGCAATCTTCAACCGCCACAGTTTCCGACGCCATTATTACCGGGTGGCAATATGCAGCCCTCGCTATTCACCACTTCCCGAAACGCTCTTTCGGTAACTTTTCTTTTGTCTTTTTTTTTATTTTTTGCTAGATTTTACTTTATATGTTCTATGTTATATAATATACATCAGTGATGGGTAATGGTTCATTAACCCTCTTTGTTTCTAACGCTATTTTCACGTTGTCTCACGACAAAGAAAGAAAAATAGCGTATCAAAACGAGAGGGTTAATGAACCATTACCCATAACTGATATACACACATGTTTGTTTTCTATGTTTGGCCAAAGTCTAAAAGTGAGTCCATGTTAAAGCGTAAGATTGTGCTTTTGGTTTAGTATGGTTTCTATTTACTGATTCATTGTCTTTTTAATTTTTGAAAACGCTTCTACGGTATCTTTTAAAAAATAAATTTTTTTACATGTTTATTCACACAGGTTTTTTGGGTTTTTTATGTTTAAGGATGGCTTATGGCTTAAAGCTTGAAAACATGCTTTAACAATATTCTTATTTTAAATTGATTTAACACATGGCTAAGGTTTAGCGTAGTTTCCTGATTTGCAGTTAAGGGATATGATTTTTGGCCTATGTTTTAGACTTAGGTTTATTTTTGTTTATTAAAAGCTGAGATTCTTTTTATATTTTTTCAATTATTTCCTTACAAAATAAAATGCGCTTAATTAGCCAATTTAACTATGTGTAATTAATTTTTAATGTAAATTAAATAAGATTTGTAAATCTTTAAAGTTTTAAAAATAAGTTCGCATTATTCTTTTATTCCGTTATATCTAATGAGTTGGGCCGTTGCTCTTCAATTAAATTTATTTTTAAAATAATTGTTTTAAAAAAAGTATAGCCAGATTTTCCTCATGGAGTAAATGGCAATGGTTGGGCGCAGCTTCCGCCTGTCAAACACATTAAGACGAGCAAGTATTTGAATAACAATTATTATTACGCAAACAATCGTTATAAGTCTGAGAAAGATGAATCCAATGAATGGGAGTTTGATCAGGGCGTTCGACGCGTCTCTTCCAACGAATGGGAGTTTAAAGGTGGGAAAAAGACGGCTTCTAAAGACGAAAGCCGAGCGGAAGATGAGGAAGTCGAGACTTTGACTGCCGCCAAACGACTCCCGTGCTTTTTGCCGGGTTGTCGGACTTGGATTACAATTTTTTTGCCGGAAGAAAAGGTCACCGATATTCAAGGTCGAATTGAGACGAAAAACACTCGTAGTAAAGCTGTTGGCAGTGTGCGTGGATCCGTCATTTCGCCAAGCCTGTCAAACGCCAGAAAGTTTGGCAAGACGGCCAAGGCGACGCTGCCGAAGCCCGTTGAAGTTAATAAGTTATTTCCTATTGGCCAGAAAACTACAACTGCACAGCCAGGAAGCACTCGTTCAGGCGGTGGATTTGTGTATACCACTAGTTGGGTTTTATCGCTGAAGCGTGTGACCTTGCCGATGATTTCTTCAGCATCGGTGACTCCGGCGTCGCCTTTGCCCACACCGTCAATTACATCGCTGGAAATCAAAAACAAGGAAATTAACACCTCCAGCAGTCCGGTTTGGATTAAGCCTTTCACTTTTAAATCAACGCCAAAAGCACCAAAGCCCGTAACTGCAAGCACAACTCAACCCCTTCCCACGGCCGGTGGGCCAATAAATGAAATTGTTGATAAGGAATCAGGTGAAAAGTCAAACAAAGCAAAGCCTTGGACGCATTCGTCCTCCTCCTCCTCCTCCTCCTCCTCCTCCTCCTCCTCCTCCTCATCCGCTGCTTTTAAGCCGGACACACCCAAAACTAAGCATGCAAAAAATCGACCACCGCCAACGCCGGGCTCAACTATTGAAGAGGCCGCTATATGGGTTAGTTCACTGAGCCAAAATATGATCTAACCGTAAATGATTGCCACACTAACCTTAAATTATTAACGGTTTCCCACTGACAATTTAATTTTCTTTTAATTTTTATCAATACAGTATTTACAGTCGAACATTTACCGTAATACGAGAATTGTTGTTATTTTTCGTGCTAAGTTTAAGTCTTTGTCCTAAAAGCTTATGAAAACGTTTATAGTTCAAGGATCAGCTGAACTTTAAGCATAAACCTATGCTCTAAACTAAAAAGTTGAAGCGCAAGTATACGCTTTAAGGCTAAGCTGAACTTTAAGCTAAAGCCTATGTGTTAAATTAGCTAAGCCAGATTTTCTCGCTAATGTTTAGACTATTATTTTAAATATTTTCCTAGCGTGGCAATCCTGCGTACTTTAAAACTAAGATATATAGTCAAATATAATGCCTAAACCTAAGCCTTAGCTTAAATTCAATCTTATTTGCGTCTCAAACTTGAGTTTAAGCTTAAGCATACGTTAACTTTTAAAATCTATAAGCTTAAGTTTAAGCATGATTCTTTGTCCCAAACCTCAGCTTAAGTTTTAGCAAAACTATATTTAGCATATACATATATATAACTATATGTTTTAAGCTGCCTTAATTTTACTTATTGTGCTCGTTATTGTTTTGCAAAAAGAAAGAAACTCTCATAAATTTATGTAGTTTCAGTGCTAAACCAATGACGCTGCAAATTGTTATTTAAATTTTATCACAGTTAGACTTGAAGTACGTTGAAGCAGTGTTTTTATTTGACTTCAAGAAAAGTTCATAAGTTCAAGCTTATACTGCTTAGTGCTTGAGCAAGTGGTTATCGGATAAGGCTCTATTTGTTTTTAAGACTTGTGGGCTTACCAAAAAATTTCATAGACTCATTCTATGCTCAAAGAAAAGTCCACTAGGCACTCGAAAGACTCAAATCCTGCTATTTTTTATCGACCAAAAGTATAAAGTCGTATTGTGTTGCATTGAATTGTACAAAACGTTCTTCAATTTCTTTATGTTTTACAATTTTAACACATTTTTTTGTTAATATTTGTACTATTATTTATGTTTTACTTGAACATTAACTACCCATTAATATATTATAATGAACGCTCTCCAATTACTAATAACGTTATACAATTTTCCGTCATCGTTTTAACGCTTCGATTTTAGGCAAGCAGCGAGCTGATTGACGCTATTCGTGAAGCTTTGGAGAAATTTCGCAATGTCTTGAATCGTGTGGATCGAACTGGTCCGAGTGTTGCGTATTACCCAAGTGCAAAGACTTCCGACAATTGGGAATCCAAGTTTCGGTCGACTTTGGAGGACTTCAAAAATGGTAAATATTAAAGTTTTATTGATCAATGCTTACGCAAATTCCCCAAAATTCCTCTCACCGACAGTTTTTCAAGCGAAAAATCGGTTCATAAATATTGCGCACGGTTATTTCAGCGCTGTTAAAACACATTAGTACAGTTGAAAGGCCAATAAAAGATAATGCAAATTTTTGTACGCTCTTTACTGCCAAAATGAATTTTTTTTTCTTCAGTAAATACTTTCTATTTTTTTCTTTCAATTTTTTCCTTGTGAATGTCTAAATTTGCGCGTGTCTATACAAAAAGTAAAAAGTAGCGTAAAAGATGTGCCTATGCATTTTCCTACTTTTGTAATTTGTGGCGTTTTGTCTATTTTTCAAAAATCAATTTAGAATTAATTTCCGTTTGACGTCCTACCCAAAAAAAATTTAAAAAAAAACTCAAACAACAATTAGACTCACTATCTTGAAGACTCTTTTTAATGTAACAGCGCGTGTGTTGAAAATGTTTTTGAAATTTTAATTAATATTTTTTGGCATTATGCACGCCCGTACAAAGTATGCACGTGTTTACATAATATGCACAAGCTTTTTTAAATAAACAAAAAACATTTGCAACTGAAATTAGTCTTTTTCTTTTAGCACTTTATCTATTTAATTTTCTATATTGCCCTGTCATGCGTCCTTTTTAACCAGTGTTTCATCTACCACAATAATCGATTTTAGGCAATTGGATTGAGCAGACGCTTGCCAAGCTGGCATTGGCCGACGAGACTTTTATCACAAACAAGAACGTCACCGCCGAATCCATTGTATCATCGATTTTTCCGACGCTATTATTGAAGCTGGAGGACGATTACAATAGTACTGAGAATGGTGTGAGGCGCGTCAAGTACGACTCTTTAAACATCAACCATAGCGACGAAAGGAAGCGACGGGACCTTGATTACCAACAAATTAATTCAGTGAAAGCAAATACAAACTCAAAGGTTCGCCAACTACGGCGACGATTCAATTTGGGCAATCGCAGGAATAACATCGACAACAATAGTGTTGTACCAACGTTAATATAACAGTTTAATGTTGTCTGAATATTTGATTCTTAAATGTTTTTGAATTGCAGAGATGAAATTTTGTTCTCTTTTTTGTAAGAATGGTTGAATAATGGGAATGGGAATAGGAACTCAAATGTGCCTTTCCAATGTGCATAATACTTCCAATAACTTGGTTGTCGTAATAGAAGCCTCGGAGCCTCTATTCTTCAACCAGCCCAAAAAAGAGGGCTTCTATTAGAGAGAGTGCTTTTATTCTTTAATTACATCATTTTATTAAATTTCAAGTTTTATTGATAAAAAAAGACTTCTCTTTGAAAGAAGCTTCTATTAGAGGAAATATGGTATATCGAAGATAACGTTAACGTGTTTTGACATACAGAAGAAAATGCGAGAATGGCATAATGCAACAAATTGACTATTAAGAGTTTGTTCGCAAAAATTTGTTTTGAACAGATTATGACTGCGCTTTTTTTCCATTTAATTTTATGCAATGACACATTTGAGCTTTTATTTGAAATTTTCATGGCCTTTCTTCTAATTGTTAGGAAATCTCAAGTTTGCTGACTCAATAACTGACATTCGGAATTTTTTTCATTTGCTCAATTTGTTAAGGTCTTTAACTTATTTTAATCTGCAAGTCTTAGCAGCTCATGAGCTTAGCTTTTCCATCGGCTCTACCAAAATTGTTGCTTTTTACTTGAAACTGGCAAACTGCAATTTTTGAAAATTTCAACCTGAATTAGGACTATGTATATGGCAAAACCATTTACCTGATAATGTTTCTAATTTATTGAATATATAAATATCTTTATTAAGTGTTTATTTATTTTTCCTTAAGTTTAGTGTTGCAATAGTGTTACAATGCTTTCTCAATAGATTAAACAAGAACAATGAATCAGTTTTCTTAGTACCAGGCTAAGGTTTAAGCTCATGATTAGGCTTAGGCCTAGATTTAAGATAAGGCTTAGGCTTTAGTTCATGCTTAAGATTAATCTCAGGTCTTGACGCAGGATTTAAGCTTAGGTTTAGATTCAGACTTTCATTTAGTCTTAATTCGTTTTTGTTTTGAGTTTGGATTCCTGCGTTGGATCCAATCCGGTCATTTTAATATAAATTCAATTATTTACTTTTATTGAGGAGACATTTTTTTCTGTTTCTGAGCACTGCTCTAAAATTATATGTCGACAAAAGAAAAGATTGTTTAATATATTTATAGACCCCTAACGTGTGCAACAGATTATTTCTCAAGTCTTATCCGTATATTCAATGTTTGAATTTTGATAGAAATGTCTCTTTTTATACTATTCCTTTGGCGATTTTGTTAAATTTCATTCGCTTATTTTTGTTATGAAATATATACTTTCAAATGGTTCTTATTAGTGTTTGAATTTAGACCCAAAATGAGTCCAACCCTAATCAGCTTCATCAACCAGTCCATGACTCGTTGGACTTTACATACTTTACATCAATAAGTTATATTATAAAATTAACTAGGCCCCCCTAAAAAACTCATTTTGAGGGGAAATGAAAGCACTGCTTATCATAATAATCTCTGATACTAATTTATTTACTGGTAATTGTTTTTGAGTCGTTTAATTCAAAAATTTCATTTTTTTCTTTGAATTTCTGCAATTAAAAGGATTAATTTTTGAGAATTTGTTTTAGCATTAATTTGAAATGGTATTTTTTTATTAAAAAATTATTACTTGAATAGTTGAAAGACGGTTTATCGTTATGTGTTGCTTACCATGTTCTTTCTCCAGTTTTCATGCTTGGCCCTATACCAAAGCCAAATAATAATATTAAGCAGCGTTTTTTTTTCCAAATTATTGTCTTTATGTCTGCAATTTGTTTAAAATTTTTAAAATTTGAAGAAAAAATAATAAAAGATTGCAATAACTTTGATTGAATCTTACATAACTATCTTACATGTTGGCAAAAAAGAAGTGAGCCTAAGCATAAGCGCATGAGGAACTCCAAAGAAAAAAAACTGCAAAACTTAGGAAAAAGAGTTAATGAGACAAAAAATTATCATTTTTTACTGTAACATATTTTGAAAAATATGAACCACTGAAACTCAAAAGGGCAATGTCTTCTTGTGCGGTTGCTATGTCAACAAACGTTTTTATTACCTATTCGTTTTGCAAATATTTTTAACAGAAGAAAATGTTGAATATTTTTGAATTGGCAAAAAGCGCGTCTGAAAGTGCTGAAAAGAATCGGAAATATAAACAAATTGAGGCGGGGTCGGACGCTGGATTCTTGGTAGATGGTAATTTTTTTTTCTAATTTTTTACTATTTTCAGTTACCTTTTTTGGTTTTGGGTGGACAAATAGTATATTTTTGCTTCGTTTAGCTGGCTATGAAAAAATAGCGGTACGTGAAAAAAATATTTTAATTTGTGGTAGTACGTCGTCCGGCAAATCGACATTGGTTTCGCGTTTCCTAAGCTCTCGTAATTTTTCGAATAAAAACAGTGGGATTTCATCTTTGACCGTCGACTCGTCGATTCGAAGCAAAACAGTCGCTTTGGACTTTTCCTATCTTTCCAGGAATGACGAATTGAACGTTTGTTATTTTTCGAAACCTAAATACATATGTATTATTTTTCATTATACCGGACATATATGTCATGCTTTTTTTTGATACCGTATATACGTGTTTTTTTTTTTTGACACCGTATACAAATGCCTTGTTTTTTCTTGATACCGTATACACATATATGTATAAAAATAAGTATGCTTAAAAAAGACGCCAGACAAAATGACGTAATATTATTTATTCAAAAATATAATTTATTAATATCATAATTAAGGTACATTGTGTGTTAAATACGTTAGTCCGTATTTTTTAATAGACAGTATAAATCATCAATCATTTCATTATTCACGGTACATTTTTTGAAACTTGTCATTTTTTCAAGCAATAATGTATAATGCCACAAAAATAATAAAAAAAATTTTTGACACAAAATGTACCGTAATTTTGCTTATAAAAAAATAAAAAATTATTGATGTATTACGTTTTTTTGTCCGGCAACTCTTTGTCATAAAACTGGAAAAAATAACTAAACTAACTCCGTTAATTTTACATTTTTCATTTCAGAGCAAAGAAATTGCGTATATCTGGGAGTTGGGCGGCGGTGGGTCATTAGCAAATTTGCTAGAGATTATACTGACGCCAAAAAATTTTAGGTTTTGTTATTTTTCTGTGATTTACCAATATTTTGTATGAACTCAAATTATACTTTCCACTTTTTTGAAAAAGTTAATCTATTAAATTTAGAGGATTTTCCGTACTTTTATTCCTCGATTTGACTCATCCCGATGACTACCAGTCGGTAGTCGAGCCGCTGTTTGCTTCGATTCGCAAAAGAATCGAAGGAATTCTTGACGTGTTAAAAGTCCGTGAATCATCGTCGTATGTGGAGAAATTGGTGCAGGTGTCAAAGAGTCGTTTTGCTGAGCATAAGGTTAGTGATTAATTCGGTATTACTGTATTGAAAATTAGACATACTGCCTTTGCAATAATCATACTGTAGAGAAAATTGAATTGCACTGCCTTGAAAATTCAATACAACTGTTGTAAAAACTTAATAATACCGTAGTTCAATGATACAAAACTCTAGTCAAAATTTAGTATTACTGTCATGTCCGTGGTGAGGGGACTAACAAAGCTGTAGTATTTTATTGAGTATTATTGACAACCCTATAGAAAAAGCACAAATCTTTATTACAGTTAATATAACCAAATAGAACAACATAAACTAATAAACCCAAGAGCAAACTGTTGTACAACAACAGTGGCATAAACAATAATTTATGAGCAAAACAATTCCAAAAAACATTTGAGTTAATAAATGAGTAAACGCAACATGTAAATCGCTTTAGGACAGATTTGAATTTAAAAAAGCCCAAATTCACTCAGCCACCACAACTACTGTCTATTGTATTAAACACCCCAACAAAACTCTAGAAAAGATAGAAGAATACAGTACTCTGTATATTCAAGTTTTTGTAATGTTAAAAAATGTGTATGACAAAATGTGTCTTGAAGCCAACTGTCTTAACCATCAATTTTCTTAAATTTTCATCCTTAATATTTGATTGAACAGCATTTGTTTTAGGATTCAAAAATAATAAGACCAATTAAAATTCCACTGACTATAATTGCTGCCAAATATGATCTCTTTCAAGTAAGTTATTGATATAAGCTTTTTTCCATTTAACTTTTTCATTTTCAATGGTTCAGAATGTTGAGTCGGACCGAAAGCGCAATATTTTCCGCATTTTACGGTATCTGGCACACATTAATGGTGCTAACTTGTTGGTAAACCTTTCATTTTACACCTATAACTAATAACAGTTAAATTTGCAGACGCTGAGCAATAACATGGAGAATCTGATAGCGAAGTCTCACGCTTTGCTGCGCCATTTGGCATTTAATACTGACTTTAATTACAAAATGTTTTCCGCTGGCATACATGAGCCGGTGTTTGTGGGCGCGAGTGCCGATTCCCTTGAGGTTTGCTTCTTTAGTGACTAATTTTGAGGTTAACTAATACAGTATAGAGCATTGATTTGCCTGCTAGAGGACCCATTACGTCTCACCAAGAAGCAATTTCTGCATGGACGCAAACACTAGCCGACACTTTTCTCTCTTCAACAAATCATTCTGTTTGTATTTGTTAAATTTTTTAAGAATTAAATAACCCCAATCTTTGTCCTACTAACTTAAGTGTTACCGTAAAATTTAAAGCATCATTCCATAAAACACTTCACGGCTATTGAAGCCTAATCACAATCAAAGGCCTATTCCAAGGATTCATTATTTAGTAAAAGCCTTTGCTCAATGAAAGAACTATTTTATGTTAGTCCACGATGGCCAATCGCTTTTTAAATTTAGGGATTAAACAGCGCCAGGTTGGGAATGGATGAAGTCGATGGCACACAAGACAATAAACAGTTTGCCGAACCGATGATTGATCAGCTTGTGGAGGCCAAAACTCGGGTAATAATATATATTTTTTTTAATATAACGTATAATGAACTCTCTTTGTACATTGAGAATAAGTGGACGTATTATCTTAAACTAAGAATTTTTATACAGTTTACGGATAACATTTTACAATACCAATAGCGGTATACTATTGGTATTGTATGGTTAAGAATTGGCGTGGGTGACGTATGTCACTTAAGAGGAATAATTTCTGTAAAATAAAATAAACGTAAACAAAGCAATCGACTTTACCGTAAACATATTGTTGAAAATATCACCCGTGACTGCAAGACGGGCAATCCCTGTTCTCTTGAGTCGTCTCGTCTCGTTTCACAGGTCAGTCAAAAAAAAAATAGACCGCCGTCAGCGTATATATACTATCCGTGATGAATGCATGCGTTAAATAGCATAAATGTAAATATTAAATAAAGTAATAATCAAAAAATCACATAAACATAATATAAGTAAAACTGTTGCTAAGTTGGTACTGCCAGAGCCTCTTCTAGGCTGTAGGCCTTTTAAAACATAATGACACCGGCGTCGCTACTTTATCACCATAGACGTCTCCCTCCTTACGCCGTCTCGACGTTTATTTTTTTTTAATTAACAATAACATTTCTAACCTAATTAGTGTTTCTCCTCAGCTAACGCCCACTTACAACTAATTGTTCCTCTTTGACGTTGGGTTTCTAAAAAATAAAACCAAACAGTTTATTGAATAAACATGCAAGCTTTTATGTTCATAAACAGTTGAGGCAAACCATCTTTACAAGTCAATTTATTCAAAATTATATTAAAAAAAAACAAAATAAAATAATAAAAAGTTATGGAATAGTTGTGGCGAAGTCAGCGGCAAAGTGGACGGGCGGGCAATTCAGCGGCAGCACACGAGGAGGGACGAGAGGAGAGGAGGGTGGGGGGGGGGACGAGAGACGGAGAGACGAGAGAGGAGAGAGGAGCAAAAGCAAGGAAAAGTTTGTCTTTTTTTATACAGTATTTGGGGAGACGATTTTAAGGGAAGCGGGAAGAGAAGTTTGGGAAGTCATTATTGTTATGTAAAAATAGATTGAATTCATTGATTCGTTCATGTCAACCAATTACCAATAAAAAAAAAACAACTAAAACTGCGGCAAATTCCCTCAAAAGTGACTAGTCTAGTCCCCTGGCGTCTCATAAAAAAGAGTTGAGACATCAACAAAAACCTACTCCCACACACACTAAGCCTGACAACGAGAGAAATTTTGATGTTACATTGTGATAATTTTTTTTTTGTCAACATTTATTAATAAAATTTGAATAGTCAATATATATATATATATATTCTTTGGCTAGCAATAAGCAAACAAAAATTGTGAAAAGGTTTTTTCTTTTTTAGGATTTGGAATTATTTATCAAAAGGAAACGCGATCGTCACGTAGCCAAGGAGAAGGCCAAGCAACGCAATGCCAATATATTGTTTGCTGAAGAGACCTATTAAAGAGGAGTAGATTTTTAAATGCTCCCAAAAGCGTTAAGTTTTGCGAATAGAGTTTGGAGTATCATATAAAATCATTTTTTTCTTTAAAGTTTCTTTGCACATTTAGTTCTTCTTTCTTTTTTTTTTCAAAATTTTGATTGCTTTCTCCGTAAGACAAATGAACTTTTTTATTTACAATTAAAAAAGTTATATCCAAATTAATATGTAAATATTCTGTTGAAAACACATGGAAAACCATGCACTCGTATACTAACCAGCTGTCTTTTTTTTGCCAAGCTACGGCCAAACGACTTCGATTGTACAAAATTGAAATCAAACATTGCTAATGAAAATTTACCGCCTAACGGATTTAATAACGACTGTTGTAATTTATCATATTTCTCGTTATTGGAACTTTTTATTTTAGGCCACACCTCGAAAAAAATTTTTTTACGTTACACCATAAAATCATATTAATTCAACTAAAAGCCAATAAAATTTTACACAGCAAGTGATTCTTTTGCCCTCTTTTACCTTTAAAACAACTCGTATTTTACACCCAAAAAAATTTATTGTCATATTTTGTTGTCTAACAATTCAGATTTTCTGAAAAAAATATGGCATATAAGAAAAAAGGAAACGTTTTGAAAACTGATTGAGATACAAAAAATTATTCGACAACATAATAGAGCTATTCTGCATGTAATTTTTGAGGCGTATATTCTATAAAAAATAATTTACAATACAAAATATTTAAGAAGAAGCGTATTTACTCTGAAATATGACTCAAAAATTTATTTGACATAAAAATATATCTTAATTACACATGGCTTTTATTATGAAGAAAGCTCGGTTAGGAAAAGATAATGCTATGAGATGGTATATTATTGTGAAGTTCGTTTTTTATTTAAATGAAATCAAAAATTATTAATACAACGCGCGCGTTTTTTCAAATAATAATTTAAAAAAATTGATATTTGAGTTGGTAATTTACCTCATTTTTTAAAAATTTTTTGTCCTACGCGTTTCACAACGATAAAATTTTTTGCATACAAACTTTTTAAAGAAAAACCCCATTCAATAATATTGTAATGCCACAAAAACATAATGTCAGCAAAAAACGAAACATATTTTAAAATTTTTTAGAAAAATATTTTTTTCTGTAAAATATTTTTTATTTGTTCACAATTTCCCATTATGCAGTGCAGTGCGGTCGGCTTTAGTAAATTATTATAAAGATTTAAAACTCGTTTTTACTCTTTATTATGCGTCATACCGCTTTATGCAACAAATAATTTTATGTTTAACCCATTTTTGACCGATATTTTTTTTTTCAAAAATTGCTCAAATTTTTTTTTGGATTTTTTGAGACGGAAATCCCAAAAATTTATTTTTTTTTTAAGACAATCATTTTGGTGGATTTTTTTTTATAGATTTCTAAGGACTAAGCTTAACCTATAATCAACATTTGTGTGCTTTAGCTGAAATCTTGGCTACTCACATTTTAGACTCAAATGAAAGCTGCGCTTATGTGTTTCTATTAGAATACAAAACCGTTCTTTCAACATTGTCAAATTTTATTATTTCTAGCATCCATTGTGCCATACGAGCGCTAAGCATAGTTTTTACATATTTACATAATGCAAATTTTACAGTAACCCTTTACAAGGACTTTTTTTTGGCACAAAAATATTTTTTTAGACATTGGCCATGGGGTTTAGTTTAGGGTTGAATATTCTTTCTTATCCAATTAATATCATCTGATTGGTACTTCAAAGTGTGAAGTATTAATTATTTGGTCGCTTTTAGAAGAAAGTCAAAGTGTTGAAGGATGGGCCGAGCTCGCAAAGCACCGTCCTCACGATGGCCGGCCTCTTTGTTTGTGGGCTGACGCTTTTTGTCAGCGGTCTTATTGTTCTCTGCAAGGTTAGCTTTTCCTTGATTTTTTTACAGAATTTTTGTATTTTTGTTAACTCTTTACTGTTGACTGATTTACGGTAGTTAATTCTAATCTAATATTCTGTCTTTAAGATGTCTGTAAAATGTTTGAGAATTGAATATTTATTCGCTAAAGTTTTTCTAGTTTGAATTTACACTTCAGGAATTTTTGTGCCATTTGTCCTACGGCTTTATAAAATACTGTAGCTTCTTTGACATAAAACAAAAACCCACAGTATAAACCTAAAAAATAGAGCAACAGCTTAGGCTTAGGCTTAGCGTCCTTTTCTTTGTTTATGTATTGTCTGTTTATCTCTTTAACTGTTCACTTTTTGTCCTTGTAATTTTTGTCGATATGAGTTGATGATTCCTTCTCCGTTAGTCAGTTTGGCTCTTCAACTTTTTTGTCTGTTAGCTTAATTGTCCGCTTACTTGTGCTTTATTCATTATTTTTGTCCGTTTGTCTTTTACTCTTAATGTTTACTTATTTTTAGACTACGGTCAACCTCTGTCTTCCATTTTCATGCTTTCTTTTTTTTAGCACATACATTCATTGCTATAAGAAAACCTCAGTTTGAGTTTGTCGTTTTTTGATTAATAATTGTTTACAATGCGGATTGGCGCCTTTAAAATCAAACACTTTCATTTTTTTGCGTTTGAGAAAAAAAAATTGCTTTATAATTTAGACTGGAATGTCCTTTAATTTATGACTCTGTTTACATGCTCATTAATAAAAACCAATTTTGGGGAATGCAAACAATTTTTTTGGTTTTTAAATCCAAAAAAACAAATTTTAAAAAGTTTAAATTATTTTTTTTCCTTTTTGGTTTTAGCCGCTTTAATTTTGATGCGCAAATTGTTCATTTTTGGTCACTTAAAATTTGTTTTGTCGCATTCCTTTCGGTTTTGTTTTTGCTGCTTGTTTGCTTGTTGTTTTTTTGCTGTGAATCGCATGTACTTTAATAACTTAGCTCAAATCACCGAAAATTGAAAATTTTTTTAAAGAATATTAGCATTTGAAATTTTTTGACCAATCACCAGTCCAATTTTTCTGGTTAAACACTAATTTAATCTTTACAATACTGCGTTGAAATTAATGTTTGCATCAAAGACTTGTCTGCGGTCTTTTTTAAACCAAATCTATTCACAATAAAAAATTGCGTGACCAATGACAGGTTAGCCCCCCCCCCCCCCCCCCCCTCCCTTTTTTTGGAGAACTTTAGCCAACGATCAATATTTTCAACTATTCGAAATGTCAAATTTGCAGTCATTTGACTAGATTGCCTGATCAATAGTCCACAATCTTAATTTCAAAACACATTTTCTAAACTGACAAATTTTTAGCAACACAAACAATTATTTGTGGTTGTTGGCGCGACGTTTGTCGGCCTGGGTGTGTCGATGTTGGCGGCGTGTGGCATTCTCCAGCGCAAGAACGCCGTCAAATATGTGCTCGACTTGCAAAACGACCTCAAATTCCTGCGCATTAGCGAGTCGGCCATATGGCGGTGGTTCTTTGAAGAGGGTTAGCCAATAACGCACGGCTCACCGCTAATTTGATTGGCTTATGTAATCATTTCAATTTAACGGGTTTTATTGCATACTTTAGAATTTATTAACATTAGATCAGCTAATTCCATTTTGATTGTTTCTTTCTTTTTGTTTAATGCTTTATGTAATTATGTCTTTTTGTACTGAATCAGTTTTCAAACAATCTTAAAGCTTTAAATAAATAATTATATTACCAGTTAAACTGGTGGATTGTGAACTTTTTGTTAATAATAAGTTGCGGGTGAAAGTGGCCCTGGTAAATTTAGATAATTGTGATTAGGCTTGACTTTTGGCTTAGGTCTCGAAGTAGGCTCAGCCTTAATATTTAGCTTACATTTAAGCTTATTCTTAGACATAGACTTAAAATTAGTCTGATGCATAGACTTTGGCATACGCTTAAGCTTAGATTTAGGCTTAAGCTTTAGGCTTAGGCTTAGGCATATGTTTTAAATTTTACGACATATAATAAATTTGATTTAGTTTTGAGCTTAATTTTCGGCAACAGTGTTGCCTCAAACTTATTAAATACATCAATTATTTTAAATTTCATATTCATACATGTGCACATTTCCAGCAGTACACTTTTCATGCAAAACTGCTTTCGTTTTTTTATCAAAAATTCAAATATTATATTTATTGTGCATATAATAAAGTACTTACACTGTTTTTTTCTTGATTTGAGCTGTTGCATGTGCAATTCAATTTTTTAACCAAAACGAACTGATCAGAAAAAGTTTTGAAACGGATAAAAATTTTCTATTATTTTTTCGTTAGCTGATTTTATGAGAGTAATGTTTAAATTATTCTTGCGCAAAAATTGCATTTGAACGAAAATTGGTTTCAGAAACGTTTTTGAATACCGGGAAAATATAGACAGCATTTGGAAGACGTTTGTTTGTATGTCTGTTTTGTTTTTTGTTTTTTTTTTTGATGGTTTTGCAGCGGTTTTATGGAAGAGCGCTGCAAAATGGTAACTTTGATAAGGGGGGAGGAAGGAAGGAAGGAAGGAAGGAAGGGAGGGGGAGGGGGGAAGAAAGCAAAAGAATTCCGTCGAATTGATTACAAACAACTCTATCAAATTTATTGCGGATTTATGCCGACGCGCGCGCCTTTTTGTTTTATTCCTTTTTTATAGAGTTTTATCACTTCAAAGTTTTCACTTTTATGTAAATAGTTGTCCGTCTTTTGTTCTCGAGCCGCTTTTAAAGAATGCAAGGTTTTTTTTTTTATTATGATTTTATGATATCTTTTCTAAAAAAGTGGCTTTACCATTGTGTCAAAAATCTTCTCTACTACCACTGTGCAAAACTTAATTATCAAAACTTTAATTAAGTATCCTCTTGGTTACAGTTTAAAAAACACATAGCACATGCTATGCTTAACTTAAGATCTGTGTTAACCATGCTACAATATTATATAAACATTACAACGCAACATAAAACAAATCATAGGTTTCAATGAAATTGCTTAAATGGCTTTGATATTCCTGTCAAATCCTACACAAATCAATGACTCTTAACAAAAAAAATAAAATAAAAAAAGAACCATTTTATACATAACAATTGGTTGTCATAATGTTTGTAGCCGTTGTAATACTTAGTAATACTCAATTTTTATTAATCCTTTTTCTTAGTTTATAAAGCAAGGAGAAATAATTCTGAACTATGCCCAGCTTTTATACATCACACAAGAGGAGGAAACAAAAAATACAACTGGAAATTCCTTATTTACTCAGTTTTTGACAATGTTTCAAATAGTAAGTGTATAAATCTTTACCCTTTTTATTCAGACACTTCCCGTTTTAGACATCAACTAAAAAGTGTACTAAAAAGCCTTTTTATTCAGTCAATTGAACAAATGTAATGTGTATTTTAAACCAAATCACCCTAGGTTCAATAAGCCTAAGCCTAAGCCAAGAAATATAAGTCGACCTTTTGTTTCATTCGACTTACCAATCCCTACCTTCACAAACCAGCTTCAACCAAATGTAACAAATGAATTGCGTTAATTATCCCCAGTTAAATTTTTTCCTTTTCTCAAAATTTTTTCTCTATTTCGTAGTAGTGAAAGTTGAAATAAGGAATGGTGGAAAATCCGGTTTCTTTTCTTTTAAAGACATTGCCGCCGTCAAACAGCAGATTTTTAATTGCAAAAATCCACTTAATAAAATTTAATTATACGATTATGATCAAAACTTCATTGATGCACACATTTTTGAAATATTTTTTATCACTAATTTCTATCATGTTTGCATTTGAAAATTTAATTGATCTTACGCTAAAAGAAGTTCTCTTTCTTCTCAAACAATTAACGGGTAAAAACTTGACGAATTAAATTAAAATGAAAAATGGCGCAAATTTTGAATTCACTTTTCCACAAAAAAGTTTTGCATTGAAAAATATTTGGTATTTAAACTTTACTTGGGAATTAAATTTATGTGGTTGACAGTTGAGCCAATAAATTATATATCTGTAAACAATGCAAATATTAAAAAATAATGTAAAAATCTCAAGGATCATAAAAAATTAAATATTATTAAAAATATTGTGTTTCAAACAAGTGGCCAAAGCTTAAGCCTAAGCCGAAGCCTATATCTAAGTTGGATTGTGAGTACAATTTTCTCTGAAGAGATAAAGTTAAGGGTATATGGGGTCCAAGCCCGTGAAATGGAAAAAATTTGTTTGTTTTAATAATACATCCTTTAAAAACTTTGCTGAGAAACGTAGTTAAAATAATAAAAATTCATTACACGTTAAAATACCCAAATATGTTAGGATGAAAAAAAAATTTATTAAAGGTCTCTAAGAATTCATTTAGGTGGATATAGCAAATTAGCCATTCAATACCATAAATTCAAATTTATGTAATGGACAAGACAATAAATTATAATTTTGAAACAATGCAATACACGTAATGCGGAAATCTTTAGTATCGTAAAAATTTGAATGAAATTAAAAATTATAAGCTACAAACAAATGTCCAATACCTAAAACTTCAGACAAAGCCTAAGTTTAAAAATTAAGCAAATCTTAAGCCTAAGCCTAAACATAAACGAAGGCCTAAGCCTAAGCCTAAGCTTAAAGCTAAGACGAAGCCTAAGCTTAACCTTATGCCAATATCTAAATATAATAAGTATAATTCAAGCCTAAACCAAAGCTTAAACATAAAGCTAAGTCTAAACATAAACATGGGTGTAAGCCTAAATGTAATCTATAGGCTGAGCCGAAGTTCATACCCATAATCATTTTTTTAATCACTTTATTGTCTCACCAATTAAATTTTGTCTAAAGCGATCACTAATTCATTAAACCCATATTTTTTCTATAAAACAAAATAATTTGTTTGATTATCTTAAATTACATTGTTCATAAATTTTACGCTACAATAATTTATAGATAACTATTTATTAGCCAGCAAATAGCTGGCCAAATTTTGTGCACATTTATGACTTTGAAAAGGGAAAAAAACTTGTTATCAAACTATTTTTTTCCATGAAGAATGCTAAACTTATTATTTTTCCCGAAAAGCAAGAAATATTATGCATAAAAAAATTCCAGCATCACAAAAAAAAAGTTGGATGATAAATCCTTGCAATTTGTTGGTTACGCTAATTTGTAATTAAAATGTAATTTTTTTCTGGAGGGCTAAAAAGACGCGATGCAAAAGGTAAATTTTGAAATTTACTTTTGAAAATTAACAACAAACATGTTTTATTGCTTTTCGTTAATTAAGAATTATAACAAATTATAAAAGTAGTCCAATGATTTGGGGCTAATAGTAGAGGGTTAAGCCAAAGCCTAAACCAACAAAAAAATAGCAAACACAAAGTGTAAAATTGCTAATTGTGGTTTGACTCTGTCAAAAAAAAAGGAAAACATCAATTAGTACACAAGTAAAAGTTATTTATAATTGAAGTATCCGTTGTTATCATTTTTTAAAGGTAATGCAATAGACTTGGTTAATTTATCATATGTTTTTATACTCGGAATGTAACTATGAAGCGAGACCTAGAAAAGGTCTCGTTTTTCATTTCTCCCAAATTTAATTAGGTCCGGACTTTTCATAGAGACTGAAGGACAGTCAAAAGCAGTTCACAGTTAAAAAAACGGCAGTATGCTTAAACTGGGATATGAAAGAATTTAATTTTGCCATATAGCAAAAAAGAGTGTACTAGCCCAAATTTAATCAAAATAAAAGTCGATTTTGCCTTTTCTCGAAAAAAATAAACAGAAGGCCAATATTAACGACATCTTAAATACTTACTTACTGTATTGCTTTAAATATTTTAAAAACAAAAAAAATGAATAAACAGAATGCCAATTTCGGCAAAATTTTTCCCAACTTTTCGAAACCTACAGTTTATAAAATATTAAGGACCAAAACAATTAAACAGATTGCCAATTTTCGCAGATTTTTTTCAAACTTTTTGAAATTTTGCTTATAGGAAAGAAATCAAAAAAAACTTATACTCGTCCAAAAATTAAACAAAATGCCAATCTTCGCAAACTACTTTTAAATTTTAAATTTTTTCAACTATTTTTTGAATTTTACAAAATGTTACTCAAATTTTATAGTTTTCTTCAACTTTAAACTAAAGGTAATAACGGTGGAGTGTTGATCACAAGGTTTAACATTTTAATTTGAATATTTTTAGAAAGAAACAACAAAACATTTTTTTGGCGATATATTTATTAAACATAAAAATCATTGCACAAATTTTTAGAATTACATTTTAGAAATTTTTTTCAATATTTTATGAGTTCTTTTTTGAAAGTTGAAGTTGAGAGTCAATCTACTGAGTACAATAAATATGTTCCAGCGTTTACATAGAAAATAAAATAAAGTTTAAAAGCAAAACTTAATTGTTATTTTTACTAGCCCAAACATTTCAAAATACCAAAGACCGACACAGTAATCAAAAGTTTTGGAGACAGACATTGAATATTCCAGACTTCAACCCTTTGTCCCTCCAAAAAAAAAAGAGTTATAAAAAAATTTGATCGGCTAGCATAGGATATGCCCGCCAGTCATAGTTTGTGGTAAATTGCTGCATTTCTGGTTTAATAAAAAAATAAAGTTAAGAAGAAAGACCCATAATTTCTTCAAATGTACAGACAAAAGTTGGGAAAAGTTTTCTTTCTCCACGAAAAAGAAAATAAAAATTACTAAAAAAAGATTGCAACAAGACAAACGTCAACGAAGCAACGCTTGTTGTCACCTAAGTTTTACGGTAAAGAACAAATACTATCGAAAATAGAACATTAAGTGGAAGTCAGTTAAGGAATACTGTAGACTCGACAGTAACAAAATCATTATGAAAACTGACATTGGAAAAAATGTTGGTTTTAAGATGGATTCGGTTATACAGTTGGCCTCCAGCCCTCGCCGCCCTCCCAATCTTTCTTCTGGTTGGCAATTTAACGGCGAGTTCCGTCCTCGAAGAAAACTCCTCCGTCGATGGCGCAGTATTTCGGGCAGATTCCTTTTTCTCCGGCAGTTCCCGATGGTCCTACTGGTCCGTCTGGTCCAGCCTGTCCATCGGTACCTGGTTGTCCGTCTGGGCCTGGTTCTCCCTTTGGTCCGGCTTGTCCTGGTGGTCCGTCGTTTCCTGGAGCTCCTGGTGCTCCAGGTGGTCCTGGTGGTCCTACATTAATTAATAGTAAAAATATTGTACTTGGACTACCGTATTAATTCACAGTAGTACTGCATATTGCAGACTGTAATTTACCTTGGTCTCCTGGCTCTCCTGGCTCTCCTGGAGTGAGCGGCTCGCTTTGAGCTGGGATTCCTGGCTCTCCTGGTGGTCCGATAGGTCCGGCCTCTCCTTGTGGTCCTGGTGGTCCGCGTGGTCCTGGGGATCCGGGGGAGGCGTCAGTTCCTGGTCGTCCTGGGGTTCCGGCCTCTCCTGGGTCTCCTGGAGCTCCTGGTGGTCCTGCTGGCCCCGGTGGTCCTTGCGGGCATGGTTTGCATGGTGGTGGGGTGGTTGGATCGCATGGGGCTTGTGGTGGCTTGCCTGGTGAACCTGGGGTTCCTGGGGCCCCTGGCCGTCCTGGCTTGCCAGGCTTTCCTGGGGCTCCCTGTGGTCCTGGCTGTCCTGGCAAACAGCAGCCGTCGCATGACGGTGCTGGGTTGACGGCGGCGCCGTATCCACCGGCTTGACGGGCAGTTCTGTTGTGTGCTGAGGGCATTTCATTGGTCTTCATGTGGTTGACCTCAGCAAAGATATCCTTGGCGGATCCCTAAAAACTTCAAGCATTAGAGCAATCCTTTGAAATATCTTCCATTGATTTTTACCTTGCAAAAGCTGATCTCGTGGTGCATCTGACGGCGCACATGGCTGACGTAGTTGTAAACCATTGGCAATGTGACGACGACTGACAACACTGCGACAACACTGAAGGTTACTGCCGAATAGGCGACAAATTTGTAGGCCTTGATGCGGCCGTCGGATTCCATTGTTTTCGTTTTAATAGGAACCCTAATAAAACCAATCAAATTTAGACAACCAAAAAAATGGTTCAAAAATCAACAGGAAAATCGTTGCAAAACCAAATATCCTTTAAAAAAATATTCAAAAAATGCGCAAATAAATAGCAAAAGAGCTTAAATAAGTTTTTTGCACGGACTAGCTAATTGGCTTCCAGATACGTGGGAAATTTGCTATTTATACTCTTACAGCCAGCTAAGCCCAATTTTACTTAATTTCATTTCTTTCTTTCCAAACAAAGCACAACTCAAACTTCCACCCCCTCCCTTAGTGAAAAGCCAATCGGGAGGGAGGTAATAAATCCAGTCCAACTAAATAATTGACAAAAATATTAAAAAACAGCAAATTTTTGCATTGACAAATTGCAAAAATTGGAAAAAAAAATACTTTGACAAAAATGAATAGAAAAAATTATTTCTTCTGCTTTTTTTTTGCAAACCCCAATGTGCTAATTATCAAACATGAATGGAGATAGCTGGGGACCGAGAGTGGTTTATAAATAACAAAATGTGTGAAAGGAATGTCAAAAAAAAGTAGACAACTGGGTTGGGCTGGGCTGGAGGGGTGGGAGGAAGCAAGGGTTGGGTGTTAATCAACGGTTAGGAGGCGAGGATGTGCGAATAGCTGGGAGGATGAAAAAGAAGAGGATTCGGATGATCAACGCCTCTTTTTTTCACGCTTTCCAATTAGAGTATTCCACTGTACTGTTTGCATATTTTTGCACAGCAATACCTGTCCGAGAAGATGAAAGAAAGTGACAGACAGTCATTTTTAGATGCATTTTTCAGATTTTTTCTCTCTCTTTCTCTCTTTCATCTTGTAGGTGTGTTATTTGTGTGTCTGTCTCTCTCAAATATTAGTTATTCTGTCTATTTGTCTAACTGCCTGTCGTTCTCTCTCTCTCTCTCTCTCTCTCACTCTCTCACTCGCTCTCGCTCTCTCTCTCTCTCTCTCTCTCTCTCTCTCTCTCTCTCTCTCTCTCTCTCTCTCTCTCTCTCTCTCTCACTCTCTCTCTCTCTCTCTCTCTCGCTGTCGGATTCGGCAGCAATGTGACATTTGATTTGTCTGCCTGTCAGTCTCTACGCATTATTCTCCTTTGTCTTTCTCTATATCTAATGCTTATCTGTCTGTCTGTCTCTCTCTCCTACTAGGATTTCTGAAAAATGACTGTCTACAGACTAAGTGTTTCTGTCATCCATTCAATTTTTTTTTGGATTTGCTACGTCGTTTCTCTTCATGAAAATGATTTATCATTATGATAAAAACAAATGATAATTGCAAACGTGATTTTTCATTCTGAAATTTTTGCATTTTTCTTGTTTTTGGGGTTCAAATCACTCTTCGCGCCTTCATCTTTCATGTTTCTTTTTTCTCTTCTCTTCTTCTTGTCCTTCTCCACTTTTTTTTTCTACCGCATTAAACCTAAAACCACAAATTGAATAATATACGGAAAAAAATTTGAATAAATTCAGCGTTGAATTGATTAATTCGAAAAAAATTCCCCTTTTTTTTTTTCACTTCGCCCCGTCAAAAGACGTTTGGTGGGATTGGGAGAAGGAGTCAGAGTCCTGAAGCAAATAAAAATGGAGGATGTGCTGTGAAGATAATCAGGTTGAAAAAATTCATTCTCTTTCTTTGCAATAGTCAGAAGAAAAACGGTTTCCCTCTTCACCAAACTTTCTTTTCCCACCACTTAGTTCATTTTTTTCTGGATTCCATGCAATATACAATGGAAGGGGTTACATGCCTAATCAAATAAATGTTAAATCATTTTTGAATTGTTTTTTTTATTGGTGGGGATTACAACTTGTATGATAATCTTCGACTCTTATCTCATGCTCTCTTTTTCTCTACTCCACCGCAAAGAAGATATCGTTGACCCATTGGAAAGAAAGGATAGAGAGAGGGAAAATAGCGGGGTCTTGATTTGTGATTCGGTTTGTAAGACTTAAGATCGAAAATACTTCTTTTTTTTTGGTCATGTACGCGTTTCAAAAAAATTTTAATAATATTTTGTTTAAGAAGCAGAAAAAAAAACAATTTAAAATTATTATTTGGGATAAGCCCCAAAAAAGTTCGTTTTTTTGAAACGAGACAGTATAAAAAAAAAGGAAGCAAACGCTAAAAATTTTTTTGCATAACGACAATATATCATTAGTTGTGCTGAAAAAGTAAAAAAAAATTTATTTGCTTTTCATTTGTCTAGCCTAAATCGATTTTAAGGTGTGGAACTTCAAATTTGCTTTAACTAAATGAAGCTGCACTAAATGGTCAAGATGCACTCCGTTTAAAGCAATCGAATGCAGTTACTATAAAACTAATGCAAAAAAAATAATTAACGACTTCAAAATTTTGTTATTAAATTTCTTTTACATTTTTTGTGACACTTAACACAAAATTATGTTTATTTTTAGGCACAGAGTTTTTATTCAGACGTATTTGGATAAAATATGGCATAACTTTGCTCTTCCAAAATGGACACGATTTTAACACTAGCTTTTGTTTTAAGGCTATTGATAAGCGTAAAGCTTTGAGAAGCTAATCAAATTAGGATTAGAATATGGCTTTGGCTTAGGCTTAGACATTGATAAAAACTTAGGCTTAGGCTTAGTATAGAATTATGTTTAAGCTAAAGCATAGTCTTAGGTTTAGCCCTATACTTAGGCTTAATACTTCGACAAAGGCTTATGTTTAGGCTTAGGCTGAGTTCAAGGCTTAAGTTCATTTTTAGATTTATACTAGGCCCTTTAGGTTTATTTTAAGGCTTGAAATCAAGAATAAGTTTAGTTTTAGACTTAGTCTATGGCCTGCGCTAAGGCTTAGTCTCACAATTAAAATTGGTTATATATGTAATATTTTGTATATCGACGGTCGCAGGTTAAGATAAACAAAAAATTTTGAACGGAAATCCTCAATGCTCTGTGAAATTTTATTAAAAATAAATAAATTGTTTAATTTAAAACGAGTACAATACAAAACGCCAAAAATTTTTCCAATTTTTAATTTTTTTGGTATAGTTTAAAAAATTGGCTTCCCAAAGTGAAATTCAAAAATTTGAAGGCTGTTAAAACAAACGGTTCACCACTTAAGGATTTTTCACTACAAACCTAAAATTAAAAAAATCAATTTTTTTTAAAATTTGAATTAGCGCCAATAATATTTGACAACGCCTCTATCATAAAACTAATTCTATAGATTTGATAGAGTTTTTCATAAGCTTTCGAGCGGCGTCTCCAAAATTAGGATTCAAACAAAATTCATTTAATTATGACAAGAAAGCAAATATTTGACCTGCTTTTCGAAATTAGATCTAAATCTGATTGTGGCTTGAAAGAGATTAAAAATGTGTTTGTTTGTTTTTTCATAAACTTTGATTGTGCCAAAGCATTTTGTAAATTTCTTTACTTTAGATCATTGGATTTTTTGTCGGTTTTCATATGTGTGTTATTGATCCTTCCAAAAATTTTGTGGAACTTAAAAATTGAATTAAGGCTAACCCTAAAAACGATAAGCTGAACCCCCAAACTTAAACATGAATAAATTTGATTTTTTTTTCAGTTTAGCAACGCTTTAACTTGAATATAAACATATGTTTAAGCCTACACTTATTTCGTAGCTTTTTGTAAGCTAAAATAGTTAGGTACCTACGAGCAAGTTTTAATCATCTCCGAAATTTTTTAAGAATGATATTTACCGATTTGATTGCAATATAAGGCTTATTATCGCCAGTTAGATATTTACCGTTTTATAACGTCAACGTAAGACTCTAAAAAAATTAATTTATTATTCATATTTCACATACAAAATTTAAACTTTTACAGAGACTATTTCAAAGCCTTTTACACAGAGTATTCCTAAGCCTAAACCATAGCCATTTTCAACCTTGGTATTGCAAAGACCTAGATCTACCAAATGCAAATAATAAAATCTATTCATTAAGCTATTACAATAATAATTGGTTTAGCCACAAAATGACGTAAGGCCTATAGACCATTAAAAACAGCTAAACAGAAGAGTGTCGCTTCCAGGTGAAAAATTGAACAAAACTTTTTGACAAATATATTGTGCATGGAATTTCTTTTTTACAGATTTAACACGTCTTTTCCCAACATTTTCTCTTCAAATTTATTATCATGTTAATTTGATGGTATGATTTCCTTTGCAACATTCCTCTTTTCCATCCCCCCTCCCCCATTTTCTGGCTTTATATAGGAAGTAAATTAACTTTATTGTATAATAATTCCACATTTAATTGCTTGTGTAATTCCCTCTCCGTTCCAAACTTTTTAAAATTGCTAACAGCCCAAATCTTCCTTCAACTACATAAAGCAATAAATATGGTGTTGCGTATATTTAGAAAAAAATTTTTTTACGAACTTTTAAGGATTTGCGTTCAAACCAATCAATAACATCAAACCCAGAAATAAAAAGTGGGGAAATGAATTATTTAATGGAGAACTGACAACAAACTAATAGATTAAGTATAGATAAAAGAATTTAGATTTATTAATGAAGTGATCGCAAAAAAAAACCTGAGAAAGTGGTGTTAGAAGAATCAGTCAAATATAAATTTTCTACCAAAATCAAAACCGAAAATGATAAATCACGAAAGCCTAAAAAGGGTTTGCAACCATCGGTACCGCAGACATATGGTTTTATGAAAATGGTCGAAAGACAGTAGGCAGTCGGTTTCGGACTTTTGTTTCTAAGAGATAAGATAAATTTGCCCCAGTGGGTTAACATCAAGGCAGACTTGTCTCTGACATTTAGCCTTAAGACGCTTGGTATCAACCGCTTTTTTTTTCGAAAACAATAAGTCTCATTTGTTAGATTGCAAAGTAAATTTATATCAGAAGTTAGGCGTCTTGTTTATCCTTTAGTTTTGGCTGTGTGATTTAAAGACTCATTAATCTCAAAACATTCAGTTCCAGACGAATGGCTCAAGACACTTTAAAAAAGTCTAAACAATTTAGAGACTTAGCCGATTGTGTTAAGTCCAAACGCAGGGAGTGAGCGCCATAATCGCTTTACACAAGTAGACCAAATATTTTGTTTGAAAAAGCCACCACTAATAATTAATTTTTTGTTGTTGTCAAATTAAGGACGACAACAACAACTACAAAAATTTGTAAAATAATTTTTTGGTGTTTTTTTCTGGTCTTTTTGTGCACAACCAAAGCTGAGCACAGTACAAACATATAAATTTTTCTTCCTTCCCCTTTATCATATTATTTACACGTTTCAAGCTGCTAACAAATCAAAAATTGATAGACTTTTAATTAGGTAAACAATTTTTTTATTTATAATAATTTTATTTGACTGCTACATTTTGAGGCTGAGGACTTCCCTCTCCACAAAAAAAATAACAAAAAAAATTGGTTTGAAACCCAAATTTATCAAACTGCATTTCTACTCCCCGCCTTCTGCCCCACCTAAAAACATTGGATGACAAGGATAATTAAGGCATAACGCAAGGGAATGAAACAATTTTGTAAATTATTTTATTCTATTATAATTTACTCATAGAGAGGGCTTGTTTGGGTAAAGGAAGAATGAAAGAAAGAGGGGAGAAAAAAAAAACAAAAATTGACAAGAAACTGATAAACTTGCTTTACAAGACCCAAATTAACGCCAAAAAACAGCGTTAAACCAAAAAAAAAACTCATTTTTTCTCACCAATCAAACACACGTTAACCGCAATTCTCCTTAAGACACACACACACACACACACACACACACACACACACACACACACACACACACATACACACACAAGAAAATAAAATTGTTTAAGCTGTGGAAATAAACAATGATGATTGAAATTGGTTGAATGTCCGGTTGATAAAGTGGCTATTAAAAAAATAAGCGCAATTTTGTTGATATCGAATCTGCATGCAATTGTTTTATGGTCTGCCTGACGTCGCATTCTACTGGTCTTTCAAGTCTTCTCATACGCCACACAATATAACAGTACTCAAAATGGGGATTTTGTCTGACTGATCGCTGCTAATAGATTACAAGTGTTTATTACAGTTCCTTTTTCTCCCTGTATTCTAAGAACTCAATGTATTTTTATTACGTTTTTTTTATTATTCTTTATCATGGAAGTCAATGAACGCGTGAGTCGTGAGACAACACTAAAAATGATAAACTCGCATTCTTAACTATAACCCTCACAAGCAAAAAGAATCCAACTTTTTCTCCTCTGACGGTCTATTTTTCTCGAGAATTTTCAATCCTTTTATCACTTTTTGTGATTTTTTATTTACAATTTTTTATGTATCTCATTCCATCATCAATAAATGATAGAACATATACTTTATTAGTATTACCACTTCTTTGTATCCAATTCACGCAAATCTTCCTCTCTCTCTCTCTCTCTCTCTCTCTCTCTCTCTCTCTCTCTCTCTCTCTCTCTCTCTCTCTCTCTCTCTCTCTTTCTCTCTCTCTCTCTCACTCTCTCCCACTACACGCTAAAGAATTTACTACATAAAAAACAAGGATACCGCAAAGCAACTGTCTTCCGTACTGAAGAAAATAAGAAAGTGTTTTTTCTCCTTTCTTCGTCTTTCACAACCCGAACGAAACAACAAAAAAAAAAAAAAAAAAAAAAAAGGAAAGAAGAAATGACGGATAGTTGAAGAAGGAAACAACAAAAAATTTGTTTTCTGGACGCTAACCAACTAAAAAAATACGCAAAAACCCTTCTCCTTCAATGGTAATGCCCACACACAACAAAATTTGCTAATATATAAAACCAGGAAGGACCACTAACCCAATCATCACAAACAGAAGTTCCCCCCACATTTAGACCATATTTCAGCCTCTCAAATTCACTCAAACACGATTCGCCCCAACACCAGTAGTTTAATTTGGTTTTGTGTAAAACGCTTTATCAAAAATCAACTCGATTAAATTCCCCCCCCCCCCCCCCCAACAACAGCTTTGACTTTGCGTTTAACAATTTCGGCATCGGCTTGCAGCGCGCAACAAATACCTTTTGAGCTTACAGCCCAACAGCCAAGTCTCAAGTTCAAAACCTAACGACTATGGCTCAGGGTCGAATGCCTAAATGTCATAAATTATTAGCTTATGCTTGCAGCCCAACAGCTTTGGCTTAGACATATAATTACACCATACCCCTTTTCCTTGTTTGGCAATCATTATCATTGCACCCCAATCTATAACCAAATTTGATTTTCCACCACTACTTTCTTCTCCAAATAAATTGCCTATCCCAAGTTTTCGTCAAAAAAAAAACCTATTCTCTTCCGATCTCTCTACCACTCACTCTCTTTCTCTTTCCCAGATTTGATGGCTTTCCAAATCTTTTGCGATAACCAAATTTTAATAATGCATTCATCTGCACTTCATAACCGTTTACAAATTTATTTTCAATTTTTATTTTCAAATTATATTCCGATTGTGCTTCATTAATTTTTATTTTCAGTAAGCGATTAATTGAATATGCGTATTATCATCCCCCCCCCCCCCCCCCCCCTCGCCCCCCCTTATATTCCCTTCTCTCCCCTTCTCATAATCAATTTTTGTCAGCTAAATAGAGTCATTTAATCATTAATACTTAAGCATATATGTTTTTGGATGATTTAATTAATTTTTCATGGTCATTTACAGACTATAAAACGCCGTGTTATTCGTAAACAGAACAGTTGAATTCCTTAATTATTATAATTGGCTAATTTTCTAGGGTCGGCTGAACCGCTTTTGCTAAAAACGAAAACAATGGAATCCGACGGCCGCATCAAGGCCTACAAATTTGTCGCCTATTCGGCAGTAACCTTCAGTGTTGTCGCAGTGTTGTCAGTCGTCGTCACATTGCCAATGGTTTACAACTACGTCAGCCATGTGCGCCGTCAGATGCACCACGAGATCAGCTTTTGCAAGGTAAAAATCAATGGAAGATATTTCAAAGGATTGCTCTAATGCTTGAAGTTTTTAGGGATCCGCCAAGGATATCTTTGCTGAGGTCAACCACATGAAGACCAATGAAATGCCCTCAGCACACAACAGAACTGCCCGTCAAGCCGGTGGATACGGCGCCGCCGTCAACCCAGCACCGTCATGCGACGGCTGCTGTTTGCCAGGACAGCCAGGACCACAGGGAGCCCCAGGAAAGCCTGGCAAGCCAGGACGGCCAGGGGCCCCAGGAACCCCAGGTTCACCAGGCAAGCCACCACAAGCCCCATGCGATCCAACCACCCCACCACCATGCAAACCATGCCCGCAAGGACCACCGGGGCCAGCAGGACCACCAGGAGCTCCAGGAGACCCAGGAGAGGCCGGAACCCCAGGACGACCAGGAACTGACGCCTCCCCCGGATCCCCAGGACCACGCGGACCACCAGGACCACAAGGAGAGGCCGGACCTATCGGACCACCAGGAGAGCCAGGAATCCCAGCTCAAAGCGAGCCGCTCACTCCAGGAGAGCCAGGAGAGCCAGGAGACCAAGGTAAATTACAGTCTGCAATATGCAGTACTACTGTGAATTAATACGGTAGTCCAAGTACAATATTTTTACTATTAATTAATGTAGGACCACCAGGACCACCTGGAGCACCAGGAGCTCCAGGAAACGACGGACCACCAGGACAAGCCGGACCAAAGGGAGAACCAGGCCCAGACGGACAACCAGGTACCGATGGACAGGCTGGACCAGACGGACCAGTAGGACCATCGGGAACTGCCGGAGAAAAAGGAATCTGCCCGAAATACTGCGCCATCGACGGAGGAGTTTTCTTCGAGGACGGAACTCGCCGTTAAATTTCATCGCCAGTGGTTTGAAGGAGAGAACTGGGGACAATGGTATTAATGAGTACAATCTACTCTATTTCACTGCTGTTTTCATCTCTCTTCAATCCTTCTACAATTGCCAAACGTCTTTCTTTATAATTTCTGGTCAGGGTTCGCGTTTCGCGTCCTACTAAAAAGTATCTGCAATTTAATTTATCATTTACAACAAACAATGAATTCCGCTAACATAACAAATCATTGCACAAGTTAGTGTTCGTTAAAAGGTCAAGTTTTCATTGAGATTAGGTTTAATTATAATTGGTTTAGTTTAGTGTATCTTTATTATGAGTTCTTCTTTGGCCCTTCTTTCCTTTCTAACTTTCCTTCTTGCTTAACCATTCTGTCTGTACAATCGCGTCATTTTTATATCGAAGCGCAGAGTCAATGTTTGCTGTGTTTCGCTTTCAATGGGCAATAAAAGGCCATTCAAAGTGCAATATTTTTAGAAAGTTTAAAAAAAATAAAAGTTTTGATTTAAATTTGCAAATTTTTATTACACATTTATAAAAGCATATTAATTTTTAATTTCAATACTGTAAAAAATGATAGAGTCTTTGCAGCTTAAGTCTTTCCAAGAAGCCTAAGACCAAATTTTATGGTTTAAATAAGACAGTCAATTGATAGCTTATGACATTCTTATTTTGAAACTGAGTATTGTTGACTGTAGCTTTGAAAAAAGGTCCCAATATTTACATTGAAAACTAAAATGGAAATTGGAAATAAAAACTTAAGCTTCTTGTATTATATTTGTTTTTTTAAACAATTTTAAATAAAATTATGGATTTTAAGCTTAATATGGCTTCATCTAAACATATCTTAAACTTAATAATAATTATAAAAAATTCAAAGCCTAACAGACTATAACACAGATTTCAGTACATCAGTTAAATTTACATAAAAAAGGTGTAAATGCCCAATTTTTTGCGTTACCAACCAATAATTATTTTTACCAAAAATTTTTAACATTAATGCATTCACTCCCATTTTTTGCATATCAATTGTTTTTACCTATTTTCCCCCAAAAAAAAGAGATAAGTAAATCACAAATCAAATTGTTCACTAATCACTGTCAAACTTTTTTTTCCAAGGAAAAATGGATAATAAATTTTTGGAGGAGAAAAATGAAAAGTTATCTATTAATTTATGGCTGGTTCGCCAAACAGCTTAACAAAAAAGAAGGAATTCACGTTTTAAATACAACACAAAAAGATACGAATGCTTTTTGATGGATCACAAAAGAAATCATAACAAATTAATGAACCACTGTCCCAAATCACTTTTTTTTCAACAAACAAAGGAAAAAATTAGTTAAGCATTCAAATTTAGGGATTTATTACACATTTTTACCCATACAATGTTTTTTTTTTCATTAATTTTAGTAAACAATCCGTTTATGCTAAAGCAAAGCAACAAAAACAAAAAAAAACGAAAAAAAATTCCTCCACTCATCAATTTTGACTATCGGATATCCCTTTTAATATGTGAATTGTTGTTGAAATAAATAGAGTTATAATAGAAACCAAGAATGCAGGACAACATTAATTATCTTTATGGGAGATTGCTAAATAATACATACGGTAGTGTTTTGTAAATAATAAATTGAAATATTATTTATTGCCTTTTTACGAAATTTGTCCTGCACAAAACTTAAAATTACAGTAACATTTTTATCATAATGTGCTAAATTAGGAAAAGATATTAATTTTGAATTAGTGCGAAAAATGACTTGTCTAATTACAATACTCACTGCTATATCCTAAATTAGCCCTGACCCCAAATGTTTCCACAATATTTTCTGGTCAAAAAGGAAAAAAAAAACTGTTACTGTTAAATGAATTTGAAGGTCTAAAAATAACGTTTAAAAAAATAATATTCATAGCAGTTCAGTTTTACACAGTCATTTGGTATGCATATTTTAAAAATCAAGTCATAAACTACAGTACATAAAGGCTTAAATATAATGTTTATGGAAAAACGCAAAAGCATTTTTGAACTTAAATCAGCACACTTTATTTAAGCAGCACAAAAATTTAGATAGCGACTGCCTACTTGTAAAAAAGGGTAAAAATTTACATAACAACTGAATGACGAATAGCAATTATACGCAAGTCGGTCCTTTCAACGGCAATAAACCAGCGGCGGTTGACGATCGGATTTGTTTTTCAAAAATGTGAAATGGTTTGTATTGGCTTTGACATTTTGTTTCATAAAACTTAAAAGCGTGACATTTTGGGCAATAATTCTGACGAGTCAAACTAAAAATGAATGAAGCTGCAATAGAAAAGTTTAAAAAATTTTTAAAACAAAACAAACTGTGCAATGATAAAACCAAGGCCGCAGAACACGCAAAGCCCGAGGCACAGCACTAAGCTTAAGGGAGTGTAACGTTTCTCAACCTAAAAACTTGTTTTACAAAATCATATTAGACAAAGTTAAGTCAAAGAAAAATTATTACCACCGACTGACATTTAACGCAAATCTCTGCGGCCATCCCACTGTGAATTCTGCTACCGTAAAAAAAGGTTTAAAAAATATAAAAACAATGAAAATTTTAAAGCTTCCTAACTTCATTCAGCTTAAAGTGCACATTTTGCAACATGCTACAGTAATTGCAACAAAAATGAAAAATTTTGCAAATTATCATATACAGTAGTTTAATTAAACTCCCATTAGGAAAATGAAAAAATCGGTGTACTTATTCGCTTTGTCCCCACCCCCCAAACCATATGTTTTTTTTTTAAATTTTTTGGAAAAATTTTCTTGCGTTGAGCTCAATATAAGGGTTTTTAATGGTGCTGAATTCAAAACTCACAGTAGATTTTTATTTTACAGTCATCTTTTGGGTCCTAACACAATCTCAAAAAATTTTTCCTTAAATTTCTAACATTTTTTTTTTGAGTTGAGCTACCCTAAAATGAAAAACTAATTTCAGATTTGAATTTAGCACCATTGAAAACCCTTATATTAAAATCAACTAAAAAAAATTAAAAAATAAATTTTTGAAAATTTTTTGAGATTGTGTTAGGACCCCAAGGGACAAAGCGCAAAAGTACCAAAATCGGTTCAAAAATTGTGCGAAAACTGGCATAATGAGCACAATTTTTGCTTTTTTAACTTTTTGATTGATCAAATATTTTATAACTGAAACTTAAATAATACAATGTAATGTCTCAGAAATTTTAAAAGACATTGTTCTAGTTTTTATCCTTTTCTAAACCATCTATCGCAAAAAAAAACAATTCAAACACTTTTAAAATCAATTTTAAAGTTATGAAAGCGTACAGTATTTTTTTGAAAACAAAAGTTTGTTAAATTTGGCGTTCTGTATTTAAAAAAAAATCATTTTTCGAAATTGTTTTTGTTTTTCAACGTCTTTGTCCTAATGTCTATTTGTGTAAATCAGTGTTTCTTACTTTTTGTAAGAACTAGGCCAAATAGCCCTGCACTTCGGACCGGCGTTTCTCTTATAAAATATTACCTACCGTATTGAATAGGATTTTTTAATTTGAAATTTAAAATGTTAAAAAACACATCTACAGTAATATATTCATTGATTTTCACAAAGAAACCAAATTTAATTCAACTACTGTAATTAGTTTGAAATTTGAAATGTTAAATTTGCGCGCTTTGGCATTTTAATTCAATTTTAAATTCCCGCCTGGCATTCCGCAAACAGACTAATGGATATTAGTTAGTAGGATGATTCATCTGATTTTAAAGAATTTTTAGAGAATATTTTTTATAATCTAAGAATTAGAAAATTTTGATCAAAAACTCAAAGTTTAATAAGAATTTGATATTTTTTAACTTTTAAAATTAAATGCAGAAACAGAGAATTAGTAAAATTTGATACGGTTTGCCAAATTTTTTTTGTTTACTAGAGAACTGAGCGGCCCTTCGGGCCACCAAATTTTGAGCTAATTTTTGATTCGAACTGAGCAAATTGAATACTGAACTGAAATGATGATGAATTGATTAGTAAAACTGAAACTAAAGGTTAAAGTGACTTACAACATTGGTTAAAGTGGCTTATAATTTTTTCAAATTTAGACATGCATCTGAACTTAATACACGCAAAAGCCCCTCTTGACCGAAAATAATTTTTCTTACAAAAATTGTACTAAGTTTTTAGCCCCTAATGTAATTAAGCTTAGTGAAACTAAACTAATCAAAACAACATTAAGTGAAACGTATTACACAGACAATCTGTGCTTTCAAGCAAAATAAGATGTGCAAATAAGTTTGAAAACGCATTCAGTATCGATGCTTTGTTTGTACAATAGTAGGGTTAATCTTCTCCCCACGGGGTATTTGGGCATCAAATTTCAAGGGAAAAGCAGAGGGATTTTTCAATTTTTTGGAAAGGAATCCCCGGGGATCCCTAGGGATTTGAAAAAACACTGATTTCTCAGTAATTTCAAAAAAAAACCAAATTTAAAGCCCAAGTTGTTCCGCAATCATCGTCATAATTTGGTTTTTGAGTTTTGACAACAAATCATGTTCTCAATGAATTTTTTAATTTTAGTTTGCAACTATTTTTGTTCCTCGGCAAGCTTTTGTTTTTTTTCGTTGGCTTCATTTCGTCACAAATTGGGAGATGGCGGTGACCAAAACTTTTTTGTTGATGTTTCTCCTTTTCCGCTCTACAAAGGAGAACTTGCAATTGCGCATTTTGCACTGCCATCTTCTACTGTGAAGTAGTTCCATGCATTAAACATTTGGCAAAAAAAATAAAGAAAGCAGAAAAAATAAACTGCCTTTAAACCATTTTAAACATGATTAATTATAAAAAACTGTAAAGCAACACAAATCTACAAAACTTTGAAGAAAAAATTGTCTCACTAAGCTAAAATCTGATCAAGGTTTTAGTTTTTTCCAAAACGCTTTTGTAAATTTTTTTGTTTCATAACGAAGTTTCTACGAAAAATAAAACATTGCCCACATTTTACTTCCGGTAACTTTGAACTGATTCAATTTTTAAATTAAGTATCAAATTCGCGCTTATTTTGGCGTGTATTTCCGCGAACTTTTTTTATTGTTTTAGGTCAAAAAGGAATTATTGCCGTTTAGTATAATAAGGGGTAGAAGAGGTTTTGTTAAATAAGCTTTAAAACGATATATTTACGACAACTTAATTGTTGTACATATTGCAAGCACATCACAGACTTCAATTTACAGCTGGAAGCAAAGCATAAAAAATGAAGGACATTCGAAATTGAAAAACACTTTGTTACAACTTTTCAAATTTTCAGGTGTTCAAGTTCCAAAAACATTTCATTGTTAGCCAATTTAACTCAACCTGCAAAGAATCTGCAAGATCTAAAATATTTATTCAAAATGGAACAAAAAATTTGATTAATTATATTAAAAACAAAATACAAAACTTTAATTTATTAAGCAAAAGCAAAATCCCAATTGAAAAAAAAAACGGTGAATTGGGAATACAATTTGACGCTAAACACATTGGCCAGCAATATTGCAACAAGTTTGAGGCGTAATTGACCGCCGAATAGGCTATCCGCACTGTCCGCAACGCTGCCAGGCTTATTGAGCGTGCGCGTCGGGGATTCCGCGCTTATGCGCATCGGCACAACATCGCTGCCCGCCGGATCCAGTTTTTGTTTATCTTGGATGTTCAATTGGTCGCCGCTGTTGTTGGTTTGTTCAATTTCTTTAAAAAAAAAATATTCAAAGTCATTTAGAAGTGTTTTCCAACAGACCTGAATTGTTGCCGGAAGTCATTCGTTGGATTTGTTCAATCCATTCTACGCGCCCGCTGGAAAGCAATTGAACGTTTTTGCCGTACTTTCGATTTGCTGTGCTTGGAATAGCTAAAGAAAATTAATTTTATAATTTGCATTTCCATGTTGCACATTAATTTTATACAAAATATCAAAAAAAAAATGATATGTGGCATTGTGTCATCAAGTTCAAAATTCGTTTTGATAAAATTTAAAAAAGCCATAGATATAAAAAATCTAGCACTTTCATTTAAATCCGAAATGAGTCCAGACGGTTTCTTTGTTCAGGGATCCAAAATCATTTTGGACCCAAATGAAAGCTTTGGATATAAATATACATTAAGTTTTGATGATTGCTTTCTTTCTATGTAAGTTGAAAAAAATTTGGTTGGTGTTTTACCACGGTTTATTTTTGAAAATTTTTTGGAAACTTTATTAAATATTGTCAAAAAAGTACAAAACGCCAAACACTTTCTGAGAAGAAATTCATTTTTTTTCCGATACTTTTTGTAGTAATAATTTTTCTACTTTCAATATAAATATGGAGAAAATATCCAAAAAAAGCAAAAATATAGACTATGCCAACTAATTTTACTTATTTCTTTTAAAAAATACAAGTTGATGAAAGCTTAGACTATCATAAAGTCAATGACTCCAGCTATTATAGTACATACATCAGCCAGTGTTTTTAATTTGAGTTAATGAGCGCAAGTTAACACAAAGGCGTTGAGCGCAAGTAAAAATTTTATTCGAGAACTTTCATGAAAAAACGAACGTATAATGCAAGTTTTTCCTCCCCATTCGGGTGTGCACTCGCAGAAAAAAAATGGTGGTTGAGCGCGAGTCGTCCGGCACGTTCCATTATTTTGGCATGGCTCCGTCTCGCATGGCTCTAAAAGAATATCAAACATTACTTCAAAAAATAAAATTCAAACAAATTATTATTATTCAAATTGCAAAATAAAAACAAAATCGTCTGTTATAGGTCGTCACGCGCTTCTTAATCTTTAAAATTATATAATAACTGCGAAAATAATTTTAAATGACTCAAAATTAATCTATTTTCTCTAATTGAATTCCCCTTTCCCGTCTCTATTCTGAACACCCCCTCTTATTGAACCTGTCTCTAAATAACTCTTGAAAACAAACTCTAGTGGCTTAACTAAAAAAATTACTGTATTTGTTTTGATTTCAAAATAAAAACTTTTAAAACAAAAAAAGGGACATATTTTTGGCAAGCAACAATTAGCCAAATGGCGGCGGTTGCATCAAAAAGTCAATTTACATATTTGTTTTTGAGGGTTTATAAAGTTCAACCAAGCGTTTTAGTGCAGTTGAAAATTAAAGCATCAACACAAGTCTCATGTTTATGTCTAAAACAATACAAATTCTCAAAAAAGCATTTAAAACACCTAAGGCAATCCTAAACCAAAAAGCAACCAGAGTTTTTAAACCATTAAAAAAATTCATCTCATGAAAAGGTTAGTCCCAAAAGTGGGCATTAACTGTAAGCTAATTAACAAATTCTATAATTTTAAATCTAAACGTGGATAATGACTTAATACCCCTGTTGTTTTTAAATACTATACATCATTGCATAACTTCAGATTGAAAAAAAATACTATTGAGATATTCAGTGAGTACTCACCGTCATTTGAACTAATTCCCTTTTCAAATATAATACTCTATGTGCATAAAAAAATCTTACTCTCTTCGCAGTGGAATCCCGCAAACCCTTTTGCACAAAAGCACTCGTAAACGTCCGGCTCGGCGTCGTTCGATTTTTTCGGCGCCAAAATGCACGTTCCACCGTTTTCGCAGGGCTTGTTTTCACAATCTTTGTCGGCGGCCTGTACACTGCTCGACTCTGCCTCTAAATTGCTGCTGGGCGACGGCGTATAGGCGGTTGAAATATTGGTGACAGCAATCTTCTTTGGTTTGGCGCGCAGCCGAGTAGAGTTCAATTTTGACTTTGTGAATCCATATTTAAACTTTTTGCCGAAACCTTTCGTTGCCAAACTTTCCTTCTCTTTTGTAGACGTTTTTGATTTGACAGTAGTTTCCTTGTCCTGCGGCAAACTGTCTGTCGGGCTTTGATTGACTGAATCCAAAGTTTCTTCTGTAGTGGTATTGAGTTTACTTAACATAATTGGCGTCGGCTTAATTGTGACAATCTCGTAAACCGTTTTTGGCGTCGTTTTCGCAACTGTAAAACATAAAAATAAATAAATTGGTACAATAATTTTGTTTTGTCAAATGTTGAAACAGATTGCCTTTTCTGCTTTGAGCACCAGGTGTTGACTACCTTAAAGTTTTTAGACTTTAAAGTGCCACTAAACTATATAAATGTAAAAATTATACGAACAGTTATACAAAATTCCTTTCATTTCCTTAACCATCATCGCCATGGCTAAATAAAATTTAGCCGATAAGCTAAATTGCGCCCAAAAACCAACTAAAAATACTTGAACATTTTTGATTTTTAAGTAGCAACAAAGTGTTTTTCAAAAACGTGTAGTCCTTGCTGTTTATGACACATAAACAGCCACAATTACAAACGAAAATTATTTTTTGCAATTCTTACTTAAATTTGAAATACGTTGACTTTGCTCCTCACAGGTCTCAAAACAAGTGCGTTTGTCGACAAACAAATTTTGACTTTTGCTGCGACAACCATCGTACCAGAAGGGCTCGCAGTGCTAAAACATATTCGCTTCAATACAAAAGCACTTTGCAAATTTTTAGTTTTTATGCAATGGGATTATATCAAAAAATACATTGTTAAATCATTATTAAACAATAAGTTGCTTAAGCAAAATAAAATTGGGTGCAACGCCAAACTTTCTCCGTAGCAATGATTCAATTCTTAGAAAAATAATTCATCCCAGAGACAAAGTGTCTGATCTGATAAACTAGCATTTTATAAGACTTATAAATGTAATTAAGTAGTTTCTTCTCATCCAATCATAAAAAAAACCTTGGAGATTTGGTTGAAATAAAAGTGACGACGCCAATCACCGCCTCCGCACTCATCTCTATAATGCTCGTCAAACACGTCATAGCACGCGTCTAAAAAATAAATTTAAAAAAATTGTTTTCTAATTTCAGTCGTCGAAAATTTACAATAAACAAAGACAGAAAATAACGCTTCCAGTTATAAAGTTTTGCCAAATTCAATCTACATGTAACCAATTTAATTCTTATTTTTTTATTTAATTCAGCTTATTTAATTCAACCAATTGATAATTAAGACAGAAAAAACAAATATTACATATACAGTGTGTCTCAAAATTATAAGACACTTTTGATTTTAAAGTTTCGAGTTGCATAAATTTTGCTTCTTTGGCCCAATAGGGCTGAAATTTTGAAGGTAAGTAGAAAAGAGGTTATAAAAAAGCCATACTTTGTAAATTGGATTATAAAACCAGGTTTATGCAAATTACTAAATTATGTTTAAAAAATCAGTTTTAAAAGCGTCTCAAAAATATAAGACACTTTGCCAAATAAGCTGAATAAACACATAAATTGAATTGATCGGCTAAATAAATTTTTTTTACACTTTACAAAGCTTAAAAAGAATGCCAAGAGGCTTTAGACTTAGTTAGTACGAAAAAAGCCAGGTCATTAGCTATGGCGGTATCAACGTTTATGCAATTTCAAGGCAATTTTGACGATCCCGTACTGTAATTGCCAACTTCTTGGCAGATCCAATTAATTACGGCACACAAAGATCAAGGAGCAGACCATCAGTGCTAACACCTCGCGTTAAACGGCAAATCATCAACGTAGCATCAAATTCCATGATCGGCGTCCGTCAAATTAAGAAAAATCTTTAATTAAATGTGTCTAAAGATACCATTCATCGTGTTCTAGTTACCTCAAATTGAACGGCGCCGAATGGAAACAAAGCCAAAGATGACAGCAGCCAATAAAATTAAGCGGTTAGAATTTACACAATAACACATGGCATGGATTGATGAGTGAAATTAGGTTTATTTATTATTAAAATTACACCCCTTAACAAATTAGCCTTCTTAAACTTTTAATTTTAAACACAAATTTTTATATATAGTTTTTTCTGCTGACAAAAAATTCAATCTTGACGGGCCCAATAGATATCATTATTATTGGCATGATCTCCGCAAAGAAAAGCGTTTATTTTTAAAAGGAATTTTGGAGGGGGGACTGTCATGGTATGCACAGAAATTGAAGCTACTAGAGCCGTCTCGTTAGCGTTTGTGTCGTCATCATTAAATAACGCAGACTATCAGCATGTCTTAGAAGAAAATCTGGAACCCTATTAGCAACAGGGTTGAACGTTTCAACAAGATTATGCCCCAGTGCATCGCAGCAACTTCACCATAGCTTGGTTTCAAACGCTCAACATTCCGCTTTTCAACCATCCTGCCCGCTCCCCTGACTTAAATCCAATAGAGAATTATTGGGCTATTCTTGCCAGGAGAGTTTACAATGATGGCCGTCAATACAACAGTGTTCAGACGCTAAAAGAGGCAATTATTCGAGCTCGTCGGTCAACTGAACCCGAAATTTTTCAAAATTTGATTCAAAGCATGCCCAATCGTATGTTTGAGGTAATCCGCAAAAATGGCAAACCTATTGATTATTAAAAAGTGTTGTAATAAAATGTTTCTTGATTACTTTTGCAAAATTTTACTTAAAAAAGGTTAATTAACATAAAGTCTTATATTTTTGAGACACTTTTAAAACTGATTTTTTAAACATAATTTAGTAATTTGCATAAACCTGGTTTTATAATCCAATTTACAAAGTATGGCTTTTTTATAACCTCTTTTCTACTTACCTTCAAAATTTCAGCCCTATTGGGCCAAAGAAGCAAAATTTATGCAACTCGAAACTTTAAATTCAAAAGTGTCTTATAATTTTGAGACACACTGTAAATCTAGAAAAAAATTGTTAACATTAAGCAAACTCACTAATATTTCAGACCCTTGTATTAATATGTACTGAACTGTATTTCTTTAACTCATTGATACAAAAAACAAATTTTAGGTTTTCGATTTAAGACCGTAGAAATAATTGAAAAAAAGTTTCCTGCTAATACAGTTTAGCTTTTACAATATAGAAGTGGACATAACTTTTTTACCAAAAAACCTGCTAAAGTGTTGCTTTACATCGCTACAGTGGTATGGCTGAAAAACGGTTGTTAATTATAACTCAACTTACTGATTGTTATAATTCTATATACCCTCAAGAAAACCCAAAGGTTTTGCTTTGTATGAAAAACATAAATAACAAAGCACAAATAATATTACCAGACATGCGGTCTTTGCCCCTTCCTTTGAATGTTCCTCGCGATAAACCGTCTTCAAATGATGTTGACGATGTGGGTGATTTGGATAAATTAATGGCGGAATCGACTCCTTTTTTTTGTCACTCTGCTGGCAAAGCCATTGACAATTGAGCAAATCAGAAAAGTAGTTTCTAAAACTCGCTTCTGCACCCATCCACCAAAACAGTCGGCACTGATTAGACGCAGCATCAAAATAGTAGCGCGCTGCCATTCTCCTAAATATTACTATTGCGTTATGTATATTTTTAAATGGCTTGTAATCATTGCTACGTGAAAGGAATCTTTTTAACGTAATACATAATTATTTAGTCATCCGATTTTTTTTTGTACTGCCAGTTTCTATTACATATATTATGAAAATTTAATGATAATAGGCAACATAACACATTATTTCTTTGTTCAGAATTAATATTGTCTACTTGACTCTCAGTTATTTGGTCAATTTAATTAAGTCTTTAAAAGAACAAATAGAATTATTTTAATCTAAAAAACGTTGTCCCAATTGAGTACAAATGTTCTATATCTGACCTTAGGATTTTTGCATTAGCTTATAATAAATTTGATGGCATTTTTTAATGAGCTTATTTTCGTGCAGCTTATTAAGTGGAAAGGAGTAATTTGTGTAAAATATATAGTAGTGCAATAAATACTGTAAATAATGAGTAAAATCCAATAGAAAAAAAGTAATACAGTAATTTTGACTGCTACTTATATTTTGCCATTATGTAGCACAAAAAGAAAGTTTTAAAAATTGAAGTGAGTTAAGTGTAAAAATAGAAACCAAACCTTAGCAGGATAAAAAAAACAACTTACCCGTGTCACATTGGTTGCGCAGCGTCGGGTCAAATTTGTCCCAGCACGAATCTAGGCCATTAACAGAATTTCCACTGTACATTTGTGTTATTGTAACAAGTTGAACAATAATAATAGAAAGCCTTCCGACCCTTTGTTCCTCATCAACTTTACAATCAGAAATTCGGTCCAATAATTTCGGAGTTTGGGCGGAATGCATGAAAATAATTTACAAACCGTGTGCCCATTAAAAAATTTCAATTAAGTCTAAAGGAAAGATATCAGTTAAACCAGCGAAAATCAAAGATGAGCATAAGGAGCAAAAATTACGGAGCCAATGTGAAACGTTAAATAAAAATTGTCAAAACATATCAGAGAATTAAACAAAATAAGGTAATTTCGACTTTGTTATTAAACAAAAGACCATGCAAAGTACGAAGTATGCATTTAACTCTCTCTTTCTAAAAATATTGGCGCATTAAAGCACTAAACGTTAAAATAACTCAACAATAAATATTTTTCTCAATACTAAATGGGCGATGAACAATTGAACAAAACTATTTTTTTGAATAATGATGCAATTATTTAATGCTAATGTTTTATAACATCACTGTATCTTCACAATATAATTTAACCAAAAGGAACGCAATCACATTATTCCAAACCTCCTAACACTCAAATGTTATAGAAGCCAAATTCCAGCGCAAGCTTTGTAATATTATCATTCCAGTTTTAATTTGCGTTATCCTTAACACTTTCCTTAACACTCCAGCAGTGATCTTGTAGAGCCAGCACGCAAAATTATTTTAGAGTTTTATTTCCAGGGTGCTTAAAAGCTTATAGTCAGTCAAGAATAAATGTCAACAAAATTTTGGTAAAAATCACATTCTGGAATACATGCTAAAACTTAAATGAAAAGTACTTTGAGAAATGATAGCAAACACTTAACAAAACAAGACATACAAATTTTTGAAAAACACTTTTGAAAAGGTGAACTTTTAGCCAATTTAAAAAATTGGAAAAAAAAGTTAAAAGACAGCCAAGAAAAAATTTATCGATTCAAAAAGCAACAAATTTTCAAAAGAGTGCAAAAAAAGAAAAGAAAAATAAATAATGTAAATTAAAATAAGCAAAACACAAATGGCACTTTAAGTGCTCCAAACTTATTGGCATTGATTCAACATGGCTGTGTAATAATAGGAACAACTTAAAATTACTCAAAAACTTTTTTGTTTGTAGGCCCTTTGCAGATCTGTAGGCTTATATTATTTCAGTAGTGGGTAAAGCCACCATAACCCTCTCAAATGACAATGCTATTTTCTAGCTGTCTGAAATCAGACAAAGAAAAATATTATGCAAAAACGAGAGAGTTATTAAGTCACTGATTATGATTTTAAGCCTAAATCGTCAATTGCAAACTTGCAAAATTTTGTTTTAACAAAAAAATTGTAGCTGACAAAAATTGTGGACTAAAATCGTGGCTTTATGATTGTCATCTCAATTGAATTCTTTGAAATCATGTAATTGGTCTCAAGAAAAAAATACGTCGGGCAAAAATACACAGACAAAACAACAAAAAGTCGCAAAATTACTAAAGGAGTGTAAAACCGTAGGTGCATTATGAATTTGAAATGGCAACCTATTAAAGTGAGATTAACATAAAACTTAAGCTAAAATGGCATAACATTAAAATCAAAGTTAGGCTTTATCTTCAGTTTTAATATTTATACATGCAAATGAACAAAAACCAAGCCCAATATACATCATTGGTAAGAATTTGCAACAACAACAATTTATTTGCAATACACTCAAATTCTTCAAAACCACGGTTTGGAGTTCATAATATGTTAAGGAAGGTGCATCAATTATTTCAAAAAAGGTGCATCAATTACTTCAATGAACTGTAGAATGGAATTTAAATGAATGAATGTATAAGCATGTGGCCGAATCAACTGTTCCCTTGCTAAACTCTTCCCTCTCCAACGTAACTGACTTAGAACTTCCTCTAGACACTACTGCGCCCTTCAAAGAGAACAATTGAAATGAGAGCAGTTGAAAGCATGTGCCACCTTAATTTATTTCAGCGTAGAATCCAAAGTAAAATGCGGAACATGGAACACAAGCAGAATTTTAACCAACATAAACAAAATTTTTTAAAGTTAAAAAAAACGTTAAAAGTTCAAACATAATTGTAAGAAAAGATTTTAGACAAATACAAGTTTCACACTCTGATGCCATCAATTTGGCTTTAATGCGTTCGATTTTCTGATAAAATAAAAAAAGCGCAATAACAACAACAAAACTTTTTGGACTACTAAAATTGGGAAATCAAAGCTTTCTTTCGTCAAAAAAAAAAAAAAAATTGAGAAAATCCTCCGGGAAAACACCGCCAAAAAATGGAAGCAAAATTGTCACTTTCCAAGCACTCAAAAAGAAAAAAATATATATCTTTTCAAGTCGGAATGTGTCAAACTCTATTTCATTATGTTCCCCTCAAACTCTTTATTAAAACTAGCAGAAAAAAAAGGGAGGGGGCACAAATGTGAAGAAGACGAAGTAAAGGAAAAAATTGTACGCAAATTTAACGTAGTCTCACATAACTGAGAAAAGTAAAATAAAGCAACAAAACAATCTTCACAAAAAAAATATTTAAATGAAAGTAAATAAGAAATAAATTTAAAAATTCAAAAACATTAAAAACAATATGTCCCCATTTTTTGCCGGTTGTTGGTAAAACAAACTAAACAAGGCAAGACGCAATCGTTCGCGCCGCAACAAAAGGCTTTCAACGGCGCGCCGGCTGTGTGAAAGTAAAAGAGGAGAAAAAAAGATAATTTCAATATTTTCCCGCCATATGTAATGTCCTCAAATTTAATATTTTCTTAAAAAGGGAATGAGACACTTTTTTGTATTTAGCATAACAAAATTTCCCTTTTTTTCCAGTTAGATTTTCTTAACATGTTGAAATTGCTTGTGGAGAATAATTCGTTTCAAATACATTAAAAATGGAGAAATCAAATATTTTTCATTTAACAGAGGCGTTTATTTTTTCGACATAGTTGAGCCGGTTAATTGAAAAGCTGGCAAAAAAGGTACACATTTGCTTTAAAAGAAGTTCAGTGCAAACTAAAATCGGAACAGACATTAGAGGGGTTTATGTCGGAATGGCTAAAAAAAAGCTGATATTTTGCCGAACAGACTGTAGCCCGGAAAGCTATTTTCGGTCGGTTTTTCCAAATATCCCAATCATTTCCCATAATTTAACATTTTGATAGAAAATAAAATAAAGCAAAATTTGAAAAAGCTGAAATTCGTTCAAAGAATATCCGCACAAAAATTTCAGATTAAGTGTGAGAAAAAGCAAAAAAAGTTGAAAAGATTTTTCGATGAGTTCGGACGTCTAAACCGCAAATAATTATGGCTATTTGAAAGTTGACTAAATATGATTTCAAAAAATACATCAATGATGTACTTTTCAATTTTTCGTACCACTTTGTGTCGTCCTCAAAACCTGAACACTTTTTTGGGACTTGAACAAAATAATAAAACAACTGAGAGCAAAGAAACGAAGGATCAGAATCTAAGCGGTGACTTTAATTTAATCAATTTTTTAACAACAAAATTTGATTCTAAAGAATAGGTGTTGCTAAAGAATAGTGTGAAGAATAGAGAAATAATTTAAGTGAAATGCATGAAGATAATAAGATATCCTTTTTAGTAAAAAGTAAAGAATAAAATTTCCCTTTTAATAAAGGGTAAAAATCGAAGCGAGACCGGAAAAAGGTGTCTAACCAGCCACCTCTCGCTCTTAAAAAAAATTCCCAATAATATTGATGATGAGATAAATATTTCCGTTCTGTTGTTGAATCGCAAGCATTGGGTCGAAAGCTTGCTACAGAAAAACTCCAAACTTGTATAAGCCCAATTTTGAAAACCAAAAAATACCAGCAGTGCGTAACACATTCGACAATTCACACAAATTCTGACAACTGGATAAGTGGGCAAAAATGTTGCGCGAAAGCGCGGTGTCTCGCCCACAGCCGCTGTGCCAAAACATTTGGCAGCGTTTTGTGACGCGGTCAAAGTAATAGTAAACGCGCCAGTTGGTTTGAACTATTTTCGACATTGCCTTGCTGTTATATTGCGTTGACGCGCACGTCGTTTTGTAGAGAGGATCGAATATGTCCAAGCAAGCCGCTAAAAAAATTTCTGATGCATTTAAATTATGGATTTGATTAAACCACAAAACTTGAATTATAAATTGAGTAAACAAAAAGTGCACCTAAAGGTGCTAAATCGCATGGATAAGTGATTAACTAATTACAGGATTACAACTAAATAAAAGTTAATGAAACTCAACTTCTACATAAAACTTGTTGCCAATGTTGCCAATGCACGTCTATTAGTGACCAATCATGAGGTAAACTTAAAATAAAGAGAACAAAATTAAGTACAAGATATTGTGGGTTTTGTTTACAAAAAAATATTACTGTCGGTTTTTATGCCAACCCTAGAAAAAATTTAACTAAAAAGGATAAAATTGATGGTCGGAACTTGTAGGTCTATTTTTAACTACAAAGGCCTATCCTTTTTGCGTTTTTGAGAACAAATAGGTCAAACTTCACAGCTTTTTGCCGCTTGTAGTTCACAAATTTAATTTTTACAAATGTTAACGCTTAAAATTCTCTGAAAAAAATCATTATTTGTATAAAAAAATTAAACATAAACAATTTTTTTACCAAGACTTAAGTTTTCTTTAGTCGCAACTGTTAAAAACCATTAGGCAAAAAACTAAACCGACCCTAAAAATGCTTATTGATGCATTTTAATTAAAGCAAAAATTCTAAATTTACTTTTGCATCATCCTGAGTAAAATAAACTAAAATAAGCATACCCGGATCACGGACACAAGCCCGACCATTGCCCGCATACCCGGGATTGCACTCGCAATCATAAGAGCCGTTCGTATTTTTGCAACGCGCATTTTTGTCACAGATATTTCGATTTATTGCCCGCATGAGCAATGCCGACGCCGGCTGCATTGTTGTTGAAATATTTGACAGCAGCATTGCTGTTGTTGTTGTTATGTTGTTGTTGTCGGCATCTAACATTTCGTAAATCAGCTTAGACTCTTCCGTCTCGCCGTCATCAACTGCGCATTCATCCACATCTGAACCATTCACAAATAGTCGATAGAAAAGTGAAAGAATAAGTGAAGAAAAACCTGTGCAAATGAAACCGTCGCCAATGAACCCAGCTTTGCATTGACAAATTCCGTTCCGGCAATTTGCAAACTCAGAGCAGTCGTTGCATTTGGCGCCAACACTTGTCGTTCCTAAAAAAAATTAAGGATTATTTTCAATTTGTATCATATTTCCAAAACTTTATGGTCTCGCCCATCCTTTTACCAAAATTACAGTGAACTAGGGTTATTGCAATGCATTTTTAAAAATGTAAAAACTAACTAATTTAAAACTTAAATTAAAATTAACTAAATAAAAATTTAAAATGGTATTTTTTATGAAGCATATTTTGAAAATATTTCACCTTCAAGTTTTTCCGTCTAAAAACATTCAAAGGTAAAACTACGACTTTTTTATGCTTTCAAACTAATAAAATTTTTCGTGCTTTCACCTACGGTATGTACATTTTTATAGTCTGTTCGCTTATTTAAATAGCTATTCCTTTTATATATTGGAAAATATAATTAACTACGGTAAATGATGGTTTTTTGAATTTTTAAATTTTGATACACTAAATGTAGGAAATCGAAAAATGTGATTTTTTCGAATTTTATTACACATCCACTAGACCTGCAACAATTGTTAGCAAATTTTTGAAAAATCCTAATTTTAGGGGAATTTTTTTCCTTAAAAATTACATTTTGTATTATTATGCTAAAAAAATATCCAAACAGAATATAGCTTACTAAAAAGGTAAATTAAAAAAAAACAAATGCACAAACTGTCATTTTAAAAAAAAAACTTTTACCTATTCCCACATAAACGCAATTCTGTCCTTTATGCACGTAGCCGGGTCTGCAGTCGCAACGATACGATCCCAACAAATTTGTGCAAATCGTTGTTGAAAAGTCGCAAACTGTTGCGTGAGCATTTGCCGATTCCTCACATTCGTCGCGGTCTAAAATGAACATTTATTTAATAAATATTGTAGCAAGGTTGTTATTCTAGACGGCTTTGCTTAGAGATTTGCGCACATTGCATTGAAAACATGATATCGATGATTTAAGAACAAAACAAACACTTAAAATATTATCAGACAAATGAAAAACAAACCAACGCATTCCCCATTGTCGTCCTTTTTATATCCATCACGGCATTCACACGAAAATTTGTATTTGGAATGAAACTTGCAGTATGACGTTCGAATATTACATTTGTCACATTCTAAACAACAAATTCAAACAAATAAACAATTTCAAAATCATTAAATTACCGATTTGCGGCGCAAGGCGCTCGCCGCAAACCTTACGGCACTGATAAAGACTATAGAAGCGATTTCCGTTCCCCGCACTACAACCGTGGTACAAAAATTTGGTGCAGACTCCCAGCTCTGCGTTGAAATAATACCACCATTGCGCATTGCTCGGCGTCTCAGCGCCGACTTCATTGGTGTTTGAGGTTTGAATGGGTATTATATCTTCTTTTTGGCCGTTGTGACAATATCCTGGATCAGCGTCGAACAAACACACTGCTAAAAAACTCAAAAATTGCTATACAGTTAATACCGTAACACATAAAAATTAATTTTTAAAAATGTTTTAGTCCTGACACGAAGAAGTGCAAAATATCAAAAAAAAATCAAAATTTTGCTGAATCCTTTCCTCAACAACCTACAGTTGATTTTTATTCAATTTCAAGTTACATTTTTAGGGTTAGATTGCTCCATTTTTGTATTTGCTATACGTACACAGGTTACTCAAATTCCAGTAAATTTACAAAACAATCCATTGCAATCAAAACAAAAACGGGCTGGAAAAACAGTGATTGGTCCTTGATCGCAAATCCATTGGGATTTTGATTTTATTTAAAAATGAATATTTAAATGATATAATTTTAAGGTTTTGGGATTTTAATATTAGACTTATACCATTCAAAGGCTCATAAAAGAATATTTGGGTAATTGTCTCTAAATTGAAAGAAATTATATTTATTCTCGCAAACCAAAAAACGAACGCCATTTATCATACATAATAATCTAAATTGACAAAATAACCTGGCATTGAGCTTTGGTCGTAGACCCGGAAGAGGCAATGTCGCTGACACGTCTCTTTTGTATTGAATCGATTCTGGTTTCCCAAACACCCTCCGTAGTTAAATTGTCGGCAATCGTTCGATTTGTCGTCCCAATACCATTTCAGTTGAAAGTATTGGCAAGGCCCGGGGTCGGATGCCATTGAGCACCTCTCCTCACTATTTTTATTGAAATCTAAACACAGTTTTTGGGTCATCATTTACTGTATCTCCTGCTGCAATTGAAGCGCTTTTTATTAGAAAGACCGTAATATGGATAAAGATTTTTATGTTGATAATCAGCGGCACTACACTGGTGAAAATGCTTTTAAACGCATCCACGTTTTTGTTAATATCTTGAAGTATTTACACCAGTGTGCTAACAGTTGCTTATAATATAAATTTGTATCCACTCAGCCAGCGACGTCTCCATAGCCATATTCCTCCAAAGCCAGAGGAACTTGGCCACGGTCTTCAACGCCAAATCAATAAGATGATTCGACGAGCTTCACGCTCAGAAGACGTCGCCACGACTCGATCATCGTGGATGTTTGGGCGGCACAAGAGATTTCTCGTGGCCAGAAACACACTACAGAAATGATCCTGTGAAGTATGATTTCAAATAATTCAACTTTCGATTGGGCTTTTGTTTTTCTCGATTCTGACAGTTTCTATAGGTTTGAAAGGGCGGCAGAGAAAGAAAGAAATTTGTTATTACCTAAAAAAGAAATGCCCAAGGCAGGAATCGAACCTGCGTTGCCACGGCCACAACGTGGAGTACTAACCACTATACTACTTGGATAATGATACATTACATTTAAGAGGATACCAATACCTTGTGGAATGACAAGTTCCCATAATAACTGTTGGAGTGAAAGCGTTTACTTTTGAAAAGCTGCAATATTTGCTGCAGAAAACTTAACGTATTTTCTCAAATAGAAACTTACTCTATAAAAGGAGTCGACTGTATTAGAAACTCACTCAATCCCCTCTTTGTAATAATTAATGCGCCTACGGTTTTTTTAACTTTTTTAATGTGTGAACAACAAAGTACTGTTTGCATCTAAAATGGCAAATATAACTCTAGCGACCAAAATACAAAATTACCTAAAGCCGAAGCCGAAGTGATTGAATGTAGAAATGAAAGAATTAACAAATATGGCCAACAAATGAAATTGAATAGCATTTTCAGATGCAATCTTATAATTTTACGTTAGAAAATCTATCTTAGACAACAATTACTTCTCGGAAAAAAAATTTCACAAATTTTTTTGGAGAAGATAAATGTAAGTTTGCCAAAGAAAATACAAACATTTTTTTTAATTTTTATATCTAATAATTTATTATGCATTAGACTTTTTATAAGCATTCAAACGTCTTCCAAAAATATGTGATAATGCGAATTTTTTTGCGGGGGAATGTATTAAAATTTAATAGAGAAAAGGAATAGGATGGGTTTTGTTTTTACTTTATCTTATAATATTGTGGGGAGGATTAAACAAAATAAATTTGAAAGGCAAAATGTTTTGGGTGACTATTACATATTTTTGGGGTTGAAAATGTTCGAATTGCCAAATTTTTAGTCATAATACTTGTAATTGTTGGCTATAAAGGGTAGGAGAGAAAATTTTGTCTAAATAGTTTTGGGTTTAATCAAATATTCTAAATTGTGTGAACTTTGTTATAAAGAAAAAGTTTAAGGGTTACGGTTATAAGACAGCGGCATAGAAGACATTTTGATACTTCACACTAAACTGCGTCTGAAATTTTTAAAAATGGTAGGAAAAGAAGACGGCAAACTAAAATATTCAAGGTCGTGCCACATTTGAACGGTTGAAATATAATATTTTGTTCTGACTATCCTCGGCGCCTTTCTTTTTTGGTGTTTTGACTGGCATCATTTTGTAAGGCATATTTTTTCCCTGCGTCTTTGCGTCCGGCGTCTCTTTGACTTGCATCTCTTGCATCCGGCGTCTTGCTGTCCGTTCCTTTCTGGCCAGCATGTTTCCTTGGCTGTTCCTGTTTGCTGCATGCCAAAAATTAAAAAGTCAAAGTTAAAGCGTAATTAAAAATATTAAAAAGTGAAAGCGTAATTAAAAAATTAAAAATATTGAGATGATTAAAAGTAAAAATATTAATGAATAGTTGAATCTTTATTCTTCAAAAAACAATTACAAAACCGGCAAATAAAACAAAACGCTTAAAATAAAGACAAAAAAAACGCAGCAACAAAAATTCGATAAAACATGCAAATTTTAAGACAAACAATTTTGCCTTCTTAAAAATTAGCATTATGGGTAAAGGCCAATTTCTGAGCAAATGGAACCTTAAAGTACCAATTGTTAATAATGAGTGTGTTTTGTCCTATCCCATTCCACAAAACATTTCTTAAACCGAAAGTGTAAGGGCGTGAGTAAGATTCTTTACAACACACAATTTGTGGTTTTTTTAGCTTTATCAAGCAAGCCTCACCTTAGAAACTCCAAGCAAAAATAAAGGAAAAAATGTTAAGTAGAAAGGACCAATCTCTTGAATAGTTCTAACCAGCCAATTTTCAAGCTTAGGCTTAGGATTGAACCGTCAAAAAATTTAAAACAAAAATTTTTGTTAGCAAAAAAAAATATAAAAATTTTAATTCATAAAAATTCCTTTCGATTTTTCTTGTTGATTGTGCACAAGTGGCGGATGGTTGGCCGGCCGTGCGGGCAGTTCTAAACAAATTCAATAAACTGCACAAACAAACAGAAATCTTAGCCCATAACAGGACAAGGATAATTTTAGTCAGCGTAAGTAGTTCAGGAACAACATTTTAGTTCAAAGAAAATAATTTGTAAAATAATACTCATCAAATACGGCAACATAGTAAGCTTTGCGGCCTCCCAATTCAACAAACATTTAAAAAATGCAAAAACCCATCAAAATGGTATCTTGGAAATTGTATTGTTTCAGAAATCCTCTGGATAGCCGGCAATTAAAGGAGAGGATACTAGAGAAGAAGGCTTAAATTAAGCAAAAAAAAACTTAATTATGCAATCATTTTTCAAATTGGGGCATTATCAAATAGGGGAGAGAGTCTAAAATAAAAAAATTGCGACTTTTTTTTTATAGAAAATCGGTGGATTTTTTGGAAAATAACTTAAAAAAAATTACACAATTAATAGGTCAGATTGTAATGGCTTTATAAATTTTGCTTCCTTTCACGTATTTTTCATTGCTTTTTTTTCAGAAACGCTTTTGGCCCAAGTAGTATAGTGGTTAGTACTGCGACTTAGGCATTTTTTTCATTTTTAAGACCATTTCACAAATGATGTTTTGACAAAAGCAATATTTTATTACTAGGCCATTTTTTTGTCCGCAACAGTTTATCCGTGACCTGGATAGAAACCGGAGAAAATGACGTCAGAGAAAAATTGAACGATTAAATAAAACATAATTGATTTAGTCGTTCTGCGTCTTTTTGTCCAACTACTAACTGTTTCGGTCCTTTTTTTACATTCCCAAACAACTTACCCACGGCTGGTCCATTGTCCCCATATTGCGGACAATCTAAAAACTGACAATTACTCATACAACAGTGTTTTAAGAAAACGCAGACCTGTTGCATTTGCTGCTTTGTTAACGCGTGGCCAAACATCACCGACTTGCGACAGGCGCGCGATGCAAATATTTTGCGCAATTTCGCAGGCCGATACATGACCCCCGGAAAGTCGGCAAGCACTCCCACAATCTCTTCAATATCTAGAACAAAAAAAAAGAAGAAATGATTTAAGCGGAAAAAACGGCGCAAAAAGATATTTCCGAATGGTTTATTTCGAAAGCGTTAATCTACCGTAAGAACGTTATGTCAAAAACGTAAAAAAAAGACGCGCTATTATAATTCAAAATTTTTATGGTAAAAAAAATAATTATTGAAAAGGCAATTTTGTATAGCTTTTGCTAAAAGCTTATCGCGTTAGTCCGATGTTGTTAAAATATTTAGCATAATTATAACTTTGCAGCAAGGATCCTTTAGTTTTTTTTTCATAAAATGGAGAAATCATAAAAATGCAATTTCTTTTAGAACTTTTTCGGCTAAAAAGTATAGTAAAAGCAACTCCTTCTTGGCTTTAAATAAAAAATAAAATCACGATAGCTTACTTTTTGTTTTTAAAGCTTGAAAAATTGCCAAAATGAAATTATGCTAAAACAGCTAAAAGAAGTACACTTTTTTTTGAACTAAAATGCTTGGCCAAATACCTCCAATATTATTCAAACTTCAAGCCAATTATATGACTTTTTAAAGCCATCAGATGGCTATGTCAATTGTTGCCCTGCATGTCCCGGTTAAACATCTTGTTTAAAAAATTAAGCAAACCACCGTTGGCTAACAAAAAAAAACTGCAAAAACTGCTTCCTTCCTCTCAATGTAAAATAAGGATTGAGCTGCCTTGCCATTTTCTGTTTAACGCCTCTTCACCAACAATAAGTTTAGTCTTGACAAACAAACATTATGCCAAACAGCAAAACTTAATTAAAACGCATTTTTCGACAAAAATATTTGCAATAAACGTTTTCAAATCTGATTTTGAAACAATTTGCCTAAAAATTAAACAAACCCTGATTGTTAAACTGCCATCCGTGCAAAACGGGAACGGAGACTAGCTGTACACGCCGACCAATTTCCGCTAAACACTGTCAATCCTCTCTATTAGTATTAACTAAAAAAATGTAAAAAAAACCTTCGTCATTAAACACAAAGTCAAATCCGTTGGCACGAAAAATGTCCATGTTGTCGCGGAGAACGCTTTCCTCTACGGCGCCCAACTCCAGAATTTGTGGACTAAAAAAAAAAACAATCAGTAATTATACCTTAACAATGTCTTTATGGCTGAATATATTGATTTCCCCTTGTAATTAGATGACATGATCCTTTCGAAGTCGGAACCACGCTGCTCGGCGTAAGCACGTCTCGGCTTTTGTGACGGAAATACATTTGACAATATGCAAATATATAATGCAAACCTTATCAACTTCTGAGTCGCAATCTGGGCGCGCCGCTTGAAGCGCTCAAAGTTGAACTTTTCGTCGCTTGCGTGCTGATCAATCATAAACATTTCATTGTTTAACCGCGTGAAAATGAAGGCGTTGTTGAATTGGCCAATCACTTCCATTTTGGCAAAGTCTTCAAGTCTAGAAATGGTACATTTATAATTTATTAACTTGCAACTTTGGCAAAAAGTTCCGACTTGATTCGTTATACGGTAGGCAAGTTACGGTAGCTTCAAAATAAAAGTTACTTGGAGTGTCTATTATAAAAAGTATTGATTTATAGTTAGTAGAAGATACATTATTGCTATCCACTCTTTACTTCTCAAAAGATAAACCGCTAAATAGACTTACGTAAGCATAAGATTCAAGCTTTGCTCGCTTTCTCCCACAGACTCGCCAAAGTCGTCCACATTTCGGTCTTCAACGCCAACATTTACATCAGAAGGCGGTTGTCCCTCGATCTCACAATACACATTTACTTCTTGGCCAGCTGAACTAGTTTTCAGAGTTTTCCGCCGCAAAACCATTTCCCTGAGTTTGTCCATTCCGGAAATTTCTAGCGTCTGTTCCGGACGCAAAATATTCGCGCTTTCCAGATTACCGCATTGAGCTTCAGCCAAGCCAGAATCAACGACAGCTACATTTTCCAGCTCTTTCAGTGTCTGAGTGCTGCTCAAATTGGCCAACTCTGAAAGCCCTTCGACCAATTGCTCCGCAGAATTTAAGCCAACGCATTCAACTTCTTTGCCAAGAGCGATATCCATCTTAGACTTCAGGTTCACGTCGTTCAAATCCATTTCCACTGGAGCGTCATCCTCATCCAATGTAAGCTCTAGTGGCTGAATCGGAGGCGGGTTGGAGGACGGAATCTCTTTATTTTGACTTAATGAGACAAACGTCTTTCTGAAACACAGTGAAATTAGTCAACAAAAATTATAAAATATTATGATGTGTCAAATAAACGATTTGCCACCAACTCGCGCTCCCCTAATGCGAGGTCGGATCGTTAGCTAAAATTATACACGAGTTGATGGGGCCCAATATGTTAATGCAAACATACAGAGGTGGATGCAAGTTAGTAGAGCGCAAAATAATAATGCGCAAGTTGGTAAGTATAGTTTAGGCGCAAGGCATTTATTTACCAAAGATACACCAGATTGCAGTTGGAAAATCATATGCGATCCGTCATAGCCATTGTAAAAAGTAATAACGACCAGTCTGTTTTGTTGTCCGTTGGACAGCTGTCCAATGGTAATTTTACAAGGATGAAATTTAAAAGTGAATAAAAATGCCAAAACCCGCTAATTTTACAATTTAAAAATAAATTACGGTAGCTCATTTTTAAACGTTTTTTAAATTTGAAAAGTTCTTCGATGTAATCTACAAATTTGTTACCTTTTAGAACAAATATATTTGTTGCTGTAAAAAAAGCAAATTTGAAATTCTGGTAAAAAAATAAAAATGTTACTGTAGCTCAACGCAAGTATAAAATTCGGGAGAAAAACACAAGCAATTACTGCAGAAAAATTTCAAATCTAAAATAATTCGAGCAAAACCATAATTACTGTAAGAATAGAATTCATCATCGTCTGTGTAATTCAAGTAATTTCGTATCAATGCAATTATCAATCAATTCAATAGCGTAACTTCAGTGCATCAGGTTTAGCCAGTTGGCTAATTAATATTATTTTGTTCGCAAAACCTCTTCAAACTTAATTTCATCATTACAACAGCCAAACCGCTAAGTGAGAACACAAAAAGCACACAAAAAATTACCCCATTAATAGAGCAGCGCTCACAAATTCACTACTATTATTTGACGACGAAACCGGACTGTTGGCAACTACGGTAGTCGTCGCCTGACTGGCGTCAGAAGTCGTCCTTGTCGATTTGAACGCATAGGAATGCAGGGTTTTCGTTAGCGAATTTTTCAACGACTGCGACAATGTTGATGCAACAGATTGATGTCTTTGAGCCGTTAGACTCGGACGGCTCAAACCGTTTCTTTCTTTTTCATTTTCCGATACTTTACAGACACTAGGTAAGCCCTGATTGCCAGGCAATACGTTTATAACAATGTTCTCGTTATTGGCAAGCGTATCGTCATCCGCGTAGTCAGTCGGCTCTAAAATGTTTAAAAAAAGTGATTGCTTCAAAATCATTGATTATACGTATATAATCAACTCGCAAACATACATTCGTGACACAAATGACGTCTTTTACGTAAGAGCTGAGCTCTATTCCAGGAAATATGGTATTACAAGGTATTACTATTTTGAGTTTTTCTCCATTAACGACTTTTTGAGTATAAAACAGTGTGCTAGAAAAAACACGCTAGAATATTTTAAATCATCTCAAAGCCGTTCATTTACTCCATGCTTTTGGAACATTATTCTTCAATTTTTTGTGTTAGAAGAATCAGACATCTGTCCAGCATTTTTGTGGACTAAAAAGTGGTTTGTTTAATCGCCATAGACTTAGTGTTAATTTTGAAAGGAATTACTAACTAGCGGCAATGTCAATTGACGACAGTTTGTGGCAAACAACTCGCGATAAGCGGCAACATGCCAATGAATGACCGTAAACCAGCAATAAATCAACCTAACTGCCGCAACTTCAAAGTGTCGAAATTCGACGTTTGAAAGTTAGCTATGCCGCAAATTGTTACGTTTCCGTTTTTATGCTGAATGCTAAAAGTGCCTGAACCTGTCTAAAGTTTATGAATAACGTAAATAAAAATAATTTTCTGGCAAGAGGAACAATGCGCATATGACAGACCGGCTGCTGCGGCGGCCATCTCTTTTCAATTTTCTAAGAATACACTAGTTAACGTGTTAATGTTGATTTATTTGTAAAGAATCATGAGATCCGAAAGGCTTGATCAAAGGAATGAGCAATTATAAAGGAGTAAATTTAAAAAAATACGATAAAGTCCTCATTTTCTCGATTTGGCTCAAATTTAAGTCAAAAATTACCATTTTGAAGCGACTCCATGATCAAGCAATCCTCTAGAAGTCGCCGTTTGCGACTCGGCTTTTCGCCGGGCGCCAAAAACACAGAGTTTGACTGAGGATGGCTCAACGTTCGACTGTCTTCCAAATCCAGATTGCTGCTGGCGGTAGAGTCATCTAGCTGATCAAAATCATCGTCTTCCATTATGCCATCCGAACTCATTTGCGTTTGAAACCAGGCATTTGCCACGCTCTTTTGGATGACCGGAGGAGCTACACAACGTTTTGAATTGGTTAAAGCGGCAGCGCCACGATGACAACTTCCATTTGTTTTCGCAAATGTAAAAGTCAGAGAGGAGCGAAGTTTAGCGAACAGCTCCTTTTCGTGCTGGAAGAAGACTGTCCGCTTGTCCGGACTCACGTTGACGTCCAGTTTTGCTATAAAAAAAAATGTACCCTTAAAGAATTTCACAATGAATAGTTCGAATTCGGAAAAAGTTTATTTAAAACTGCCGCCAAAATCTAAAAAATTATCGTTCTTGGCGTTATGCTTTTTGTGGCGCATTACAATAGCTGAAAAGTAGAACGCAATTTTTCTTATTAATTTTTGTATATTTTCAAATTGATTCTAATTTTGTCTTTTCAAGAAAACGTAATGCAATAAAAATTTAAAAATTATTAATTTTTTTTCCAAACACATTTAAACTGCTGCCATAAAAGCGCCAAAATTTTTAGTCATCGGCGTTATGCTTTTTGTCGCAAAAGTGCGTTACACTAACTTTTATTTTTGTCCGTGCATTTTTTTGCCCACGTTTTATTGTCCCGCTTCATTTTGTCCTAGAGCCCGTTAAATATATGCCAATTTTTTTAGAATTATAAGTCCCTCACCTGGATCGACGTCAATAAACAAAATTAGCATGCAATATTGACCGCGATTGAAGCTGTTGTATACTTCATTCACAATTCGATTAACCTAAAATAAGCTTTTTTATAAAAAAAAATTTAAATTAAACTGGATTCAGCCAAACCTTCAATTCAAATTCCCTTCAATTCAAATAAGCTACGCAACTGCAAAATTGCGTTTGGCTTAAGCATTCAAATGTCAAAAATTTATGTGATATAAGCATCAAAAAAAGTACTTTTGAAAAGTCAACGGGACGCTTGTTGACATAAATAAATTGTCGGTCGGCGGAATTGCGCCCACAGCCGAATTCACAAGAGCTCACGTAACCCGACAATCTACAAAAAAAACACAAGAAATAAGTCGTTTTAAAGATGCTTAAAGCCCCAGAGGTCAGACATTATTAACGACCCAAGGTACAAATAGCTTCAATTGTTTAATGATACCTAGTTTTCAAAAAATAAGCTTGCACTTATCTTAAAATTAAGCATGTGCATAAACTTGGATCTAAACCGAAAACTTGATTACGAGCGCAAGTTTAAGCTTGAGATTATGCTTTATGTTTATGCTTCGAACTTGGGCCAATAAAAAAATAAGTTTAAATAATCTTTAGACTAAACAAGCAAAACAAAAGCTAAAGTATTACGTGACATACCGGATTTATAAGTCGGCTAAAATTGAGGACAAAGTTTAAACAGTTCAGGCTAAAGGTTAACCTTATAGCATTGTTGTAACCACATAGACTTCGCTAATCGGAAAAACAAGAAAAAGCCTTACTTTACATCGTCAAAAATGTTTTGGTCATTTGCCAAGTCCACTTTAACGCCGTACAAAGCTTGCGTTTCAGCATCTGGAACCGACTCTTCAATGGTCAAAATGCTAGAGCCTTTTTCTGCTTTTACATTACCAAACAAGCTCAAAATGACCTAAAAAATATTAAATTTGACGCACGATCCCAAAATCAAATGTGTTATTCATCCCGCGTTATATGGAAGGAGATGGCAGAAAATAAAAATGGATATAAACTTTTTATTTCATACTCCTTCAAAATATGTACGTCTCTGATATGTGGACGAAAAGACACGAATTTAAAAATAAAATTTATTATGATGGAATATGTTTTTTTAGTTTTTAAAAACACATTACGGTACATTTATTTAAAAACACATTACAATACATTTTTTTGAAAACACATTACGGTATATTTTGTGTTGTTTATTGAATTAATGTCAACAAATTATAAAAAAATATTCCGTTACAGTAATTTTTATTTTTGGATAAAGCGGAATCACATTGACCGCGCTTTTTTGTCCCAAAGCCCTCATTCCACAACTCCACACAACAATTTTCAGTTTTGTCTAAAGTTCTATTAGTCTGCGTCCATTTGGTACGTGCATTTTCCGTGTCAGAGTTAAGGGAGAAGTATTAAAACCCACAAAATTAATTACTGTCATTTACTTTAATATGTTTTACTATTTTTTAATATTGGAAATGCCATTTATTGAACGCTAAAATTTTAATACCTCTTTTAAATTGGCGCAATTTCCAGGCGAGGAAAGCATTTGAATACGCTTCCTAAAATAAAGAAACATAAATTTTTATACTTCCTAGTTAGACAACTAAAAAAGATTTACCCATTTACAGTATTTGAGCAGTTAAAACGGCAATCGGTTCGGGACAACGCAAAGGATTGCACAGCCGAAAGCATTTTTAAAAACTCACGGCGCGAATTTCTTACAAATTCTTGACGGCGGACGGGAAGCGGCAAAAACAATTTGACAATCAAAATTGTTGTTCCCACCTAAAGAAAAAGCTTTGGTGCTATGCGAAGCTAGTTAAAACTTTTGTGCTGTAAAATTTTGAATGAATACGCAAAAAGGCTTCAAACTGAAGATTCTATTAGGGTTGAAAGAATATGGTAGCTCGAGAATGAAGCAAAAATTATAAAGCAACAGTATCATTATTTCCAAAAATATAACAGATAAAAATTTAATAAACAAAATATATACCTGGCGAGGACATGTCTCGCGTTTTACAATAACACCATGACGATCAAACGTTAGGCGAGTGGCCAATTGGGACGTTGAATGGCGAGTAACTATTGTCAACTCACTAAAAAAAGTATTAAACGCAACAAAAATTTTAAAACAATTTGGTAAAAAAAAGGTTTATATTTTAACTTTATTTTAGATAATTTGATAATACTGTGAAGAACAGCTTTTACTAAAATTCAAAATGACATCAGGTAAATTTAGCTTAAACATGCATGAAACTTAAAATATTGAGATCCCAAATCTTTCTGATTTCGATAATTTGCTCACAAAATTCTGAAAATTACAGCAAAAGCCTGAATAAAGAAATTGACTCATTTTTCAGACTCAAATGCAGGCAATGTATGAAACGCATGAAAAAAAATTAAAAAGACAATTTGGAGAAAAAACATAGACTGGCTCAGTTGGTTGTGTAAACGTCAAACGAAAGTCAGAAACACGGACCAACCAAAGTACTCATCACTGCCATTAATTAAATTATACACAAAGCAAGCGGAATTGAAACACAGTTATCAGAAAACCGGAACAGAGATCCCATCCACTTTGACACAAGAACATTGGCTGAGAAAGCTTTTATTTTCATTTAATTTTTATCTATTTTTCTTTTTTCTGACAAATTAAAAGAGAAGAATAATTTTGCTTTTGTCCCAACACGAAAATATAAATATGTATTTATTTTGAAATTTTTTTTTGGATTTAAAAAAATTTTGTTTTCTTCTCCGTTTGATTTCTTCGATAGTCAAAGTTAGACTTCGCAAAAGCAGAACAAATTTTTTTAGGAATTTATTTTTCTTTCTAAATTAGGTTTGGAATAAAATTAGAGTCAAATACTTGCTAAACTTTTTTTTTTACCTTCATAAACTTTTGACTCTAATTACCTTTTGATCCAATAAGTAAATATAAATAATATTTTATGCGATTCAATTTCTTTTTTCGATTACAATTGTGTTTAATTAAAACTTATATCTGATTACAAAACGTTGTTTTCTGTTAACTTTAACAGTAAATAAAAATAATTAATTAATGAGGCTGCTACATGAATAGAATGTTTCACTTTCGTATTTTATTTATCAACTCAATTTAATCAGTTTCTGTCGTAGAAACAAATTTTCTCTCCAAACGAAAAAATACCTCATTGGGGTTCTTTATAACAAAGCTAAATTTTTCAAGCTAAAGTTTTAACAAAGTTAAACAAAACCTTAATGCCGCTAAAGCGTTCAGTGCCTCACCACGAAAGCCAAAAGTGCTGAGAAAATTGAAATCCGAAATGGCAGAAAGTTTTGAAGTACTATGAGGCTTGCCTAGAAAAACCATTAATATGAGCTTCTCCAAACCAATATTTTGGAAGACTTACACAAAAAATCAAAATTACCCTCCAATATACCAGTCCCATTGTCAACCAACTCCAAAAGTTCGGCGCCGTTATCCTTGACCCGAATGTCTATATGAATAAAAAAAATTATGTAGCTCAAAGAAAGTGTAAATAAAATATATAAAAAAACCGATATTCGTGGCGCCGGCGTCCAATGCGTTGTCAATGAGCTCGCGACAAGCGCCTGCCAAACTAATGACTACTTGTCCAGTACAAATCCGCCTCGTCACTTCCGCTTTTAGTTGGCAAATTTTCCCATTAGCATTTTCTCCATTCCCAGCGTTCATAGTTTAAAAAAGAATAACTGAAAGAAATTAGTCCTCATTTCTTGTATTCATTTACAAGAAATATTAATTTTTTCCAGTTTAAAGTAGTTACTGTAATTTTTTAAAAATAATATTATAGGATGTATGCTGGTTTCAAATTTTTTTTGACAAATTCCTATTCCACATAATGGAAAACTTATGGGAAATGAAATTTACAATTACGCTTCAGATTAAGTCATAATTAGCACATACCAATTCGTCCTCCTACCTAAATTCTACACGATACTTTTAAACTTGTCCTCGATTATATTATTGAAAAGAGAACAAATGCCCAATAACTAAATTTGTAAGCAGTCAAACTTTTCAGTAAAACCTCACCAAATTAACGAAATATTTTATTGTCAAAAAATCAAAATTAATTTAGAGAAACAGAGTAAAACAAAACAAATTTAACAATAGGGTAAAAGGGTAAAAGAGCAAATTTAATGAACAATTATAAAAATTCAATCATTCGTAAAGAAATAATAAAGCCGTTAATTAGAATATAAACAATCAATATCGAGTCAATCAAAATACTACCAAGAAAGTCAATATTTGTCCAAAACTTAACAAGAAGGCGTTAACCGACCATTAAAGTTTAGAATAAGACTCACAATCAGTAAGTTTTTAATTGTAGCACAGTTACTTATGCACACAAACCCACGATTTTAAGACATTTTAGTTCGACCAGACAAGTGAACAAGATAATTGATCCATAGGGTAATCAACAATTTAACAAAAGTGACATCATTTGATAACATTTAAGAAAAGTGACGTCATTGGCAAAGATATGAGGATGTAACTGACGTCAGTTTCAAAAGCTTAAGATAACTGACATAATTTGTAGAATTGAAAAATTAATTAAATTAACGTTTCCAAGAGTTTAATCAAAAAGCGCTATTTTGAAAAACAGTTGGAAAAGTATGTTAACAGCACTTGTTGCATAATGCGAAGTAAACAATTCACATACGCAAAGCCCAAATAAAGGGCATAAGGAAAACAATTAAACTCAGGTTCAAAAGCTCCTCCAAGAAAACCCAACGTTAGTCAAGCAATTTCCCGTCAAAAAAACGTCAGAAAATGATTGCGCAAGCGTTCAACTAATGAATCCTCCAAAATTTCGTAAATCACTTTGTGATTCCAATACACAAAATACGAATTCTGTAAACACTTGACGGAACATAAATATGAACTTCACATTTTCTCAAATATTGTGAAAAAGCCGCAAGTCTTACAGGTCTTTGAATAATTGTCGCGACCGGCATTGTATACTTCAGCATCGAATTCGTGCTCATGCTTCTCGCCGGGAGCCAATTTCAGTTGTGGTACGCCGCAAATCTAAAAACAAAAAGTTAAATTCAAAAAAATTTTTTGGAAAAAAAGAAAAATATTACTTCTTTGCGCATTTGCTTAATTTTCTTTTCAAAACGCTTTTCGACCATTACTTCGCGGTTGCGCGACTTTTGTAATTTCATATCCTCCAACACCTCCCATGATCCGAACAACTCTAAGGCTCTCTCTTCAACCTAAAACACGTATATAAAAAAGCATCGCAATATATTTTTAAATAACAACGCTGAGAAAAAATTAAAAAACCACCACCTAAATTGATATTTACCCTGGTAAGGCTTTTGGCTACCAAAATTAACAGCTTGAATTTGGCTTAGCTTAATAATTATATCAAATTAATAATATGTTTCTGATTTTTTTATTCAAACTTTTTTTAATGTCAAAGCTACAGAATGTGTCAAAAACCCATTCATTGACCCTTCCTATTCAATAGTCAATTGGCATTTTTGTTAAACTTTTTTAGCTCTTTTAATGCCCTTTCCAATGGTATATGTCGGGATTCAAAACAAGCAGAGGCAATTTAAATAAAAATAGAATCAGTTTCTAAAAAAAATTGCCCGTTGATTCATAAAATATTGTTTAATGACTCTTAGCTAAAGCTTAACAAGTAGCTCAAACTTTGATGAAATTAAAACCGCTAGATATAGAAATTGAAAACTGCAAAAACATGTAATGAGCTAAATCTCAAAAAAAAGCATCAAACTGGATAGGAATAATCTGAATTAGCCAATCAAGACTTATAAACTTAAATGCAAAAGGCGGAAGCATTTAATGTCCTTTCAAAAAAAAACTCACTTGACATTTGAGGTACAGCTTCATGTCGCCGTAGCGCGGATTATACGGGTTTTTTTTGGAAATAAATCGGAGCACCGGCTTGCGCAAGTCCAAATCGCTGTCCTTCAACAAATACTCCTTCTTCGCTTCGGTTCGAGCCAACATTTTGTGTTTTCCCGTGTCGTCCCTGAACAACTGGTTATAAACAAGGACAAAATTGATCCAAACTTCAAAATCCCATCAAAACCATGCGCCACAAGCTTTTAAAAGAAAACTTAGAAAAAAAACCTGCAAATGTCGCAAACTGGATAATTGAATTTTTCCCATAAGAAAGAGTCATACAACGGCTTATCGCATTCGGCGCATTTGTCCGGCGCGGAAACGTGTTCAAACGGACGATTTCTTTCTGAATATAACAGCCTGTATCACTTTTTTATTATACAGAGTTTTAAACTCGCTAAACATATCAAAGCACAGTATTTACTTGTTTATGATAATCAACCAACAGCAAAATATAATTAAATTATTTCATAAATTGAGAATTTTTCGCATTAAAGCCTATGAAACTCTTACATTTTATAAACGTTTAAACGAACATTAAATGTCTACAGCACAACATTTTTTTTGCCAGTGAGCCATCATGCCTACCTTAGCCTGGTTTTAACCATTTTCAAGATGATATTTTTTAAAAAGAATTCAAATAACAAATATAACACAAACAGAAAAACTAGGAAACAAAATTGAACTTTCGATAGGAAAAGCACATAAGCATGTGTGGGCAATTAGAATATTCGAAAAATTAACAAAAACCACAAAAAAATTTCAATTTAATTTGCAAAAAAAAACTTTTTTGAACAGCCTCCGCAATGCGTTCCCGAGTCTCCTCATAGTTGTCGTCGTCAGCGTCAAAACCACCAGCCGTGAAATACGACTCCTGGTTTTGTCTGAAAAGGAAAAAAAAACATAAAATTAAATAAATCAATGCAAAAACAACCTGTAAAGTTTCTCGACAATAGGCATGTGGCTTGAGCCGGCTTCGTCTGATCTTCTTTTACTCATAGTTTCTAAAAGACAACGACGATTAGTTCCAAGATGGAATACAAGTTGTAATCGCATGCAATAAATGCACGGCGCGGTCAACACAAAAACTTTTGCATTGACAATAGCAAAATTTTCCCCAACGTTATTCCAGCAAAATCATTCTTTGATTTAGGGTTACTGAAACGACTTGAAAAGAGGAACAACGAGATGAAAACGTTGTTAAGCCAGGGTTCGACAGACAACTCAAATTGATCGACTATTTCTTTATAATTAGTATGCCTAAGTCCTGGAAAGCGAAAGAGGTCTTAAACAAAAATTTGGTAGTTTTTCCAAAAAAAATTTTCCGCGAAAAAATTGGAAAATTTTGAAATTTTTTGAACAATTTTTTGCCGCTAATTTAAAACTATTGAATGAGCGCTTTGTACGCTACAAAGCGCATACAAGTCCTTATAATATATTTAATTATAATAATGTAAATAACCAATCTTAAAGCTATCGAAATTACAGTAACAGATTTTTGTTACGTAAATGGAACTTTGTTTATATATGTTTTATCACATTAATTATGATTTTCCAAAAAATGCTTAAAAATGGTTAAAGAGATATTTTTTTAGAATCTAAATGCAGAGCAAAGTGAGACATTTCTAGATCTTTTACTAACATATGGTGCTCAAAAATCAGTATATGACAGCGCTATCGAAAAATTAAAAATTACACATTATATTGCCCATTCCATGTCTATTCTATAAATTTTTTATTGAACAAAAATTATGCTTTGGCTTTTTTTTATTTTGCATCTTTTATTTATTTTATTTCCAAATTCTCCTTTAAAATGTAATATTTACAAATATAATTAATACAATACATGCATGTGTAAACAATGTTATTCCTGTTTTTGTGTGATATAAGATATAAATTTGGCTTTAAGTATGGATTAAAAACCCAAAAACAATTCAAGATGACTAATTAAATCACGAAGACTCGCGGACAGTGTGTAAATGCTGGTATCCGGTAACACGAGCAAAGTATAAGATGATGCAAGTTGGGCTAGAAATAATAAATATTAGGCTGGTAAAAAAAACCGACAAAATTTAACTTTTTTTCAACTGTTTAAAGATTTGTTTAGAACAAATAATTTTAAACAATATATTCACCACTGAGATCAATAACCTTTGCCCATTTATTAAGTAGAACACCAATGCCTTTTTTCCAGAACTCAAAAGACTGAGATTAAAAAGGCAATTTGAGGTCGTCGTACTTGTGGTGCTTGAGCGGTCTGAACAAGTAGCAGTCAGAAAGCGCAATGTACAGCTAGTACGGCGGGTGAGCAACCGGGTGCCAGCCAAGTCCGGTTATTTTTTGCCAAGTTTTTTGCTAACATTTGGTTGAGCAATTGCCGTGAAGCAAGTGGGCTGTTAAGCGTCTTGGACGTTTTTCTCGCATTGCATCAGCCAACTTCTGAAGCTGATCGATGTAAACAAAAGCTGTGACAGTCATGCCTATGGGAAACAACTCGTTGTAGATCGGCCCCTTCGCATCCCACCAAACACATAAAAGATGTTTGCGCTGATGTAAGTTGATCTTCGGTTGAGCTCGTGATTCTGCGTTGAGCCAAACGGCGTGCTGGCCATTGTTGTCATAGACTACCCAGATTTCATCACCATTCACCAGATCCGCAAAAAAATTCCTTTCAATGCGGTTGAAAGAGCAGCGACTCAGATGTTCACACGTGCTTGCTTGTGGGCTTCGGTCAGTTAATGGAGGATCCATTGCAATAGAACTTTTCGGTAACCGTGTTCTTAAAGATGGTTTTCAACAATGACATGGGAGCCTCCAATTTACAGTAATATTTCATTGGCACAGCCGGATAAAAAGTCCATTTTAATTACATATTGACTACTTTTACTTTGATTCTGATTTTTTCGAAACAATAAAAAAACTCACACAACAGTAATGAGATAGGCGAACGACGCATAGCGAAAAAATGCTTGCAAGAAAGAATCGCTTTTCCGCTTCGGTGGACGCTTATATAGTTTCACACTTGGCTTAAACCAAACATTTAATTTGTGTAAATAAAATGATTATACGTAAAATATTACAAATTTAACGATGATTTTACAATTACTTATTGGCAGATCATTTTTTCTGATGTTGTCGTTGCGAAACGCCATTACTCTTAAATGATCAAAAATTTGGCAATTAATTTTTTTCAAGACGGCGTGTGGACAAGGCACGCTAGACAAAAATATTTACAATAAAAAAAAAATTATTAGAAAGAAAATTAATACACTGGAGTAATTTTTCTTAATTGTTTTTAATTTTTTGACACGAATACCGGAACCAATACAACAAGTACTATATTGTGTTAAAAAATTGAAAAAAATCCAATGGTATTTATTTTTTCCTTAAATTTGAATCCTTTTGTCCGTCCGTTTTTTTGCGCACACCTTTTTGTCCTAGAACTAATATGTACAATAAAGCAATGGATTTGCTGACATTTAAGACAATTATTAACAATGCATTCAATGGTTTGGCGGTTAATGTTTTCCAGACGGGAAGCCGGACAAAAATAATTAGAAAAAAATTAACAGAAAAAAATTTAATACCATAGAGCAATTTATCTAATTTTTTTTCCAATTTCTGACACAAATATTGTAAGCAACAAAAAATTTACCATATTTAAATTAAAATACAAAAAAATGATGCGATTATATTTAGTTTTGTTCTTAAATTTTGCATCCTTTTCCACGTGCAACAAAAGCAACGTAACAAACAAAACGAATTTGTATTGTAGGTTAAACAAATTAACTTATTAATTCCAAAACGCTTGTTAAAGCCTGTTATAGAAGGCCAAACTGAAAAATCGATTGGACGCATTTCGGACTCAAATGAAAATTGAGAACTTTTTTAGATTGACCCCACAGATTTTTCACTTTTTTTACTTTTTTTTTGAAATTTTTGTTCATTTTTTTATAATGTTATATTGTAAAAATAATAATTATTTACTCACAAATTATAACTGAGCAATTTGAGACACTAAGTAATAAAAACAATTAGGCCCAAAAAAGTTTTTATTCATAACTAAACAACAGTGAATCTGAGATTTTTTTGCGATTTTTCAATTTCTGCTATGCACTATCAATGCTATTTGTGTGACATTTTGTCTCTGGGTCTTTTAAGTCAAACCAATCAACTTTTGCATTTTAAACAATAAGAAACAAAACGCGCAATTTCATTATCTATTAAAAATCAAATTTCCTGGTTTTAACGCGCAAATACGTATAATTACAGTAGTTCATATGTAAATACACGTATGATTACAGTAGTTTATATTTAAATACAAATGGTTTTGAAGTTTGTTTAATTATTGGCAAAATGTTTTTAAAAAAATTTCAAAAAAAGTAAAAAAATCTGTAGGGTCAATCTAAAAAAGTTTTGAAAATTGTTCGCTTTAAAAGTGTTCTGTGATAGAAAAATTTGAAATTTAAAACACTACCGTTGTACCATGGGCAGCGAAGCGCTGGGCTCGGCCCGCATAGCGTCCAGTTCGCAGTTGTGTTGAACAGTGGTAGTCTTATTGATTCTTTGCACTGTAAAAGATGTATTGTTTATCGTGACTGCTTGTGACTCGTAAGCATCACTGAGTGGAACTAAAAAATAAGCACTAATCAAAATTACTAAGCAAAAAAACAAACTGCGGTATTTATTGATAGTGTGAATTGCCTTAGCGCCTAATCGACTTGTCCAACGAAAACTCAGGCCGCAGTTATTGTGGCTGTAGCTCAAGTGTACGTTAATCAGTCTAGAAATCAAGTGCCATAACAATAAACAAAAGTTAAAAAATATAAAAAGCGCCTACGAGTTTTGATAAATGCACCCTTCTGTCATGCGCATATTAAAGTGTATATTACCGGAATCATTTTTACGTAATAGAAAGTATGCGCTGTCAGCGACTGCGTTTAGAGTTAATTGACTAAAAAAAGCTAAATTAGTATATTTGTAAAATTTTCAATAGTTAAGCTTAGAAGTTGCATTTTAAAACACCCACTAGAAGAAATACACCAAAAAAAACAAAAGGGCAATAAAGGCAATTAACTTCTGTACTTTATTAATTTCATTATACAAAATTCATCTGTCACTCAAACCAAAAAACAGCATTGTACATAAAGTCCCTCAACAACTTTGGTTAATATTTTATTCTTTTACGCAATTTTACTCTTATTTCACCTAAAAGAACCTCTATGGGTGACCAAAAAGTAGGCTTTTTTTTCCATTAAATAAAGTATTTGTTAGGATTGTGAGTCTAATGACAGCTCTCTTACAAAAAAAACTGTCTTAACACCCCATAATCATACTAGTCTACAATCAATGATCAAGTCCCCATTTCTTTTCTTATTTTTTTCATGGTGTTCTTAAACGTACAGTTTAACGAGACCTTTCACTACTGCTGTGCATAACTTAATTATTTTTGATAATACAAGAAAAATACCTTAATTGTCAAAAAATTAAATAAATAATTATATTGATTATTACTGTAGGTTCACCCCCATTTTGAACGCCCAAAGTGGCTAACACCAAAAATTTACACTTTATCTGGCGCAACGTTAATATGATCATGCAAATGTTGGGGCATATCGTCATCAGTCGAAGCATAATCCATTAGAGGTTGGACGTTTTCAAAAGCCCCAATATTAGGCTGTTGTGTCAGAATGGCAAATAAAAACAAAAAACGGCACTTCATCGTTTGTTCTTTTGGGTAATTAAAACGAAAAATCGAAAATATTGTGATACCGTAAGCAACAAATTGCCCAACTTTCAAATTACTGTAAAACACTTTCAGAAATTTATTTTTACTAAACAGCGGGAAATTGAAAATATAATTTTTTTTAATTAACGGATTTTCATCTGCGAATTGACAATTTGAACCTGCGATTGTGCGTTTCACACTTGTGGGCATTAATTTAGAACATTCTAAGATGGAAAATAAATGCACTTAACAACAGTTATTTAAGATTACGCCTCAATACGATAATCTTAAAATTGTTTCATAACTCAATATTCACTAAATGTAGTCCAATCTTCATTATCAAAAATTAAGTTTATTCACGGAAACTGCAGTTATTTTCAAGCCTTCTATGCCTCTTTACAGAGGAATAATACAAAGTCACAAAAGTTGTTATTTAACGTAAGCCCAACTAATATGTGCATATATTTGGACCGATGGAAAGCTTACAGCCCAATAATGTTTTGAATTTTAAATAAACTTATAATATTCTTACTTTATGATTGTTTATGATTCATTATGTATGTATCCGGAGTTTACTTCCATTAAGCGTGTGTGTCCACGTTACGCAAAAAAGACGTTTTTGCGCAATTTATTGTTATTAAAATTCTCAAAAATTCACATGTATTTTTATATTTGAGGTGAGCCAATTATAAATTTGCTTTTTAAGCTAATAATTTCTAAAGCACTCTTTGCAAATACAAACTTTTGTTTGTACTTGTAAAATTATAAATCAAAAATTAAACATCAATTAAAACTATTTTTGAATTTGCAGTATATATTATTGTGGCATTCTGACTCTTCTTTATTTTATGTGAGATAAACAGATAAAAACCAAGACCTTGGCCAAGGAATTCTTAGTTTTTTAAAGTTTTTATGGGTTTGTCCGTCTAATTTTCCGTTTTTGGACTGTTTTTTTTGCCTTTCATACTTTTTTTTGTCTAACAAAGATTATCAAACTCATGCGCATGCACGCGCGTTAGTTTTATTTTTCTTTAATTTGTTATATGCGTTTGCTTGCAAGATGTCATGCAAGCGATTTTTTCTCAAACTCCGGATTCGTAATCAAACGTCACCTTTTTGTGTTTACTTTTTTGTTTGAAGCGATTTTTAAAGCTCTTCGTAAAAGTTTTATTATGCAATACCCATTCTTTTTTAAGTTATACCCATTTGTGACTGCCCAAAGTTGGTTTATTTGATTTTGAAATGCTTGAATTTTATTAATTTTAGAACGATGAAAAAATTGCTGGGAAAAAAACATTCTCTGTTTTTCAACAAAAAAGAGGAAATTCAAAAAATTTGAAAAACTGCACAATTTTTTGATTTGAATTTCAAATTTTTTGAATTTCCCCTTTTTTGTTGAAAAACAGAGACTTTTTTTCCCATAGAAATTGTAACAAAACGCAAGAGCGGTTTTGCAACAAAATGAAATTTTTCAAGTTATATATTTTTTTAAATTATAAATTTTCAAAATATACCTACAATAGGTGTCAGATAACAATGTTATTTAACAATACCTCAATTTTCATGAATACATATTGTTCTACATCAAATTCACTACAAATTATCAAATTTTTACAAAAATCAAAACCAATGAAAAAATTTCAGATTCTTTTTAAAAGGTGAAAAAATAAGTCTGTCAAAGGGATCAATTTTCAGACCTCTGGTTTGTCAAAACCTGATTCAACTTAACTTTACGATTACTTTCACATTGTTCTCCATGAGTACAAATTAGCAAATTTTGGTAAAAATCGGAACCAATGGAAAATTTTATAGGGTTTCAATAATGTGGAAAAATAAGGATGTAGGGGTCTGTCTTAAAGGTCAACAGTTTATGCTTAATGTTACCAATCTTTCTCTTAAACAATTTTTATATAAATATGTTGTTACATTGACATTAAGAAAAACGTGTGCTATGTATATGCGTCAAATTGTTTATAATTTTAGTACTGTATGTGGGAAAGCCGTAGTATCCGTGTGAAAAAATAGTATTTTCTCGAATTTTTGTCCGAAATTGTATAAAGATTTGTAAATTTTTTTTGCAAAGTTTGTGAAAAACATTTTCGTCACAGAACCACTCATTCATTAAATTTTTCACTGGTTGAAATTGGCGTGCATAACGTATTATTGAAATTCAAATAATCGCTTGGAGAAGATGACCTTCGACTTGTCGACTAATCTTGCCGACTTGCCCTATGGCACATTTTATCAACTGTCAAAGTGCTTGGCCTCAGACGACTTGCTACAAAAATTGTTTAACAGCCATTGCGCAGACAGTGTTTATAACTTATCGTAAGTAATTTTAATTATTGCTTGCTTTTAATTACTGTTCAATATAGTAAGCCGGAGCGGGATGCCCTTGCGCCGGACTGCGCTCAACCATTTTTTTCCACTTTAACTTTCATAGCTACATTACCTATTTCATTGAGTAGTGCAGATTTCTTATTTATTCACGTGCTCTTCAACCGTTTGATTTAAATATCTTTTCATTTATCACATAATTAACGTACTTAGGCCGGATGAAGTGGTGCGCTACAAACGAATGGCCAATCCTGGCGCGCAATTCCTCAGGCAGTTAGGAAATCGTGGCGAGACCGTTAAATCATTTCTCACACAATTAAACGCTTTGTCGAAAATTTACGGCGGCGTTATGAATTGCCCCCAATTGATTCTGAAACGGAAATTTTGTATGTTTCCTTTAGTTTTGCTTGTGCTTATTCCAAATTGCCTTTTTATCTAGGCTCTGTGATTTGGTCGAAGCCGGAACAAATTGTTGTAATTTGCAGTGACAAGGGGCAATTAAAGTTGCAATGCAAAGCCAGCGGCTTTCCCACTCCACAATATCAATGGCTTGAAGAAGATAAGCCGTTAACCGGTGCTTATTCAAGTTCTTTGACCATTTTAAGGTTTGAAACTTTTTTGACCTAAAATTTGGTTTGCGATTCTTCATTGCATAAAAAAATATTTATTTCGTGGGCGGAATCGAAAACTCTTCGATAAAATAGTAAAGCCAGACTGCTAAACTTTACTAATTTCATTTAAAAAAATGGTTTTTAAATCCTCATTACCATTCCATATTAACAACCTTCTCAAATTAATTGCAAAACTCTAATGCATTGATAATTAAATACATTTGCGTGATTTTGTTTATTTTGTTATTTTCGGTTATAAAATTTGACCAAACACTAAAACTCACATTCTAATCCTATGTTGCCAAATTGTACACTGCTGCAAATGCTTTTAGCTCCACCCCTATTGTTGAAAATTTTTTGGAAATAGATGAACCAAATCGAATGAAATTGTTATTCAAACATGTAATAAAAGCTGTCTTTACCACAGATTCAGTTTCACATGTTGCCCAAATAATTTTTTGTCGTTAAAAATTGTCATTTTTACGGTGTTAATGATTATTAGCTCCATTTGCAATTTAGCTTGTTTTTTATACTTATTATTTTCGAATTTGTATAAAAAAATTTCATTCGACTTGGTTTATCCATTCCCAAAAAATATTCAAAAAGGGGGTAAAGCTTTAACGCTTATTATATGAATTCATCTTTTATACGAGTATGTGATCTTATTAAATTTTTGTTTGTGCCGCGTTTTTTATGTAAAGAATGTGGATTTTTTTCTGTTTTCGACTTAATATCTTTTTCTATTTTCTGTAAATAATTAATTTTTGTCTCTCTTGCAGGTGTCCCTGCACGGCGCGCAACGTTTTCAAGTGCCGGGCTTGGAATGTTATTGAAGACGGGTACGAGTGGTCGTTGTTTTATCGGATGAACGGCAAAACCTATAAATCAGAGCTGATCTCCAATGTTGTCGATTTGTCACGCTACGTTTTGAACGGCAACAATCCCAGTAATATTTTGCCTTTTTTTATTGGAACTGGCTAAACTCGACTAGCATCGGTATTAAAAATAAAGATTTTTCCAGTTTTTTGGTTTTTATGTACTGTAGTTCGAGTGTTGCGGTTTTGAGTTTCATCGAAACCTACTTGGCTAGCAAAAGTGTGAACGACGAACGCCAATTTTCGATTTTTATACAAATTAAAATTTTTGATTGGCTCAAATTTTTGTTTTTTGTTTTGCATCGAGCGGGCCTGCTCCAGTTTTGTTCAATTAAATTCTGTAGGATTTTGCACAACAACACAAATCTAATTCCCACACAGCCCATTAATTTAACGAAGAATTTTTACGAGCTTGATCTAATTGTATCGAAACCTATTGGTTGCTTAAAAAAACTAATGCTTCACGAGAAAAAAAATTAGACGGTAGAATTGCGGAAACAATGTCCTCACACCGTTATAATGTGGGTTTAACCTAGAATTTTCGTTCCCATTTATTTAACGAAACTCTTTTACGACAAATATATATTTTACAGATGAATAAAAATCAAATTAAGGCAATAATATGGTACGGCGAGCCTTGTTGCCATTTAGTAACGTTAATAAAATTCTCATTACTATTATCGAGGAGAATTACTTTTCTTTTTCTTTGCAATCTTTTAAATTGCAATGCTAATCAGCCATAGATTTTAGGGTGTTCTGTGTGCAACAAGAACAGTTTTAAAAACATTTATCAATTAGTCAAGGAAATGTCGACGACGGACGGCGAAAGCAGTCGGGTGAACGGCGAAGGCGTTGATGCCTCTGGACTGGACGCCAACGAACTCGATTGTAGGGCGATTTTAAAGTTTATTCTTTAAAGTCTTGTAATAACTTATTTTAGCGATGGTGACGACTGACGCTATTGCGTCAGACAAAGTTGCGCTGATCATCAGCAATCGGACGTATGCGCCAAATATGGCTAACCTGATTACGCCGCACTGCGACGCCGAGTCCCTGGCGGACGCCCTCCAAAAGTTGAACTTTAAGACGGTGACGTTAGGCGATTTGTGCATTGAGGAAATGAAATATATTGTTCAGGAGTATCGGAAATTTTTGGGCGAAGGCGTCTACGGTAGGCTTTTTTGCTCAGACTGTTTTTAAATGATTTTTTTTAAATGACCCTACAAACGAATTTTGACCATTTTTGTGTAAAAACAAGCACAAAATGTTTTTAGCCGTTTTTTCTTTGTGGGCACGGCTTCGAGGCGAATGGTCAGTGTTATTTGTTGCCAATTGGCGCGCCGACCGACAACTACGGCCCCGAGGGCTGCCTGTCTATGGATTGGGTGATGTCGGTGTTCAAGGACTGCACTCCGGCTTTAAATTTAATCCTCCTCGACATTTGTCGAAAATTTTGCCGTAAATTTTCTGTTTTTGCTTTTTGTTAATTTTTTCATTGCTGAATTTGGTTTAGTACAAATCTGGAGGATTTTGCTGCGTATGCCGAGCGTTTCCGTCGTGACGTCATCAAAGTGAATCGCAACACCGTGTACGGGTATGCGACAAGCGGTGACGTCGGCGCCTACGAGGTGCGTGGCGAAATGAATGGCGTCTTTATGAAGTATTTGAAGATGCGTATCGGACAACGTCTGCCTGTCCTGGACATGCTTAACAAAGTATTTCGGGGTTTGTGTTTTCTCGTGTCTTGTTCTTTTACTCTTTTATTGGTTAATGAATTTTATTTGTTGACACTTTTTTTTATTTTTTTGGTTTGAAAAATGGAATTAATTTTTAATGAGAACATTTAAATGCTCATAATTATTCAATCCCCATATATTGTGCAGGCGATTCCCTACGCTTTAAAAGTTATTTGGCGGTTTTCTGTTATAAATTTTTGTAATATTTTTACGTCAGCAAAAAATTATTTTTTTAGAGGAGTCAAAAAATGGAAACACTTCTCTAAAGTTAGGTAATATCAAAAGATGTACAAAGTTGTTTTCTTTCTTTTTGTTTGAGCACTGATTTCTTTAAAGTTGTGTGGAATTGAATTTTAATGATCTTAGGCGGTCTTATTGTAAACCACAATTAATCAACCAACGAAGCATTTGCATCACTTCCCAAACTTCTCAATTTTCCTTCTATTAGATTCAGTAGATTTTAGTTTGCATTCTTAAAGTGGTTTTACTTGCTCAATTTTTGGCCCTTCTAAAATACTTTTGCTCTAACTGGCATTTTATGTTTTTGAAAACTCATAAGGGATTTGAACTATAGACAATCGGCTGCAATGCGCCGCAAACACATTTAAAAAAATTATAGATTTCATATATTTTATGGGTTTTTTAATTTTCTCATTAAAGGTGCATCTATATTTTTGACACTATTGTATGGTTTTTTTGGGTGGCTTTAAGGCCATTAAAGACACCAGACAATTAGCTTTTGTACCATTGAATATTGCATAGATTTTCCTCTACAAATAATAATTAATTTTGCTTTTTGTTTTTAGACATTGAAAAGGACAAAAAAGTGCGGGACGTTCAGATTCCGGAACTCCGCTCCAATTTGACTCGGCCTCGGTCCCTTCTCGATCCGTTAATTTTTGACGGCCACACAAATTCTTTTGACCATCACACAATGCATTGGCGTTTAATGCACGGTAAACTTTTTTCATTAAAGGCTTAGGCTTAAATGCGTCAATTGATTAAGAAGAATTTTTACGCGCGTCTTAAAACTTATGAAAATTATTGTTATTGTGTTTCAATTTTAATTTATATAACATTTTTGTGTTATATAATTAAAGAACTTTTCGAAAATTTTTATTTTCAATTTTTTCAAAAGTTTCTGCTGAACGACTTACATCGAGAAAACAAAATATAAAAAAACAACAGAAAAATACAAAAAAAATGAAAAACGAAAGCATAAAAAACTGGGGGAAAGCAAAAATATTTCAAGTTTTGTAAAATTTACCAAAAATTTTTAAAATAAAATTAATTATTGCGGCGCCTTCTCGAAAATCTTGCAAAAACCTCAAATTTCTCACATTTGTCTTATTTTTTAATTAATTTTTTAAATTATTTTAAAAAATCATTTGTTGAATAGGATATGGCTTAGACTCGAGCTTTTTTAGGCTGGATCTTGTCGTATAGCTGGACTAGCGGTTATACAAGGGCTTAGGCTCTAAACAAAGTTTGAAGCGATTTATTATAAGGCGACATTATATTTGTTTGTTGAATTGTGTTATGAATACCGCAAAAGCGGACAGTCTGTTGCGGTATTTGTGTTTGTCCTTTGTTTATTTGAACTGGTCTATCTCATTCGTTTAGGCTTGTCTATATCAGTATCACAAAAACTCTTTTTATTTTGTTTTAAGCTCTAGTTATACAAGAGTTGTGGTAAATTGCCGCTAATATAATAAATGACCAATCTGCTAAATTTTACGGCGTGCGAGCAACGGTGGACAGCATTCATGAGTAATGGTTTATTGACCTCGTTTTGATATGCTGTTTTTTCGGACGTAAGACCACGTGAAAATTGCGTTAGAAACACAGAGGGTTAATGAACCATTACTCATCACTGGTGGACGGTTCTTGTGTTCTTACATTATCTTTCTTTGAACTTGTTTAATTGAAAAGTTGGCTTTTAGAGCTTCCAAATCCAGCCCATTTAAAGTTTGTGGAGGAACGCCTCCTGGTAACTGTGTGGTTTGATTTTTGTGGACATTTTACCAACAAAGTCTACGTCTTTAGTAGTGTTGCGGAAATGCCAGCCGACGACGGCGGGTTTGGCGATGAGCCGCCCAAGGACAAGGCTTCGTCGAACCAACGTGCGTCGGACAATGGGGCGTCAAAGCCCGTTTCCTATCTAGCTTATTTGAAATTTCCGCCGGTGAGTTTTCAACTATTGTTTTCTCTGCCGTAGAAGGCTTTAGGACAAAGACGATATAAAATTGCATTTTGTGAGTAAAAGTCGAGAGAAATTTTTGCTCCAGTCTTTTGTGAGAAACAACAAAAACAAAAGCAAAAATAATGCAATACCGTCCATACCACAATCCTATGGAAACAAACTTTGATTTAAATAATAATTCAAAAAATAAAAAACCAAGTTTTTATTTCATTTTTTTGTTAAATTTTACTTCGAGACAACAGCCACAAAACGATGTTGTAAAAATTCAATTTTTCGATTTCATTATTACCTTCTCTTTTTTCTATTTTTAGCTCTTTAGAAAGCCATTGAGAATTAAAAATTTTTGCTGACTTCGAATCAAATTAGGTTTGGCGGTTTACCAACATTTATAAGCTTATAACGTTTTTAGAATTGATAATTCATATGGCATAAAACTTTTTTTAATTTCAGTCTAATATGTGTAGTTTTTTGCTAACCCGTATGATCTTGAAATCAGACATAGAGACACTACCTTCTTGATGTTTAAATAAGTCTCCAAGTTACCTGAACAAAAAAACCATATGGCCTCATTTCGGGTGCAAGTGAAATCATGGGCATTAAACTTTTGGGCAATTATTTCTGCGGTTTTACGGCTTTTTTTAATGTGATAAATATAAAGTGATTGAGCTTTAATTGTTTGATTTTTAAGAAATTCGATGCATCGAAACCGAAGCTTTGTACGGACGATGAAGAAGGAAATTCATTGTGCTCGATGCTGTCCAATTTGCAACGCAGCAAAGTAGACTTTAAATTATGTTGAGCGTTTGTTTTGACAAGGATTTGGCTTTATATATTTCACAATATGAGCTGTGGGCAAGGCTTGGGCTGAAGCCTCACATTTTATTGAATTAGGCTTTTGTATTTATGGACAAACTATCAACCTAAGCGATTGATTTTCAGCTTGCCCTGCAACATGAGAATTTTTGTTAGTTTGAAGAAGCTCTGTTAAGGTTAGGCTTTAACCTGACCGTTAGCTTTGAAAGGGATAGACCAAAATTTTGGAAAGATCGATAAGTTTAAGTCCAAATTTGAGTGATTTATATTATACTAAAGCCTTTTTTTACATTTTAAGGGGGAACTGCGTTGCGTTGTAGAAGTGCGCGTTCTGGACGAAAAAGAAGAGTTGAACAGATCGGATCCTGAAAAGTGTTCAGAATTTGTGGCGTCTAGGGACGTCACTCTAGGTCATGTTCTGATTACAAGACTTACCTCCTCGGACTCGCCTTCTGCAAGTTGTTAGTGTTCGGGGATTCTTTTTTATTGCCATTTTTGTTTCTACTTTTTAATGACCTCTTTCCCCTTTTCTTTATCATGTAAATAATCTCGTTGTGATATTGGTCTCGCTAGTCTTACAGTGTAGTGTGTAAATTTTTGTCTAGAATGGGTAGCTGTGTACATTGAGGTTATTTTGTAGAACTTTTTTATGGCCAAAATTAAACTTAAAGTTCATAATGATTTTCATATTGAGAGTTTGCGAGTTGCGATTATTTATATTGCTGCCCATTTCTTTAATATTTTGCTTTGCCGCAATCTTCAGAATTCGGGGGGAGGCGGGAGAGCAACTTGATACGTTAGCTTTTTTAGTCATAGCACCGTTAATATTCTCAATTATTTATACTTATTTCTACTCGTTGTTTTTAACATTACTGGAAATTTAATTTGAGTCCTAAATGATTTAAAGTGATTAACCATAAAATAATCATGAGGAGTGTTGTCAAATCTCTAGTTGGACCTATTGCACAAATCAATTTAACAAAGCGAACCCGACATGTCATTGGACTTCAAAATTTGCGTTTTCGTCTTAAATACAGATATATATTCATCCTACAGAGATCCCAATATTTAAAAATTATTGTTTTCAAAATTATAGCCAGTGAGCCTTTAAATTACTGTAGAAGCTTGAACTTTGAAACCATTTAAACGTTTATGACTCCCATGTAACCTTTGACTTTAACCATTTTGAAGGCTTTTGATAATGAAGTAATGATTCTATATGAACATATTGGATTAGTTAAGCATATGTACCAGGTTATTAAACGTGTGTTTTGGCAACTCTGCGTAGAAGTCGAGAAAGAAATTTTTCTTTCAATTGTTGATGAGAAAAACAAAAACAAAGGAAAAAAATGAATAACGTGGCGAAAAATATGCTTCACAGATTTTTGTAAAACGAATACGATATGAAAAAAACGACACGGGTCCCATCCACGATCCACGTACGCTCTAATGCATTTTAGCTTGGATTTCGGTCTAACTCTTTTGCATGCAACCATTTTGTTTACAAGATTTGGTAAGCGCCGCTTCTTTCATTGCTAATGTACAGAATAAATTCATTATTTATTAAATTGCTCTGAAATAATTTAAACTTTGAACAATATTTACAAACAATTTGTAGAATTAAAAGGACTATTCCCTTACATTGAAGTTTCGAGAGGCGTAACCTCTTCGAAATTCCCCTTCGCGTCTTTCTCAAAGACGCCAGCCGTTGACGCATCAGATCTCCGTCTGCTATCTCTAACGCTGCCGTACAACTGGCTAGGAGGCAGGCGCAACGCTTTGTCCGGGTGCTTATACACCTGGTACGGCTGTTGCGCAGCCGTATCAGCCGGCGGAAAATTGTTTTTCCGCCAAGCCTTTAGGTTTACGTAGACGGATTCCTGCTCTACTCCACTGCCAGAGGCGCCATAAACGCCAGATGGCAAGTGTTGGTCGTCGCGAGGCGGCTGTTGCGAGGCCTGGAACCGTCGTCGAAAGCTGGATCGAGGCGATTCCTGCATTCGTGTGATGACGGCGTCTTGCGGCAGTGAGTCAGCTGGTTGGAGGCTGTGGTAGATGCTTGGATTGGAATGGGCTGTGAACAATTTGGAAATGCTATTTGAATTGCCGCCAGCGAACAAATTAAATGACATATTGTTGGCGGAGGTGGCCATTATCCTAAAATTATAAAACTGATTAATTTATTTTACTCTCAATTGACTAACCTTTGGCTGAGATCGGGACGGCTACTGGCCTTTAGCGTGCTGCGCGGCGTCCAATCAATAGTTGCTCTGGACATCGACCCAACAATACCACCTAGATCCAAGTGGTAGTCTTGAGCTGTGGCGGACGGGAATGCTGAGGGCTGACGCTGTTCAAAACCGAACTTTTGCTGGCTGCTCGATGCGAAGCGCATTAACGCGGGACTGGGATCGTGCTGCATTCGAAAAGTGGATGTTGGCCTTGAATTGCCACCGGTTAACGATTTGTCAATGGCGTTGTTCGCCGAATTAACGAGCGTCGAGGTGGTTGAAGTCGACGCGGTGCCTGTTTCGGCGGAACAACAACTGGAGTAGGTCCGGCTAGTGGCGTTGGAGTCCTCTGTCAACAACGATTCATTACAACCACATGCCGACGAGCCGGCAAATAAGCTGTTCAGTTCAGATTCACAGCGCGATTCTACAGGATTGGTGAAGACAGCGGACTTGTGCAACATAAACTTTGAGCCACAATGGGAGTTGCCGTCCGGGTTCATAGAGACGGCGGACCGGCTAATAATTATCTAGCAATATTATAAATATTTCTGAAAGATCTTTCAATCATAGCTGCTAATTGGCTTAGCGAACCTTTTCACTTGTAAACGCCATTTTTCGTCCCGTGTTTAGATATTAATCTTCATTTAATGAAGGTTTACGTTTAACAGCTCAGCTCAGACTTAAGAAGCCGTAGGCTCATTTAAAGTTTTTGTTAATGATAAAATTAAATGTTGGCATCCTTTGGCAAAACGTCTATTTAACGACAGCTGAATCAAATTTCGTAAAAATTTGAAGATACGTAAAAATATATCCAAAATCGCTTTCGCGACGGATTCTTTTTTGGGGACTATTTAATGACATAAATTTCTCTAATGACATTAAACTGCACCGGCGCCTTTCTTATTTGTTTTAGATGTCAATAACAGTGTAAAGTATAACCCCATAATAAATAACCCCATAAAGCGTTGCGGCCAAAAACGATTTGAAAATTCTTTAGCTTGCAGTTCACTTACAAATCTTAAAAATAAGTACACGACATACTTAGTGGAAATGAAGACGCCTGGTCCGCTTTTTATAAAGTCGGGCGTATTGCGCAAACTCTTGTCCTTGGCCTTCTTTGAAGACGTTGTATTTGCGGTCGTTAAACTTTCGGCGCCATTGCTGCAACAACTCCGCGTCATCGCCGTGCAGAACTCGCTGCGCAAAGACGACTCGCTTTCGCTTCGCGTCGCACTACAAGTCTCATAAGTCGTCTCACTGCCAAGACAAGACTCGGTGACGCCGGAACACATCGCCATTTTGTTGTCGTGGTGGAACGGCTTGACGCATAGTGGGGCGCCAGAAAAGTTGGGATTCAGCGCCGGAGAAAAGCTTTTCACGCATGCGTTCGTGCCAAAATTGGCTGTAGTGCCAAATTTCGGGTTGCCGTTTTGTTTAAGTTTCTCCAGGATTTGACTCTTCCGACGAATGGAATCGCGGACGAACGCTTTTCGCTTGGCAAAATCTTCTTTGCGCCTTGCGCTTGCACAAGGCCAGAATACAAAAGATGAGAATCAGCAGGAAAAGCACCACTAGCGCCGACACCACCAAAACAATGTCTTGGCGCCACATTATTGGCTCCTGGTAGGGCTTTGTGCCTAAAACCAAAATTTACATATGCACGTCCACATATTACTGCCAATTCATTTTAAATGGGTTCAAAAATTAAACCTTTTTCACAAACAAATGGCAACAAATTGTTGCAGTTTTGTTCGCCAACGCTTGCCGTCCGACTCGACATCCAGCCGCACTGGTGCGACGGCAACGTAACACTAGAAATCCAAATGGGTACGTCGAACGACATCTATAAAAGCAATTGGTTTAATTAATTAAAAATTTTAATTCCTTTAAAGGTTTCTAAAATTTTTATTAAAAAATTTATGAAAAATATATGCGGGAGTTTGAGAAAAAATGATTCAGTTTTTTTCCCAAAAAAAGTTGTGGAGAATTTTTTTGACAAAATTTTCGGAGTTCAACCAAAAAAATTTTTGCAGTCGTTCGTAAAACGATTCCGGAGTTTTTTTCTCTACCTCCCCAAAAAATTGAAAGAAATTCTAAGAAAAAAACATTTTACCAAGTATATGGGAGTTTGACCAAAAAAATTTTTGCAGTTAAAAACAGGTTACGGGATATTTTTCTCCCCAAAAATTTATGGCGGTTGCAACTAAATTTTTTTTGGGGGAGTTTGTAAAAATAGTTCTTTCTCCCAAAAGCAGTTGCAGGAGTCTAATCAAAATTGTTTTTGTAGAGAATTGCAAAAAACAGTTTCGTAAGTAAAAAATTTTGCGGGAAATTGGAAAAATTATTTTGTCTTTTAAAACAACTCCAAATAATTGTTCCAAAATCATTTGGATTTAAGCTTCTTAAAGGTGAAACAAAAACATTTTACCCAAAAGAGTTGTAGCGCTCGACATCGACAATAAAGCGGCGATCGATGGCGTCAACGCGTGCCGCAATTTCGCGCCGACGCTGGTCGTCGGTGCGAAGGATTGGCATAAACGCGCCCATTTCCTCGCACATTTCCACAGCGTCGGCGTAGGTCATCGACGCGCCAATAAACCGAAAACAGGACTTGAACTCTTCATCGCCGATTTGGAAAAATCCCGCGTCGCAATCCCCTAAAACGTTGTACTGTCAATTAAAGCTTTCAAACACTTTTGTTTGTGCCACATATTGTCGCTTGAAAGACGAGCGGGACATTGACATACGCTGTTTTTTTTAACACAAACCTTCAACAATGGAAGTATTCGATTCAAGAACTGGCAAAAAGTCGACTTGCGACAATAGTGGATAGTCAGACTGGTCGCGAATTTTACCCGCCGCAACGCCTGGCGTAGAGGGAAAGCCCCAGTAGTTTTCGCGCGCGTCAATCGCATTACTGCCAAACCTAAAAAAAATTTAATTAAATGTGTTGTCTTTCTCTCAAAAAAAAAAAGCAGTGAAGGCTTACTGAGTTTGCAGCGAGGTCGTCAGCTCGTAGTCGTTTGCTGGATTGTCAAAAATGTTGCCGCCAAACTTTTGGTGGGACGTCATGCCAGCAAGAATCGTGGTGCGATAACGGCCGGGATCAGTGTCGGCGTGCGCCCACCAATCAAACGTTACTCCTTGTTGGGTTAGCACCTGCAATTTGGGAAAGCACTAATTGTACCGTTTGCAGACACATTACCACATCAAAGTACGATAGCACAACGGCGTAAAATTTGAGCAGAAAAATTTACAAACGTTTTACAAAAACCGGACGCATATGCGTGAGTACATTAAGGACGTTGGAGGACAGAGATTTAGGGGTTAAGAAGTTTGAAAATATAAGGTGTAGAGAGCGTAGTAATACTGCTTTGCTCAAAATATGACTCATAGACCCTTGAATGTCCTAGAGCTTAAATGCGCTACGACAAAAATTCTAATTTACCTGACGTTTCGGCCGCCGGTGAAACTCGTCGTACTTGCCGTGGGGACTGCCCGAGTCCGGCGGCAAATATCCAAAGCGTTCCTTATACTGAAACGCATGGCCCAACGCCAAATTGGCAACAAACGAGTTGTGGTGAAAGCTTTGGGTAGTGGAGCTGCCCGCCGCCGCCACAACCCCCGCAAATGTGCCGGCAGCAAAGTAGCCAAAGGCGCTAAAGTCGGAGCCGGACTGCATGTCGACGGTGTGCAGTCCAATATTTTGGAATATCAAGTTCTCGGTGAAGTTGGTCGAGACGCCGTGGATCAGCACATTGTCGTAGTACAACGCCACATTCATTCCAATCAAATTGTTCAATATGTTGATTTTCTAAACAAATAATACGGTAATTACATGAAGTAAACATATCAAGAATTAAAGTACAATTTAACAGGCTGCTGTATTTTCCACACAAACAATTCCTTTTTGTTACTCAATGTGGTACTTTGCCATCATTGTTTTTTCCCAAAAATACTTCAAGTCGATTTAATAAATGATCAAAAGAATCGAATACAAAACATTTGTGTGACATTTAGAGCATTTCCAAAAAAACATTTGAGACATTTTTTAGTTAAAGCATTTCCCAAATATTTTTACAACAGCTCTTTTTTTGTACAATCGGGTATAACGCATTTAAGACATTTTCAGATATTTGTAACAAATATTATTAGAAAGCAATCTACCTGATAATTATTGCCAATAAATGTTAGTGTCGTCGCATTGGAGTTGTAAATGAACGCGTTGTTCTTGACCACCGCATTGAGTTGTGCCACAGAGCTAGCGCTACGCGCTATAACCAACATTCCGCCGCGATTTTGGCGCACAGCGTTAGCGCGAAACAAAAGTAGCTAAACTAGTAAAATAGGATACAATAAATGTGGTAATTCCAAAATAATTTAGCCAAAGAATTAACAAACGAACAATTGTGTTGTGGAGGTTGAACTCGAGGGCTTGCGCGCTACTGGAGACGTTGCCGTAGAGAAAGTAGCCATTTTTATCGATTGAACACTGCTCAACAATGACTGACGGACCAACTTCGCCGACGTTCCGGTACAAAAGTGCGCCTCGGTCATTGTGGAGAAAGCGTGAATTTCGTAACGCCACTTCTTCAACGTATCCTGGAAATGACAGAATTACGGTTAATAACTTAAAAATAAGGCAAAAAAACTGCAATTACTGCATTACATGTACTAAAGGCTTAATGTGAAAAAAAATATTAGTAATAACTGTAAACACTAAAAAATGGTTTACTGCAAGACAAAAATTAAACAATTAATTAAACACCGTAAATGACAAATCACTGTAGCTAAAAATAGTTTATTTAAAAATGGGGTCGTAGTACTTTAAGTAAAAGTTAACTTCAAAATAACAAATGACGAAAAAATACTACTGTAGGCAAAAAAAATACGCTACTGTAAAGTGAAAATGTAATATTTTGTAAAACACTGTATAATAATATCTAAGAAATAAATTACTACCTCAATAAAAGTAAATAAGCTGTAAGAAAAATATTTACAACAGTAAAAAAACTACTGTAATCAAGCAATGTATTAAGTACAGTACATAAAAATTACTGTAATACATATTATAGAAATTAATGTTACAACAATATGCTTTCCAAAACATTACAGCTAAAATAAAAATTACTTGAGATCGGCGCCGACGGAAGCACCGAAATTTCCGCCAAAAAGCCGTATTGCCCGTCGGCGGCGGTGGCGCGCAAATGCAAACTCATCACCTGCACCTCTTTGACTTTGGACTGGTCGGGGAAAACAATGTTGGGGCCGCGCTGCGAGTCAGGCGGTTGAGCCACAAACGTTTTGGCGTCGAAGCGGTGCAGCACCTGAGAGGGCAGGAAATTGGCGCCCGTATAAATGGAGAGCGCGTCCGCGCGCCCCAACCCCAAAACGCCGTCAAAGAAGTTTGCCTGCAAGAAGCGAAAGCCCAGCGTTTGTTTTGCGCCGGTCAACGGTCGGCTTCCCGGCGGTTCGCGGTTTGCCACCCGAAATATTTTGACACAATCGACGGCAAACGAATCGTACTTGTAGAAAACAAGGACCCGAGAGTATACCTCAATTGTCTTGCCCGACGCGCACATATTGAGGATGCCCGGAAGCGAATAAGGCAGGTTTATTGAGCCTTGCGGAACCGCTAAACTTATAAAAAATGAACTGTAAATCGACAAATAACAGCAACAAAATAATGAAAGTGACGGACGTGCATTGGAATTGGGTGAAAAGTGCAGGTTGGCCGTGACAATATTGAGGCCACTGCCTCGGTTGCTCGAGACGTTGAGTTGCTTTAGAACAATGTTGTCTGTTGGACTAATAATCTAAAAAAATAAAATAAAACAATTAGCAAGAAAAAATTTTATTTACTAAACTAAAAATGGTCCAACCCTTTAGTGTACTATTTGAACAGTTTATGCTAGTATTGTAAACAAAATGTCGCTTGAAAACCTCATAAAGTCTGAATAAATATAACAACTAAAATACTGATAAAAAATATTCTCAATATGCACATGCTCAAATACATATTACAGTATTTAGAAGATGAGCAGAAATCTTTGAATGAAATGAAATTCTAACCAAACGCATAAATTATGCTTACTGTAACAATTTTACTCCTGGCGAGTAATTTTCGTGACTTAAAACTGTGTCATAAAATCTGTTTTGAAATCAACTCTTCAAATTGCTCTTCAGCCGGGAGATAGGTTATTTACAAAAAAACGGAGAGTAATTTTAGCAATGTTATATTGGGTATTGAATGGAGGACCAAGTGACAACACTGCTTAAAACAAAGCATACCTGGATGGCGTGCATCGACGAATTGGTAACGTTCACATTCTCAATGATCGGTGATCGGCGAACAATCTATAATTACCAGTTACATAATGCACAAAAAATACATGGAAACAAAAGAACATGCCTGAAGTGCGCCGGCCTGCAGCGAGTCGTTGTGTGAAATTCCGCCGCCAAAAATCTCCACAAAACGCAGGATCGAGGAATCTTGTGCAAATGCATTGCTTGTTGAGGTATCTCCAACGCCGCCTTTGCGCACCGTCGACGTGCTCAAGTCGAGAGACGTTGGCGCAAACGTGATCCCGCCCCAGTGGCCGATGTACTCGTCGGAGACGGCGCGCGCGTCGCCGCAATGAATGTAGTTAAAATATTCGCTGTTTAAGCACTGCCAATTGAAATTGTGGCCGCTTAGTCGGAGTTCGCAGGCGTCCAAACGCGACTCAGTGCCGCGACACTCGCGCGGCTCCACGTACGTCTTGACTATACGCAATAAAGGAAAATAGTCCCATCTGAACAAAAAATATAGAATTGAAATTTCATAATTTACGAGCAAACGTTAAATTCAAATTATTGCATTTATCTGATTAATAAAATTAATTTCGTGAATTGATAAGTATAAATTTGACATAAATCAAATAATTTTCCCATTACAGTAATTACAATTTCACAGAACGATTTCAATTTAAAATTCAACTACAACAATTGTTTAAATTTTCCTTCAAAATTAAAAAAACTTACAATAACGTAAAAATTTTTGACAAAAATTTTAAATTATAAAATGTGCTACAGTAATTACTGTCAAATTTTAAATTCGCGGGCTTTGGCCTTTTTATTCAATTTTTAATTCCCGCTTGGCAAAATGCTACTTAGGGATTTTGCAGTAATTTTGGCTTTCATCTCATATTCAAAAGTGCAAACAAAAATGAACAATAAAGCGACAAACCTCGGCGTATGCCAATGATAAGCGTTTTGTGGATCGAATCCCATCTGTCGACAAATAACCTAAATCAACATTTGTATAAAATGCCTGATCGGGCAGACTACATTATTGTATTTACCAAAGGACTATTCGCCCATTTCAACAAGAAAAAAAAACCAAACAAACCTGAGCATTGCGGAGTGTGAACAATCGATCACAGGACGGGACGATTTCGCCCGTCGTCTGATTATAATACAAAAGGAAGCCGGACCGGCCGGCAAAAGTGCCATTCTCTGTCAGCAGGACACTGAAGTGTTGAAGTGCGGGATTTTCGCGTCGAATTTCCGGAAATTGACGGAAGACGTCCAAGGCTTCGCGGAACTCTTGTTTTAACGTCCTAAATTACAAAGCTTGAAATGAAAGGCAGTTTTGAAGGATATAAAAGCAATGAGCAATGCTCAAGCGCAATCATGCATCAAACAATCTTAGCTTTAGAACAAAACAAACGAAATTCAACTTCAAAATTGTCTAAAGCAAAAAAATATAAATCTGCGCATTTAAAGCTCGAATTTGAGGATAGAAAACTGAGCCCGGTTCTGAGCGGAAAACAACTTCAACTCAACTCAAATGACAGAAACAAATACAAAGAAAAAAACATTTTTAGCCCTTTCAGAGCCAAATGCAAAAGTGAACTTAAACTGCAGTGGACAATCTCAAAAGGACAATAAACATGCAGAATGATTCGTCACTGTCAAAGAAACATACGAGCATTTAAACTAAACAAAGGACAAATTTCTAAAGACCTGACACTTCTAATTATACTTGGCTCAAAAATTAACAGAAATCAAAAGCCCCAAAAATTGACATATATATATAAGCTGTAAACCGTTAAGCCAAACTTAAAAAAAAACTGCCTTTGTTTTTGTATCGCTGCTCTTTCGGCTGTCTCTCTGCGCTGTGACAGCTGATACTCGACAAAACGTGAGTCCACGTCGTGTCGCTTGTTGCGTCGCCGGAACCGCTTCCACCACAAAGTATCGGTGTTGCGGCGGCGTTGCTCACGACGCCGACTCCAAAACCCGGATGCGTCACTATCCTCATAGTCTTCCAATTCCATTGAGTCGTCCATTTGCGGTGAGGCAACACGCCGGACACGTCCCGACCGCGCCAAATCGAAGACTGCGCGGGAATGCCGACGATACCTTGTGCCCACGCGACCGTGTTGCTCGGCGAATTCGGTGGCGTTGATCGGCTTAAAGCGAACCGGCTGCCAGAGTGTGGCGTCCGCCACAAGATTTCCGAGAACAAGGATCCGGACATTTGGCCAAATGTGAACTTCGACATTGCGTTCAATTGTCAAAGTGGCGCCGGGCATAATGGTCAAATCTCTGAAAATTGAGTATTTTTTATTCCTACAGTATTCTCGTCTTATTCACTAAATTATCGTAAATTTATGGATAGCAATCGGCTAATTACTAGCACCTTGCTGAAGCAATATTGCAATATGGCTTCGTCTTTCTCTACGTTGACTCCGCAAAGCCACCAAAAAAAATTACGATTCTATTTTTGTTTTGAATTCGTAGCGGAAACCAATTTAGTTATTTCAATTTGAAACTAAAGTCGGGGACAAATAAAAGGCATTTTGCAATATTCTTCGCAAACATAATTGTCATAACTGACTTATTCATCTTTTATTAATTTAATACGACTCGATTTATTTGTCTAACATCAAAACCAAAAGTAGTTGAAGAAAAAGGCAGTCTAATAAATCATTTAGCAGCAAATCTTCCTTACGTGTTCCTTACAGAGTGTGGTCCACCAATGTTTTCCGCGATATATGCAAAAGTAAATTGTCTGCTAATTATTTTTTTTGCAGTAAATACAATTTACAGCTTAAATGAATGCAGTAAAAGAAACTCCTTAAAGGAAAAGCTATGCCGTGTTTATTTATTTTTTTTTGCAAAATCATTTTTGTTTCTAGAGAGTATTGCCTTTCTATTGGCTGGCTTAACTCAAATGCTTAGGCTTAAGCTTTAGCTCTTTTTTTGTATGTTTTGTTTAAATAAAAGGAGAATATGTTTTACTACAAAGACTGAGGTGCATAATTTCCACTGCAGGCAAGACTGCAGACAATCCAACTTTTCGCAAACGGAAAAAATATAAAACCTTGTGATGCGATATGGACGAAACGGCCGATAGTAATACGGGAACGGATACCAACGCTCCGGATCCAACGCTAGTGTCTTTGACTCAAACATTCGGCCCTTCAAGTCAAGTGCACTCGGCTCTGTGTAGTTGGCAAAAGAAGACTGCGCCTAAGCAAGTAATACGTCTTTCTTAAAATCAAACCAAAACGTTGGAAAAAAAGCAAAATACCTTGCGGGGATCCCACCAAAAGTTAACGAACAATTCGGCGGAAGTGTAGTAAGGACTGAAGTCCGCCACCGTATAAATATTCCAGTCGTCCAAATCAAAAAGGCGCTGCGAGACTTCCGCTTCGTTTGCAACGCCCCACCAATTGTAGGTGACGTTCATCGATTCAATGCCGGGCAATTGCGCCTATAAGTTAAAATAGAATTAAGTTTTTCGCTTTAATTTATTACAACTTCCCTTTGTAAATATTAAAAAAAAAGCTCCTTCGGTAAAAGCCCTCTTCGCCATTTTTAGACAATATTTAAACTTTAAATATTAATATTTAATGGCAAAAAATAACGTAACGTGCATGAGATGTAATACAGTAGACCCTTATAGCACACTGACGTGACAATAGAATGAAAAATATAACACATTTAAATATGAATGAGAATTTCCTAAACAAAAATGGGTGATTTACGGCCTACGCAGCTGGTCATACCGGCGTTTCATTCAGGGCTCAATTCCCACTTTTCCTTAAGGTCATCTTATTACAGGCGGCAAAATGCAATAAGAGATATCGCAATTTATTTCCCAATCTCCAAGTATAAAAACAAAGAGTTTGTGGGGGGAGGGGGTCAAGCATCATAAAAACGGAACTTTTGGACAGTAACATATATCATTTTTTGCCCCAAAAGTACTATTAAATTTTAATTGAAAAAACAAAAAAATTACAGTGCAACCAGCGACCAATTCAAAGTCCATAAGCACATTGCGAAACCGATTGTAGTGAACGTCCACTTTTTGAGTGCCAAACACACCGACGGCGTAGGAACGCGGCCACATGTCTACATAGTCGTCAATTTGCCAATAAAATGATTGAACTGAAAGTAGTTGTATTGGATAAATGCTGGAATCTCGGCGCCGTCCACGCCGCGCAGACTCTGACTAGTTGTCTCGACGCGCACCATCCACGAGCCCTAAAACCAAAAAAAAATAATGAGTGTGTCAGCAGCAAGAAAGTAGCCTGGGCGTTGACCTTCAAAGTCAAGATTTGAAGTTAGCATAGATTAGAGACAGAAGCTCAGCTTGAATAACAAAAGCTACATCTACAAGACCAAACAATCATTTAAATGAAAAACTTACCCAATTATTGAAGAAACGGTTGCGCTCCATTATTAAGTGTTTCTCCATGCCGCTCAACTCCAAAATACCAAAGCCCTTCAACGACCAATTGTCGGTAAAATTGTTCGATGAAACATTGGCAAACGCGTAATAGCCGCTAATTTGAATGACAAAATTGTGATTGCTTTCAAACCGGTTTTCCGTCATCTGAAAATTCGTTTGTAAAAATTGTAGCAAAAAATATATTTTCAATTTTTTTTTAAATTAAATGTCTGTTATACCATTTTTAGCAATATGTCTCGAAATTGTGTTATATAAAGAATAAAATTCTCATTTTTGTTTTCCTCAACCAACTCGCAACCCAAATTAAACAAAAAACAAAAAAATTTGCATTTTGCATATTTAAAGAAAAATGATTCTGAATTCGCGCCAAAATGACGGCGTCGAAGTGGCCTGCATTTATTAAGGTACTCTAAGAACCGGCGCTTAGTTAGACAAAAATTTTCTTTTTTCTTTCTTTCAAAACGGAAGGAAAAAATGAACTAACCAGAACACGGTGCTCTTGACGCGCCAACAAGTCGTAAGTGTCGGGCAGTTGAATACGAACACCGGAATTTGAATTGTTGGCAAAAGTGTTTGACCAAAAATTCCAAAAGAAAACGTTGGCACTGCTGTATAAGTCGCGATGAGTGCCAACTATTGGCCCCATATTCTTTACAAATGAACAATTGTCAATGTGATAGCCAATCTACAATAAATTCAAGTAAGTGAATGGCCCAAAAAATAGAACTAAACAACGGTCGGCCGTTAATCAGTAAATTTTAACAACAACAATCATCGAAAACAACAAAAATATCTTTAAAAAGTAAACAACAAAAAATAATATTGACCATAGATGAGTGTGGTGGTTTAGAATGGTTTGCGAACCAGGTTCATTTTTTTGGTTCACTGGTTTGTGGTTTGCAAAATGATGAACTAAGTAACCACAGGTTTGTAAACCACTAAACTCAAAAAAATTGGTTTAATGGTTCGTGAGCTAAAGCTCAATTTTTTGAGCTATATGGTTCAGTTTGCCTCTGAACCACGTGGTTCATCGAATGAACCATTTGGTTTATTTTTATTTTTTTTGGTTTGCGAACCAAGAACCAATCGTGTTTATTCTTTATGAGTGGTTCCTTAGGCATACAAACCATTAAACTAAATGGTTCAAAAAATTTTTTGGTTTATGAACCATTGAACTAAACAGTTCACTGCTGCAAGGCTTGGTTTAGGAGCTAAGGGAACCGTTTGGTTTGCATAGCTCTTTAATCACTTTATTTTTTGCGAACTTTTTCGGTTCAATGGATCGCAACCCACAAAACGAATATGAACCAAGATTTGAACTATTACCCATCACTGCTTACAACCACATTTTTATTGCTACAATATCAAAAACAGCAACAAGGAGAGGCAGAAACATTGAGAAAAGTAAACAAAAACACTAATCTATATCAACAAAAACAATGCATGTAACAAGAATTACAACAAGAAAAAAACAAAAGTCGTCAACAAAAAAACAGTAAAATGGCAAAACAACAGAAAAAGTAAAGTTAAACTCCGAACACTACCAACAATTGGTTTTCAAATTTATTTTTAAATATCAAAAAAAAATGACAACGAAAAATTTAATAAAAGCAACAACATCCGACAACAATAGTAGTAGTAAGAAATTAACAGAAGCATGCAATAACAAGACCACAACAACAACATAACGCTACAGTACGACAATGTGATTGAGTCCTGTTAAGATTACTCTACAAGCAAAAAATTTGCAAAAACGAGTAAAAAATTAGCAATTGAACTACCTGGGCGATTGGTGTTCCTTGAACGACTTCGTGTTGTGGACTATGAATCCAAAGCACTGCGTCAATATTCTGACTGAAGTTGACTTTTTGGAACCACAATTTCTCTTTGGCATAACGCGTCAACACTGCGCCGTCCTTGATAAAAGTGAGGTTGCTGTAGTGCGCCGCCGAAATCGCGTATTGATTTCGTCGAATCACCGACTCGTAGACGTGCACAAATCGGTCCAAATATTCTTGCGCGTCCAAAAACAGCACTAGTATTACCATGGAGGGTCGACCGTAGGAGCGTGAGTAGCGCATACGAAGGGTATCGCCTTTGGAGACGATGGGAAACTCAATGACGTTTTTGCGCGCGCTCCACTCCGAGCGATAACGCGAATCCGACGAAGCAGCGACATGCGGGTCAAAGAATACAGCGTCCTCATCACTTTCATTGTGACATCGGTTTACAATCTTAAAAATAAGGATAACAAGGAGTTGAAGTCAATAGGAAAAAGGATGGCAGCAGAAAAGAGATAGAAGAAAAACATAAAGAAAAATACTGAGCCTAAAGAGAAAGAGTAAGAAAAAGATTAAAAAAAGAAAAAAAAAAGAAAAGCAAAAAGAAATGTGTAAAAGAAATAAAGGAGGGCAAGGAAAAAACAAAGAGAATGGAAGAAAAAAGAGATAAAGAGGAAGTGAATAATAAAGGAACTAGAAGATGAGACGAGGGAATGAAAAAGATTAGGAGAAAATGTAAAACGAAGAATTCAAGTTTTAAGAGAAGGCAAAAAAAGAATATAAAGAAAGAAATAAAGGAAAAGTAAAGTAAATGAGGTAAACAAAGTAAATATATACCTGAATAGCCAACTTGGGCGACAAACCGAATTGATGTCCGACCGCCTGAAGCATAAACTCGTAGACGCAGGGCTTACCTAAACAGGAGAAAAAAAAATTTGAAACGGAAGAAAATTCAAAAATTTATTACCCCCAAGACATTCCTGCAATGGCTTGGCAACCAAAAACATGCGTTGGTTGAGTTGGGACTCAAAAACTTGAATTACTTCTTCTCTTTTCTCTCTCAACGTCTCGTCTATTTGATTGTCCAACAATGGGTTGCGAGCCGTCGCTGAAAATCGACCGCCAAACTCGCCGTTGTACAAAGGCATTTTGGTGGGCGGCGAATCGACGGCGTGCGTCGGAATGGAGCGAATATTGTTTGCTTCCAGCTCCGGCTGTTCTCTTCCGTCTAACCACGAAACAATGTCGCGTTGTAGAGAAGCGTCAACGCGCGCGTCATACCGAATGCCGGCATTTGAATTGCCTTCAATCACTACCTAAAACAAGGGTCAATAATTTTGAGTTTATTCGAAAAACACACATCGGCCGTTTAATTAGTACAAAGTTGTTTTAAGAGACGTATTTAATGAAAATATTACTATTCATTGTGTCCCACACAGTGCAAATATATTGCAAAGACACTTACGTTTTCAATAGTAATGCCGTTGGAGCGTACAACAATGCCGTTACGTCGATTCCTTGCAAAATACGAATTGCGGATGGTCGGTTTCTTGATCAAGTCGTTGTACACAATGTCTAGACCGTTGTAAAAGTTGTCGCGAATTGTTAATGTGTTAAACACATGATAATTCCAATCAATCTGTAATCGGTTAATTTAACCAAGATTACAAAAAAGAATAAAAGAGTATACACAGTTCTTTTATATATAAAGTTACTAAGAAGACAAAGACAAATGTTATACCTTAGCCCAAGATCAAGCTTAAGACTAACTTTGAGGCTAAACTTGTGCCTCAAGGTAACGAAATTCTAAATTCTAAGCCTTAGCCAAAGATCAAGCTTAAACCTAATCCTTAAGCTAAGCATAAACATAAGCCTAAATTTAAGAATAAGCCAAAGTTTAAACTGATTATCTATAATAGATGGAAAGTGTTAAGTATTTAAACATAAATTGTTAAAAATAGACAATAAATCTTATGTACGTCATTTAAAAAAACTGTTTGACCGTCTAATCTTTTGTAGGACATAAGATTAGTCAGTATATTTTTAATAATAACGCCAAACACCTTCTTTCTGTGTTCATTATGTAAAACAGGAAAATTCTTTTTGTTTTACATGACTTCGTTTTATAAAACACGTTTAAAAATCGATTTAAGTGATTCCGACAAAAAAATGTTAGAGCAGACATACCTGGAGCGCGGGACTAAAAGTGGATGTGCGAAAATCAAAGAGGCCAGCTTTTTCGATAATCCAATTGTGCATGGTTACTTGGCCAGTGACAGTTGGCGGATTGGCTAGAAGCGAGTACCGTACTCCCGCCCAATGTGGTTGAGCGCATCGAATGCCTAAAACAGCAATGCTTTAATTTATTTTGCAATTGATTCAAAATTTATTTTTACCTTAATCAAACCAATAAAATTATTAAATATACAAAAATAGCTACTTTGTAAAATTAGCTTAGCTCTAAAAAGTTAAAACTGAACGCAATACAAAGACGAGAATGGAGCTTAAGCCCAAACAAATAGTCAATGCAAAAAAGGCATAGGTTTGGATCAAGCCGATCCCAATTTGGTTTTGCAATTTGCCAACATAAAATTAGGGCCCTACCCACAACTTCGGTCGGCCGACAAGACAATGGCGATCCGGCGTTGTGCACAACTCCATCGTGTCGACACTTGGTAAGGTCGAATTCCCGCTCCTCACATCGGACATTGTCCATGCGAATGGGCAGTTCACCTGGCTCCGGAAAAATGCGCCAATTCTCAAAGTACTGTGGGTCGATGGTCAGTCCGAGTTGATTGCAAGTCAGTTGGGCCAATGGCGCCGTCCACGACCGATTGCACACCGTGCCCCACAAACCATCGTCCAGTCGTACCTCCAAGCGACCGGCCGTCACATCTTCATTGCCCATGTCGTCGACGAGTCGAATGTTCTCCAGCTTTGGCAAATTAAACGATTTACTTGTAAAAATGACGGGCACTAATGGATTCATGTAGTCGGTTCGCAAAAGTTCACCCTAAATATTAAGTTTATAGCAAAATATTATTAAACAAATGCAAAAATAATTTGGCTAAATTGTTTTGTTTTACCTCCGCGTTTTAATATTACTGCTTGAATTAAATTGAGACTAACATTAAATAAATATGAAAAGACAAATAGCTAACTTAGCTAATGCTAAAACATAAATAAAGTATTTAATTAATAATGTAAATACCTTTAAATTCACTTTAACCCAAAATGTTTTATGCACTAAAACTACGATTTTATCGAACTTTTTTTGCAATCGAACTTTGTTGCAATTTTAAATATTTGATGAAACAAACTTATTTTACAAACTTCTTAAAAAACGCGAAAATTTAAAGGTAAAAAAAAAGTCTAATGTATGTCTGTATAATCTATAACTTATGGCTCAATTCCGCTGTATTTAGTAAAATCAAAAAAAAATAAATAAGACTTGGTTTTACATAATGTTGAAAAATCCATCAATACGTAAAAAATAGCATTTAACTTTTTTTGTAAGGGCAAAACAATGTCTAAATCAGACATTGTTTATTTGTTGAAGACGAAGGTTTTTTGACCAGTGAAAAGTGACAAAGCATCTGCCCTCAATGGTGAAAGCTTCTGTCTCGTGAACAGAAGGTCCAATCTTTTTTTAAAACTAATTTTACTTCCTGAAACAATTTTTTTGGAAATGGAGTATTAAAAAAAAATATTAATTAGAACGGAGCATAACCTAAAACAGGTAAAAAAAGCTCTAAAGCACAGGTTCAAAAACTGAGTGAAGCGTTAACATTTATTTGTAGCTGAAAATATTTGTATAGAAAAACTCGAATTAAAAACGCTCTATTTATACCTGAACCAGCATTCCAATTCCGTTCAAGAATTCCAGTCGAGCTCCCGAAGCCAGCGTCAGTTTCGCGCCGGGCATGATGTGCAAGTCGTCGGTGACGGTGTAGGTGCCAGCGGTCAGGTCGCTGTTTTCAAACACTGTACCGCCAATCACAAACGGGTTTTGCGATTGGCGGAACTGGCGGTAGAATTGTTGGAGGTAGGTGAGCGCCGGCACGCGTTGATTGCAGACAGCCGCAAACGGATTGACATCGACGACGGCCAACGAGTACCGATTAAACTGAAAAAAAATGGAAATTATTCCTTGCGCTACCAATAACTATAAGATTGAACTTATATGAAATCTCTCTATTTAAGAATTAATCACATTTACATAAAACTTTTTTTTTGAGTTTTGAGTCCCAATTTTAGACGTATTTCTCATTTTCAGTGTAATCGCATTGAATGCCAAGTTTTTTTTGCGTTAGAAATAAACGTAAAACTGGAAACTTGGGACGTCAAACTTTAATTGCCCTACTTGCGCCCAGCACAAAACGACTAATTAATGTAATATAAAGAAAAGTTGGTAAATAACCCATTTTCAACTCGCAAATATTCGACTTTTCAATATTGAATTGCGGCCTTTAAGTCATAAATGTCAACTCACGAGAAAATGCCACTCATAACGTGCAGTCTTAAATAAGTCAACTTAAGTGCGCCGTGACTTTAAAGCGTCACAAATCTATATTGGAAAGTCAAACTTTTGCGAGTTGACTGTCGCGAGTTTCATTGTTTGTCCAACAAAATTAGCGCAAGTTGGTGAGACGCAAATTGTTAAAAGCGTAAGTTGGGTTTGGATGCCAGTTAATCTATTTCCAAACATTTGGAAGCGGAAAAAGTTGAAAGTATTATTATTTCTGCAACTATATCACTTTTCAAATAAGCCAAAATATACTTTTCAAACACAAGTCAATTTAGCAGAAAGAACTGAGCATATTCTACATTACGCTTGTAAAAAGTCGTTTAAAATAGTTTAAATATGCAAAACCTGATCGAAAATGCGGTGCATAAAATTATGGGGGTGGGTGTCCCCCCAATTGTTGCGTCGCGCATCAATTCGTTTTGAGTGCTCCATAAGCTCGGTGCCGATTTCGTAGTCTGCTTTTGGATTACCAAAACAGTTGTGTTGTACAATAACGTTGCTAAATCCATTAAACAGAATTAAAACTGAGAAAATAGAGCAAATAATTGTTTGTGGGAGGTTGGACGCATCAGACTAGATTTTTGGCAAAAGGCTTCTTTAAGGAAGACGTTTTGCCGGCACACATATTGCACGAGACGTAGGCAAGGCAAATGCCAAAAAAGCAGGTGGGTTTTCGCAAAATGTTTCTTGTTTTAAATTCAAAAAAGTTAAACACTCAGCCAAAATTTTTTCAAATAACCAGCTCAGCAAAAAGTCCACGACCAAAAGTGCAAACAGAAAATCAACCCAAGTCATCCGTGAAAAAAATCCCTCATTAAAATTAAAAAAAACCGTCCAAAAAAATCATTGGCCAAAAGTCCGACCAGTATGCCTACTAAGCAAAAACTTCCTTAAAAACCTTAAAATCTCCATTTTTTGCATTTCATAACTCTTATCTACAAAACCTCGGCAATGCTTAAGGAATTCAAGTTTAAGCCGTAGCCCACCAAAACTCTAAGCCAACCTTACTTCCACTCAATTTAAAATTATTAACTGATACAACCTTTAATAATAATTAAAACAATAAATAAAAACCTTGAGGACACAATCAGCGCGGCGTGTGGTGTGGAGCGAGACTTGAGAAAGGGAAACGGATTGATTATGCTATTTGCGCGCACTTCATTCTGCTGATTAAAAATGAGTTTTTGATAGGGAGAGTCCTCATTTAAGCCTATCGACACCACGTACTGACGGCCCACATTCATCTTGATGTCATTTTTGTAAATGTAAACCTAAAACCGATTGATTAAATAAGTAAAATTCTGTTAAACTGGCGTCGTAATTTAAGTAATTGCAATTTTATAAACGTAACAGTAATTTGATCTTTATACAGATTTGCTTGCTGCTGAATAAATGATCACATTTCTTTGCATAGTAAAATAAAATGCCAGATAAGCCGTCAAAGTGTAAGTTATAGGACTACCAAATATTTATTCATAAGATAGTTGTTGCGGCTCTAAGACAAAAAGACGCCAAACCAAAAAACGCCAGACAACAAAACCTCGGACAAAAAAAGCCGAATAAAAGAATGTCTGATAAAAAAAACTACCGGACCAAAAGACGCCGGACAAAAAAACTAACGAAAAAAAGGCAAAATTCAAAAGGTGTAAATTTTTTACATTTTTCATTATCTATCACGGCGGCGTTTATTTGCAGAAGTTTTTGTCTGAAATCACAATGCCTGTTCGTCTGAATGAGCGCAATTATCCCTAGTTTTATAATAAAAAAACATCATGTCAAACCAAAAGCCGACCTCAGAAGGCAGGCGCCAAAGCTGTGGATGTCGGGCGTTGCGAATCAAAAGCGCGCTATTCTGAATGTTGTGAAAACGATTGCTATTGATTGTGACATAAGTGTTGACGCACGGCTCAATGCGCAGCCCCAGCGCGCTACCATACAACACGCTGTTCCCGCTAATGTCGACGCGCACCGCCGCCGAACCGGCTTGTTGACAAGATAACACTTCGATGGCCGGATGGTAGTCGTTTCGCACAAACTCCACCCAATTGATTAAAACCTAAACACAATTCATATGGCTATTGTAAATCCTGCAAATAACCTCCCCTTTGTACAAAAAAATTAAGTCTTTGTGTTGCATACCCTAAAAAATGCATCTTGCAAAATAGCCAATCCAGTAATAAGCCCCGTTGTCTTATTAACAAGTAAACTTAAGGAAAATTGTTTATTATAAATCTGAGTTGTAAAAAGTGTTTAAGTCAAATGCCTTTCAAATTATATAGCAAAAATATTTTAAATTTAACAAAATAAAATCATTGAAAAACATAAGCCCTCCTTCTAATAGAAACTTCCTCTCAATAAAGCCCCTCATGAGGGATCAAATAAAAACCCCGGGGCTTTTATTAGAGGAAGCACGGTAACCGACGCCAGTTACTTAGTGTATTTATTTGCAATTTTTTGCCTACGAAAAAGCACATTTGAGTTTTTATTATTCAGCCATTCTTGAAAAAAAAAGAAGGAAATGTCGTTTATTAGCCAAAGATTAAGCCATCTCTCAGTAAAGTTATCGTGTTTCGAGATGATTTGAAAAAACCCCCGGCATCTATTCTGTAGAAAATAAAGTATTCTATTCTATGTGAGGGAAAACTTTGGTTTTAGTTAAAACTAAGTTTTCCATTTTTTTAAACATCAAGCTAGTTTGCAAGCGCAAATGTATTATACTTAAAAATGATATTAACATGGATTCACGCAATAATTACCAAAGAAAAAAATAAATAAAGCATTCTTATTTATAAAAAAATGAATTCTAACCTTTGGCTGTGCACCAAAATTTGCTGGCACACACACATTGCCAATTAGAATTCCGCCCCATAAATTGTCGGAGACGAGCATTTTGGGATAGAAAATATTGTTGGCTGGCCGACCTTTGATGACAATCTCGTGGCGGAGCGCGTAAAATGGAATTGAATCGTTGTGATGAAAGGCGAAACCACGCCAACGATTGCCCGAAATTCGAGAGCTATTGGCGTTGATTGAGCCGCCTGCGTAGGAAATATTGACTCCGTCTCCCCAGTTGTGGCTGAACGACGTGTCATTTAGCCAAATATCGGCGGCGCCGTGACGCACCAAAAATCCGGCTAAGCCTAAATATGAATTGAAACTTTAAAAACCTAAAATTTAACGGCAATATAAATTGAAAAGAACATAATTCAAACTGTCTTCACGCTCAATTGCAGATTTTGGCTTGGCCTAAGGCTTGAGCTTAGCTTTAAACTAGAGATCAGCATCAAGCTTACAAATGAGTTTAAACTTATAATTAAAACTTGAGTTTAAGATTAAGCTTAAAAATTTAAGCTGCAAAAAAAGCTTTAGGGGTAAGGCCAGATTTAGCCTCAAAACATGAGTTAGCCATACGCTTAATTTTTGCTTTAGGATTAGTCTGAAACTTAGGCGCAACTACAAAAAGTGTAAACCTTGATTTCCGTCGACTGTAACGTTGGAGAGGGCTGTTCTATCACGGATGTTGATCGCTTGAATGCCGTTTCCCGTATTGTTCAACACCACAGAATTTGTGATGTTTAAACCATAAAACGCTTTGTCTAAACAACAAAAATTATTACAAAGAGTTTGGTCTATTAGACCAGTCTTAAATCCAAAAAAAAACAAAAAAAAAAGTTACACAATGGAAAGAGTCTACTTTCTAATAATAAAAATACTAATAATGTAAGCAGAAACAGACATGTGACAGAAGCATGAATTTTGAATAACAAGTCGACGTCGCCGAAAACAGTTCCCATTCCCGTAAAATTGCCAGTGTTGTGTTCGATTCCAATAAACAACGCCTTTTCAGTGTTCCTAAAAAAAATTATTTTGATGACTTTTAAACCAATAGTGTATGTTCACAGTTAACAATAAGGAAAGTAACCGTAGTCAAGATGGGGTACTGTAGACAAAAGGATAAAATATTTTTAATTATAAAAGTTTTCAAAACTGTTTTTTCCAACAATACTGTGGATATAGTATATAAAACGTAAATAAACGTTTCTAAAAATAGATCTTTACCATTTACACTCAAGGCAGTTTTAAAATCTATGGCTCTTTAACGCACAGGTATATGACTTCCTATTTTTCTTTAAATAATGTAATGCTTTGCAATTTTTTTTCGCAAATAAACAAAACAATACAGTACATCGTCGAAGACACAAAACGTCCAAAACACTAGAAAATTTTTGTAAAAGCATTTGCTATTGCGCCAAAAATAAAGTGGTAATTAAAAAAGTGTATATTTCACTTCAGAACTCAGACTATAACCCATTTAACCTATAATCAAAAATTCCATTTGAGGACAAAATGAGTGCACGTGATTTCACGCAAAATCTTTATAATCTTTAAAGCTAGTAAGTAAGACTTAATCCACAACGACACTAAAACTTTCTTAATTCCAAAATGAGTGCCAAACGAATCTCTAAGTTGTCGTAGAAGGCTGAACCAAGGAATCACCTCGATTCAAATTTCAAAATTGCTATAAACCGTAATCCATTTTAAAACAGTCCGTTAAACAGCAAAAAAATGGAAAATTGGCTATTGTGCGTTAACCCCTCAAATTTTCAACGCCATTCTTAAAACAGTATTCATAAATGAGAGGCTTAATCAATTACGAATATACATGTATAAAAGACAATAATTCTGGACTCAATAAATTGCACTTACGATAATGAGACACTTTGTGGTAAAACACCGTCGCTTAATGGTATACGATAGTGTTCGAGTTGACAAATATTAGGAAAGCTGGAGTTGCCGTCGCAAATTAACAACTCCGACTTGGAGTCGACCAACGGTGGATTGCGGTTGACGACGTCAAGAAATTGAATCGTGTAAGTGTAGCGCAATCGAGAAGGCAGCGAAACCATCTAAAAAGTTGGAAATTGTAAGAAAATAAATTAATTTTTAGAGCTTAAATTAAAAGTTTGGAGAAAAAGTGGTTGGAAGTATATTTTGGAACGGTACAAATCAACTGCTATTTTTGTTTCTCTCTTTAGCAAGAGGTAGCAAAAAATAAGCATTATCAATTGAGAGGGTTAATTAGGCCAACTTGCTAAAATATAAATTTTTTTTTATTTTTATGTTTAATTCTGATAATTATGCTTTATTATACCAAAATTTAAACATTCAGATAGTTATAAGCCTTAAGCTTTAATGAAGCTGTGACAAAATGTAAGCCTAAAGCAATAACAAGCTAAAAGTATGACCAAAAGAGAGCCAATTTCAAAGCTTAAACTTTTGATAAGCAATACTCTTTACACTTTGACATATATCTCTGGACTTAGCTTGTGCAGATGCCCATATCTAATCTCAAAGCTTAGACTTAGACTTTCTTATTTCATCTGGCAAGAACTAAGGCCGAGCTAAACGCTGAAAAATTTCAGATAAGACTAATCTAAAATGAAATTCAAAATTCAAAAAATTGTTGAAAAAAAGGACGCACAAGCCAACATGTATTGAGCGGCTGAAGCGGGTCAACAAACGTTCCGTTCTGCAAGTGCGCCTTGATGAAGTGTGGAAAGAACAGATTGCTGGCAATTTTGTGCTCGGCGCAAATGTCGAGGCGCGGCCTCTCCTTTTCGTAATAGGAGTTGTGTCGTTTTTGTCCTAAACGGATTTTACATTAAAAAAAATTCAGTTCCAAAAAATAGTAACAAAATCTTAATAAACTGATTATAAAAAATTATAACTGACCAAATGTCTTACATCAAATTGCATTAGTTTCAAACAGAAAACAGCAAACTATATTTAAAAAAAAAAATACAATGGCCACCTCAGTAAAGCGCACTTAGTTATTTTCGTTAAATATTTATGAATAACTAACCTATCATTAGTTTTTTTGTAGGAAAAACGAAGAAACGAAACAATGACCTGTTTAAACTCATATTTGAAAAAAAAATTTGCTAGATTATACATTTGTTCATTTCAATTAAAAACAAAAAAAATTTTCAAAAATGTGTCAAAAACACAGTCTTAAGAATACTGTAACCAAACTACAGTTAGCACTCAATTAAATTAATATTAACCTAAGGTAAAAAAACTAAAAAATAATTAACAAAACGCCAAACAAAATTTTCAATTTTAAAGTACTACCGTAAACTAATGTCCTACGGTCGTATTCACATCCGTTAATTCTACCATAACATACAATATAATAAAAAAAATTACTTCGTTTATCGTTCCCATAAATCTCCATGCCGTAGAAGCGTTGGGATTGCGTCATGCCGGCGTGGTGTTGGCGGTAGTAAACGCCGTCCCCAAAATTCCCCGTAATTATGGACTGGTTGAGAAAGAAACGCGCATCTACCGTATTATCGACGGCAATACCGTGGCCCCGATTACGGCCAATCGTCGAGTTAGCAATAAGAATTGGGCCTTGCGCCTCGTAAAAGTAAATGCCGTCTCGAGCGCTGTTCTCCACACGTAGTCCATTCATAATCGGTGGGACGCCTTCAATGTAAAGCGCCGCCGTCGTATTTTTAGTCGGGCTATATAAAACAAAGCAAAATTATTAACTCTTTTAGTCTTATTCCAGAAAAAAACGATTGAAAGTTTTAAGATTTAGCAACAAGACGTAGACATTAGCTAAAGTTATTTGTATACAGTAAAATCTCAATGCCGTATTACACCTCATCTTGACTTAATCTAAATTCTGGATTCCTTCATTTAAAATTTTTACATATTCAAAATGCTTTACGGACTAACAATTAGGTGATTTTTTAAAACTGATTTTTTAGTTTTAAATAAAATTCAATCTAAATGTACTTAATCAGTAGTATTGGCATAGTGTCAATTATAGAAAAAAAAGTCTTACTGATTTTAAGCAAAAAAAGATCACTATTTTTAATAGTTAAATACAAAACAAGCAAAGTCCAATTGAACGATGGATTAAAATCTGTGAAATTATTATTTTCAAATTAGCGCCAAAAAATTGATTACGGTATTCCTAAAAATACCATTTGGAAATTTCAAAACAATTTTTGTAAATTATACAACAACGAAATTTTTTGCAAAAAACAGCAGTTTGTGCTGTTTTGAAAGCCTGTTCAACACGTCCAATTTTTTTTACTTGTATAGTGATGCCGGAAAATTTGATAAAACAGAATATAGCGCATCTAAAAGAATATAGAATACAGCGCAACTTTTTTAAATATTTTAATCTTTTTGTCATTCTCAGATTTTAAAACAAAACAGATTTCAAATCAGCAATCTATAAAAAAAGAAAATTTAAAAAAAAAACTAAATTTAAATTGGCGCAATCTTTGTAAATACGGTGGAACATTAAGTGAACAAAAAAAATTGGAAAATGAAATTTTTCCACTTTAAAAATGTTTTGCATTATAACTCGATTGACATCTACCGTAATTATTTATAAATTTGATCGACCGCCGGTAACTTTTTAATTTTTCTCAAACAGGTGAGTGAGTGTGAGTGTGATAACAGCTGGACTTCAGTCCCTAACTCTTTTATTCCCACTCTCCAATAATTACTATTCACTACGCTTAAAAAAGCCAACCCGTCATAACCGGCGTAAAGAATGTCAATGAACTCTAGACGACTCAGCGACTCTCGCTGCGTCGAAACCATATCGGGGTCGGCGTAAACATAATTAAAAGGTGAACTGAAAATGTGTAAGCCTAAAAAAGATTAATTTCTCATTACATTATGCTTATACAACCAAAAACAACATGCCTTTCCAATGTTTGGCCCAACCGCTAAAGGTCGGCGGACCCCAACAGTACAATCCCAAGTCGTCTTCGCCCTGACACAAATTCTCGGTCAATGGGATTGTGTTGGGGTTGGCGAAGCCCTCGCAATTCCATAAGTTATTGGCCACCGGCAGACAGCTGGGGTAGGGCATCACTAATGGATAAGTGTCGTTGTTGCGGCGATAGTAGCGCCAAAATGCTAAAAAACAAAAACATTTTGTAGTTTTGAGTGGAAAAATAAATGTTTGTTTTGGTTCTGTCACGAAAGTCGACATATTTTACATAGCTGAGTATAATTATTATCGGGCAAAGAAATTTTTTTTAGTTTTTTATAAAATTTTATTTCAGTTTAGTCAAAATGCATTTAACATTCAATCAATTTTATTTCGTCTGACATCTTTTTGTCTCGTTTTGCAGCAAAAACTTTTGCTCAGACCTCTTTGGTCTGATTAAAAAAAAGCGAACAAAAAAGCTGTGACAATTCATTTTTTTGTGATAATTTCTTTCATTTTTTTACAATTTTTAAACATATTACGGTACATTTAGCGTTGTTTACTGTATTCATGTTTAAAATTTATATTAGGAATAAATGCGTTAGAAAAATTTTTATTATTGAATTTTGCGTCTTTTTGTCCATGTGCCTCATTTTCTAGCGTTATATTGCCCCAGAGCCACCTAGCGCAATATTTTGAAAATTTTGTAAATTTCAAAAAAAAATTGGCAAAATTAACAGAGTAAATAAATAAATACAAACATTTTTGATGAGAAATCGCTCAGAAAAAATGAATCAATATTTAATTTTATTAACACCTTTTCTAAATCAAAAAATATAAACCTCCATCGGAGTAACCCATTGAGCGGCAAGCTACTCCCGTATCAACGCTTGTCCAACTAAAAGCAAAATTCAAAGCCAAAGTGCAATCCAAAACAATAATTTAAACTCACTTGGACAGTTGATTGCAGACGGAGCGCCAACGATCACGGAATTTCACCTGAAGTCGGCCTTGCCGCACGGTCGGCCCATCGATGAGACGAAACTCCGGAAAGCTGTCGTCGTAATTCAATTGTTCTTGGTAGGGCAACATTTGGATGTGGGCAAATTCGTTACCCTGAAACAAACATTATAAACAAACAATCATGGCAAGAAAAAAGAGTAAGCTATAGTAGTTCGGCGCCAAGACAGAAATCCAGCAAATTTTACACTTCCTTTAAGCCTTTAATCTTACAGCCAAACTCGAACAACGTACAATTTACAAAACAGCTACTACGCTGCATCATAACAGTAATATTCCGCAATACAATCCTACATTAGGCCTTCTCATTACAGTCCCACAGTAATAATTCACAATGCAACTTTTCATCATATATTGAAAACTTATGCAAAAGCCAGAATCTTCCGTTACCCCTTTAATTCTCGCCACAGTAGGCATACTTTAAACTTACAGTAATTTAACACTAGTACCGCAATCTAAAACAAAAAAATGTTGACAAAAAATAAAACATACGATAGCTCGAATCGTCCCGAACACCTTGATGCCGACACCCGTATCAAAATACATCTGAACGCCAGTCTCAATAGTCAGAGTCGAGCCCGACTCGACGATCAACTCGGACTGGACGCGGTAGGGCGAGTTTCGAAAATACAAAGTCACATTCTGGGAATAAAATCCGCCCAAAACGTTGCGAATCCGCTGACGCGGCTGCTCCATGCCCGGCGGGAGAACGCGTTGGCCGAGTGGAATGTCCTCCACAGCCGACGCATAATTGCAAGTGCTAATCCAATCGCTGTAGAAGAAAAGGAAATTAAAACAAATAAAGAAAAGTAGAGAACGAATAGGCAATCTCAGCGGCGTCAATAAACGTCTCCTGCATATAGAATTACAGTTGGCCGTACTCCTTAGGTTCAAAGATTCGTTCGACTGTCGGCAATTACCGTAGTTAATCACCGTGTTATGGCCAACAGAACCTTTTTGGTGACAGAAATAATTAGTAACGCCGTTCAGTGTTGAATTGGAATCAGCTGGAGATTGACTCAAATGATTGGCAGAGGCATGCCATAAAGAATCGTTGTCAAATGCATGGGAAGTCAACGGCTCTGGTTGAAGCGATTCATTCATAATAACGGATTAATGCACAAAAATAACTCAAAAAATTGGGTAGTGAGATTGACGGACCTCATCCACTTGGCAAACTGAAAGAAAAATTTATGAAAAAACTCTTTGCATACAAAAATATTAAAACATTGGCTTAAGGAAAAAAAAGACGCAAAATTTAAAAATAAAAATTAAAATATTTTATTTAGAATTTTTTGATTTGAATACAGTAAACAACACAAATGTACCGTAATATGTTTAAAAAATATGAAAAAAATTATTCCATCATACTAACTCACAATTATGAAATTTGCGTTTTTTTTGTCCACGTCTTTTTTTTTAAAGCCAGTTGTTTTAAGGACAGACACCAAGAAAAAAAACTTAAATTATAATTTTTGATAATTTAAAACATAAAATAAAATTAGTTTTGCGCCCAAACCAGAATTTCTAGAGTGACTATATCAATTTCAGACTCGCATCACATACAGTATACTATTTGAGCTGTGCATTAAAACTTATAATTTCAGAACATACATAACATAAAATTCAAGATTGTGGTTGAGAAAATTGTAATCGAGGAATCATCACGTTCAGTTTAGAATTAATAACAACTAAATTGCAAAATAAGTACAAATAAACATAAGCATGGCACTTAAGTAAAAAAAATCCGCGGCCGTCATAGAATCTTGTGCCAAAGCTTCTTTAACACTCTCCAAGAAACAAAAAAAATGCAAAAAAAATCGTAAAAATGAATCAAATTTAAAAAAAAATCTCAAATCGCAAACATATCGCTGTAGGACAAATTTCGTTCAAAACATTTAAACCTAAAAAAAGTTACTGGCAATTTCTATCAGTTTGAAACTTTCTCGAAACATTTAAAATGTGTCACTAGAACAACAAAATATTTGTGCTATTAAAAAAATTGAATGCAAAAAAAGAGGAAAAAAAGAAAGGCGTGAGTCACCTTTTATTTTTTGACAAAAGCAAAAGAAATAATCAAATGTTATGGCTGATTAACACAAAAAAACTTGCTTTACTAGTAAAACTCATATCCTGTAAAAAAAGCAAAAACTATTAAAATTACGGTACATTTAAGTTAGGTCAGAGACCCATTAAGACAAAGGCATTGCCCTTCTTATTATAAAACGCTTTTTTCCAATTTGAGCATGAGACGTGAGACGCGAGCTAGCATTAAAAATCAAAAGGATTTATAAAGAAATATATAATGGCGCTCCTGGCTTACTAATGCTGCAATTGTATATAACTTTTTTTTGTATACTGTGTCCAAGTTTTGGCGATTATTGGATATTGAATGGTAAGTAGCTAGAGCGCGCAAAGGGTTTTTTGAGAGCGCGCAAAGGGTTTTATAGGTTGAAAATAAGCACAAAATCGACAATTTTCGAACTTTAGATGCATAAAAACGCAAAATAAAAACTGTTGAAAGCCAAGTTAAGGCCAAAAGCAAATAAGTTTTATTGCACTTACAAACCAATCAAAATTAAGCCAAAATTAAAAGTTTTCAAAGTTTTTTTTGTAAAAAAAATAATTGTAAAAAAATTGAGTTAAGTCAGCTTAATTTTGAATCAATTAAACGACAATCTTAAGGGATAAAAAAGTGACAATGTGCTGAATAAACTTTATAAAGATAATTAAAGCTTGATAAATTTATTAATTGCAAAACGTAAGATTTCAGCTTGCAAGTCAAGTCACAAAACTGGCAGAAACACAAAAATTAAAGCAAAAAAAAAACTTTATTAATTGTTTCAAATTGTAAAAAATCAAAATTTGAATTACTAACAAAAAAGCAAATTTGCAAAAAGGAAAAACAAAACAAATTTTTATCACAAAAATTGACAGAGAAAAATAGCAAAAAAAATTTGACCGATAAAAAAATTCAAATAATTTTTTTTTTGTTTGCTTTCCCAAAAAAGAAAAAAATGTCTTAAAAAATATTTTTTTTGCCATTTTCGCTTATTCCTTTGCTTTCTTTTCCCATTTCTTCCTTAGTCTCTCTCTCTCTCTCTTTTGACATCTTTTTCTTTCCCCTTTTACAGCTTTTTCATCTCTTACCATATTTCCTTCTTTCTCTTCCTATTACTTTCACAGTTTATCTCTTCCTCTTTTCCTCTCTTTAATCATCTCTTCCTCCCATTTTATAGCTCACCTGTCTCTTCTCAACTCTTCTCCCTTCAGCTCATTTCTTTTTTAACTCATTTTTTTTCTTTTTTCCGGCTCGCCATTCTATTCTCACTCCTCCCCTTCCTTAAAAGTTTTCTCTTTACAATTCTTTCTCAGCTAACTCTTCCTCTTTCTCTTCCTTTTGCTCTTCCCGTCTCTTTTACTTTTCATCTCTTCGGAAACGTTTTTTTTTTATTACCTTTTACATTTTACCATCTTTTCTCTTCCATATTTTGTGATTCAAATTATTTTTTTACAAATTCAAAAATATACAAATTTTTTTGTCGAAATCAATATTAATGTTTGCTCAATATTTCTCATATTTGCTTAGGTCAAAGACGCACAGTGCGGAAGGAAAAGTTGAAGGAAAACAAATGTAGGAGTAGCCATAACGGCGGCCGGTTACTCACAGCTTTTTGTTGATTCATGCTATTGTGGCGAGACTCTTACTCTCTCATTGCTCTCATTGCTGTCATAGCTCATAAAGCAGAAACAAAAATTTGTGTTTCCTATTGCCGAAAACATGAAATTCCGACATGTTTACACACACAAAAGAATATTAGAAAGAGAAATAATACATTGGAATTATCTGACGGTAATAAAAAAATTAGTACTTTTACCACAAATCATAATTGCCTAATTTTTCTAAAAACTGCATAATTGTAAAACAACTTGTGATGCGGAGTCCACAACAAAAAAGAGCTCAGAGGCCGGCATAGTGGCGACCAGTAATGGTTCTCTCTTTTTGACCTACTATATTTCTTTCTCTGGAAAAAACGAAAAAGTGGGAAAATGAGAATTAAAATTTTGAAGGTTTCTTCTATGGTACAAACCTAAGATATGTTCCGTGGCAATAGAAAAACTCAGATAACAAATGCGGATCCCATCTCTAATACAAAGATATACCTATGCTCCACAAAATGATACGCCACCCTTTAAATTCTTTTTTGACATCATAATTGTTCAATCATTGTTTTTTTGGACTGTTATTATTGTTTAACTTACGTAACTTAACTGTTTCAATTAGATTTTTGTGAAATGGGACGTGGAACTGTTTAAACAATTTTTATGCATAGGAAGTATGGTCGAAGTTTTAAGTGGATAGCGTGAACTCATTTTGTGAAGCAGTGTAGACAGGAACAGCCTAATAGTCAAACGTAGATTATTGTTAACAATTGCATTTTATTTTGGAGGACTGACCAAGCACTCCCACAAAGGTTAATTGACCAAAACTTCAAAAAAACAAACCGGCTAACCAGCCGCTATTACAAAACACAAAACTTTGCATAATCATTCCAGCAAGGCCCTTGACATTTAGCAAGAAAAAAAAGTTGTTTGCATTTTTTCAAGTGACGGACAATAAGGCAGTCAAAGGTTGTCATTGGGCAGAGAGCGAGACAGTGCATACCAACTAGGTGTTTTGCTTCTTTGTTTCAAAAAAATTATTTGCGTATAATCGAATGCGAAATAATATTTATTGTGAATTATGTGAACAATTTTCAAATTATTCAAAAGTTAGCCTTTCAATTTGCCAATAAGCCGATTGGCTGTCACCGAAAATTTTGGAAAAGCAAAACTATAATAATTAAAAAATTGAATTTAAATAATTAAAAGGGACAAAAATTTTATAAAAATGCAAAGAAACAAAAAAGGAAAATTCACAAGACCGGAATCGAACCTTGTCTTGTTATGTGGCCCAAATTAACAGTAATTGATAAACTCATACTCAAAATGACACCAATTATTCTGGCATGTGGGCTCTGCAAAAGATGCTTCAATGTTCATTTACAATAGCTGCAAAAATGTAAAACTTTAAATATCTAATCAGAAAAAAATATATAAATTTGTTTCTACTCAGCCAGCGACGTCTCCACAGCTAAATTCCTCCAGAAATCAGAGTGAAATCATTCAATTGCTTGCGCTGTTATTGCGCATTTGTTAATTAATTTAAAGTGTTGATTCATTTCAGATTTTATTTTGATAATCAGCGGCACTACTCAGAGGAACGCAATGTGCTAATACTATAATTTTGTATCCACTCAGCCAGCGACGTCTCCATAGCCATATTCCTCCAAAGCCAGAGGAACTGGGCCACGGTCTTCAACGCCAAATCAATAAGATGATTCGACGAGCTTCGCGCTCAGAAGACGTCGCCACGACTCGATCATCGTGGATGTTTGGGCGGCACAAGAGATTTCTCGTGGCCAGAAACACACTACAGAAATGATCCTGTGAAGTATGATTTCAAATAATTCAACTTTCGATTGGGCTTTTGTTTTTCTCTATTCTGACAGTTGTTATAGGTTTGAAAGGGCGGTAGAGAAAGAAAGAAATTAGTTATAACTTGAAAAAGAAATGCCCAAGGCAGGAATCGAACCTGCGTTGCCACGGCCACAACGTGTAGTACTAACCACTATACTACTTGGGCCAAGAGCGTCTCGTCAAATAATATTTGAGGTCATAGACATAGCTATGACCAATAAGAAGAGGAATTTTTTATAGAAAGCAAGTTTAATGAGCAAATGGTCAAAAATATTTATTTTTCAAATTGCCGTCAATGTTTTGTTAACCAATAAATGGACCTTTATTGCAGGTCCTTAAGTTTTCATCACAGGCTTAATGCAAGTAAATGGAATAAAGGCATTAACTCAATATTACGGAATACACTATATTCTTCATACTGTTAAGCATATATTTATTACTGTCTTTAAAAGTTTGAATTAAAATTTAAAAGCAAAAGAAATAAATGAAAAGAAAAACAAAAACAAAAAAACGTTCCAAAAATGGTGTTTTCTTCATTATCCATAAAAAATTGTCAACGAGGTGACCTGTTAAATCTTTTAACAATAAAAAACAAAATATCTCAACAACAACAACAAACAATGATAATCAGAAACAATAAACGCGCAAAAAATTTGTCGCCAAGGTGACCGCTGGACAAGATTAGCGGTCTGACCTCTAACCTTATTTGTTTGTTTACTCTCTAACCTTCCTTCTTTATCTTCTTTTAATTGGAGAGTAGTCTAACGCAAAGTGTCCATCTACATAACTCATTTTGTCGTATTTTGGCTCAATCTCACCTCAACAAGCCAGCTCTAGCGCAAATAAAAACAACAATTTTTCCGGGCGCGCCTTTCTCCCTTCCTTTATCTAGCGTCCGAGCAGGATGGAATAAAAGGTAATATTATTTTTGGTAGACAATAGAATTAATTGTTTACATTTTGTTGCCATATTTTAAAATTGATGTTAATGTCTGGCTGGAGAGAGAGAGAGAGAGGCAATATTTTTTTTTCAAGTTGCAAAGTTTCGAGTTTTGGGTTTATAAAAAAATGGGCATCGAGCCTGTTTAAGAACCAATGGATCTTGATTTTTACTTCTCTCACCCCATAAAATTAAGGAACGATCGTAACTTTATCTGGCAGATCCGAACAAGACTTTTACCACCAATAGTCCAACATTTTGCGTTAAAATTTTTTGCCAAAAAGGAAATAAATTTGAAGAATTACGAAGAGAGAGTAAAGTTTGGGCTTGTTTTATAAACATCTTTTATTTTGACCTCAATTTTTGCCAGTAGCTGCTAACGAGTGGTTATGATACATAATCCACTCCTTTCGTCTGAGTTCTACCTCTTTTAGATTCCGGCGTCCTTAAAATTGTTGTGAGGTAGCCTTTCATTTAATCCCGTCCAAAAATAATGTCATTCATTTTGGCATAAGATTTAAGGAACCAAATGTGTTCAAACGCTTTCCTTGCTTAGGATTCTACAATAACTTAGAGACTCATTTGACAATCAATTGTAAATCAAGTAGGTAATTTAAGAGTCTTTATAGATTAAGCTTTACCTATATTCAAGATCTGTTGGTTTAAGTCACGTCACCTGTGACCAGTGGTGGGTATTTGCTCAGTAACCTTTTCAATTTTGTACACTATTTTGGTCTAACCGCGTTGACTATTGAGAGGGTTACTGAGCCATGTTTGGGACTCAAATAACAGCTTGTGTCAGTGGATTAAGCCTGATTTGAAGACCGTGTCGGCTTGCGTGGCGTCATTTTGTACTTAAACGAAATCTCTGGTCTTTTTTGCTAATGCCATCACAAAATCGCCAAAAAAAATTCAAACAACGCCAGTCTTTATCAAAATGGGAAAAAAATAACAACAAAAAATAATTCTTTTATTTAAGCATAGGACAACAAAAGTTATACCATCAATAGGAGAGTTCAAAACGCTTAACAATCATCAATACTCATTTTTCACGTTCCCCTTTTGTTTCTTACCGCAATTACAAACAAAAAATAATAATAAAAAAAACAAAAATATAATTATAATTAAAAACATAAATTTTAATAAGAAAAATCAAAGTCAAAGGGGTCTATTCCATTTTGTTAATGCAAATTTATACATAGTCGCGGTTCAGCCTAAAGTCGAACGAGACACTCACCGGGTTCGTCTTCACATTCAGCTCGGAAACCTTCTATAAACCATTTATATTATAAATGCAGCAAAATTTGCAAAGAAAAACTCCAGGACAAACAGAAGCCGGACAAAAATAAGCAAAATTCAATAAATATTTTTTTACAATTTTTTCACACAAATACAGTAAACAACGCAAAACGTACAGTATTATGTGGAAAAATTAAGAAATATTTTATTCCATTATACTAATTATTATTTTGGAATTTTGCGTCTTTTTGTCCCGAAACGAAAAACGTTAAAATGTTAGCGGACGGCGCAAAAAACATCGAATCATTGCTTATTAAAATATCATTCTATTATAAAAGTAAAATGTGTTCCATTCCAATTTTGATAGCAAGACCCATTTAACCTAAAATGAATTGACAGACTTTGATCGGATTATAGAATGACAAATACAAACTAGCGGAAATATGTGTCCTTATGGCTTAGCCTTAAGAAAGCTGACAGTGTTTGCATTTGAAATTAAAGCAAAGTTGACTTAACACAAAGGTTTACGTTAAAATCAAATTTGTCATATTGCATTTGTTTAAAAAATGTCGCTAATCGAGGTTTCCCAATTCGCGATTTGCTCTGTTTCCCTTCCATTAAAATTCGGCATAAAAATAATCTTACTACAGTGAATAAAAACCAAAAACTGATAACCATACTGTAATAATGTTTTGTATTAATAACTAAAACAATTTTTACCATCAGCATTAACTAAAACATTGAAAAAACAAACGAATTCACCTCAGTGGCCGAGCCGGCAATAGAAACCAGAGCGGCAGCGCACGGCGCCCTCGCCAACAAGGTTTTGGCGCGCAAGAAATTCGCTCCGCCCTCCACGGGGCACCTACAAAATCAAAAAAAAGTTGAAAAAATTACATTATGTAAAAAATCAAAAATTAAATTACCCAATCAGATCGTAGATCATTGAGTTAATTTTGCGCGCCGACTCCTCGTCGTCAATGTCTACCTTGTCAAACATCCACTCGAAGACGCGGGCGTAGTACATCGCAATGTTGGAAATCAGCTTCGCGTCGACCAAACGACGGGTGTAGTTGAGGAGGACAGTCAACGATTTCATCATACGCAGTTGGAAGAGGCGGTATGCGGCCTTGCCAATAAGTGCCGCGTCCCGGATTTCGTTGTCAACAATGACGCAGGTCAACAGATAGGAGACCTAGAATCGGAGCATTTTATTGACATATACCAGACTCATTAAACAATCATTTAAGCGGGCAGAATTACACGGCGGTGAGTTTTTTATTGCAAAATACAAAACCTTTGTTAATCGGCATGTGGTCATACAATTTTATTTTTTGAAACTCTCTCTAAAAACCGTTATGTGTTATAGGACAATTCTAATTCTACTGTAGTTTTTGGCTATTAAAAATCAATTAAACTTATGATAATTTAAATCTACCGTAGTCTTAACTAATAAAATTTACAGTGAATTGAAACTAAAAACCGTAGTTGTGTGACACTCTTAAAGTACCGCAGTTTACACTTTTCAAATATACAGTGATTTTGGTTCGTAATATATACCGTAGTTATCACATTGTAAACCTAATATTAAAATCAACCGTAATGTTAGCTATTAAAATAAATGTCAAGCGCAAAATTTATATACCGTAGCAAAAACTCAACCATGTAGGTTATGGTTCTTTTAACCGCTGTAAACAAGAAATAAAAATAATATAACTAAATCGTTCTAATCCGCCTACAGTCACCTTCGACTTCAAGACGCACGATCACTTCAAAACATTCATAATTCCAAACCTCAGGCGTTTGGCGATAAGACTGCGGCGAGAGAATGGAGCGCGCAAACTCGGCCTTGTCCGCTGTTTGATAATCTTGGATGGAAATTCCCATGCGAGACACCGTCAGCAAACGATGATTGAGCAGTTGTATAAGACGTGAACTTAAATTACCCGAAAGAATGACATTATACAGTCAAAAAAAGAAAGATACCAGAATTGGATTTTGTCCGTCAACAAAATGTCTTGCAATTGCTCATTTGTCAAATATCGAATCAAACAGCAGGCGGTGCGAATTTTGGTTGTGAAGCCGCCGGGCGTAAATGTCGACTCCTAGAAAAATGACAAAAACTGTAAGGCTTAAAAAATAAAATTGATTGAAATACTTATTAGTCCCCTAATGTGCTTATAAGCCTATGCTAACATTAATAGCAATAGGCTTACAAAAGTTTCTAGACTTCATTAACCGAAATATTGCATAAATAATAATTATTATTATTCCAAAAAAAATTCCTTTGAATAAACCATTTTCTTATTTACATTTACCCATTTTATTATTATTATTCCGTAGTATGCAAATTCGGATATAGGGGGTACATAAACCCAAAGCCCATAACTGGCCCTACAACGATGCCAAAAATAGGAATGCGTTCCAAACATAATTGCTACCTCAAAAAATAAACCACAAAAAACCTGTTCAAATTTTTGATAAATCATCCGTGCTTTCTGTTCGGGGTCGCATTTCTTCAACAAAAATACAATCTTCGAAAGGCTGGGATCGCTGTAGAGGACGGGTAGTGGGACGTCCTCATCCATCAAGCCGTTTCCGGTCAGTGCAGCTGCCGCCGACCCGTTGTTCAATCCAACAAAGTCGATTGTCGCGTCAGGATCCGAGTGTGCAGCATTCCCAACCTCGATGTTCTCGCCGCCCGGCAGCCAACTCAAAATCAATTCGTCGTAGACGGCGCTCAAATTGACTTCGTTGACTTTGGCAATATTCTCGACCACATTGAAGTGGGAATCTATAAAAAAAAAAAATTTTTAAAAGTTGAAGCAAATCAAACTGTAAGTCTAAGGTGAGGCGCAAAGATAACTAATCATAAAAAAAGTTATTTTTTAATTTGAATTGATCAGTTACGCTCTTGTTAAAGCTAACAATAACACTAACTCTTGCTAAGAATTGGGTAATTAAGATTCATTTATAAAATTGACTTTTGTCACAGGTTTTGGTATTTTGTCAGAGTCTGGCCTTAAAACGTAAATAAAGCAGTTTAAAGATTTACGAATAATTTTTATTATTTTCTACCAATGTTAGAAATTTCAATTAGTTTGGTCTCATTAAAAAAGTTATGTAGATGTAAAGGAGCAATTGTCGCCTTTGAACCTATAACAGAATGGTGGTTTGGCAAGCTTCCTAGCCCTTAGGCTTCCTTGGCATCGCCTGTTCATTCTTTCATTGCGATCCTTAAAAACATCTTTGAAACATCTAGTGTCTCATAATTTTAAACAGACCGTATGCTACTATTCAATTATACAGCACCTGAGACGAATTTATATGCAAATTCACCTCTCCATAAAAAAACGGAAACAAACTACTCACCAATATTGGCGTCGTCATTCCAATCGATACAATTCGAACAAACATACGAAATCAGGGAAATCGCGTCGTGACTAAGCGCCGACGTATTCGAATTGAGCAAATGGTTTTTGCTCAACAATAAATCAGTCGTGAACTGGGCCAGCGTTCTCTTCAACGCGTCCCGATACATCACGTAGTCATTGATGTCCTCGTCGCACTCAATCCAATTTTCAATACACCGATTGACGACGTCGTAGCACACTTGAAAAATGGAGATTTTTACGTCGCCTAAAACCATTTTGGAGATAATTAAGCAAATAACAAATAAGAACAAATAAAATTTTACAAAGCGGCAATTTTCTAAACTTTTGCCCCAACGACTTGAGGACGGTGACGCGCCGCAGCGAGTCATTCATCAGCCGACAAATCTGCTTGAGGTCAAATTCCAAGAATTCGCGTTTGTATTTGATGGCGTCGACAACGTCGTGGTGAATGGCTGTGACAATCAAAAGTGTCTTGCTGCAATTCAAGATGCCTTCCGTCTCTTTTATAATCGACGTCCATTTCTACAAGGTGGAAACATTATAGAGGGAAAAAGAGTAAATTTACTCATACAATTGAAAGTTTTCTGGACGAACATAACAAATTAACAATTAAACGACGAGCCAGAAATTTCAAAAACAATTCAGACAGACGATTAAATAATACGGAGTCCGGCAATATCTGGCAGTGAATTTAAGTTATGAATGTTTGGAATTCCACTCAAAAAAGTATTGCATAACAACTCAGAAAATGTTATCTATGTTTCCTCTTTATGCATGTTCAAACTTTTATAAACTATTTTTTGGAATATTTTGAATTTAAAAGCAAGTATTTAACAACTGCTTTTTTACACAAAACCGACAAACAACAATAAGTTACTATAAAACCACTAAAATGTGTACTAAAACCTCTATCTTGTGCAAAATTTATGCTAACGACCAGTAGTGGTTAATGGCTCAGTAAGTATCACATTTTAGTTTACTAATTTTCTTTATCTAACGTCAGACAGAAAGAAAACATTATTGCAAATTGAGAGGGTTACCGAGCCTTTACCTACCACTGCTGTCAACATTTAGTATTTAAAAAAATGAAATTTTAATTTAAACCGGCAATAGTCGTCCCACATAAACCTGTATTTTTTTTATTAATTTCTCATGAGGAAGGAAGTAAGCGAAAAAAACCTTGCATCGGCGAATAATCAATCTTAATAATAACCCATATTTCACACACGCTACAAAGCGTCCAAAAAACCAAATCAGACAGCAAAAAATTATTTCTGTAATCAATAAATAAATTTACCAAAACGTTGTAAATGTTGATTTCGTTGTGTATAATTGGAAGCATCAACGAGACGTGAAGCTCGGTTGGCGATAAAAAGACGTGGAAAGGCAGGCGGTCGATCGCCGCCGCTGGGAAATTCATCTCAAATACGTCTTGTTTGCGGTAGAGGCCGCCGAAGAGGGCACTAACCGAGTTTGGCGCCATTGTCTCGTTATCGTCTTCCAAAAGATTGGACTCATTCACAGAGTTTTGAACAGTTGAGCTGCCGCCACTCGTATCCTGAAAAACGCTTAAGAATATTTTAAATTTGAACGCAAAACATACATAATCCCAAATTTATATGAACAAACAGTTAAGAAAGCATTATGATAAATTCCTCATAACAGAAACACCAAGCAATGTCTGCATTTGTAATTTTTGGTACTTTTTTCTTGTTTTATCACGTCAGAGAAAGACGAATATAATAACATTTGTCTCAGGCTTCTCCTCATTAAAAATCGTCTGTTTTGCCTATATCTCATAATTTTATGTGTGAATAGAAGTTCTGTTCATATCAAAAATTGCCAAACATAACTTTTTGGTTGTATAAAACAATTTACGCGCATTCCACAAAACATTAAAACCCGAAAAAAAGTTAATGCCTAAAAAAACTTGAAAAACTGTGAATACATATGCTGTGAACGACGAAGAAAAACAGACAGGCCTTTGATTTAATAAAGGATTGGACCAACAATAGGTATTTTCATTGTATGTTTTCCTCGACTTTTTTTCAAAAACTAAATTTTGATTTAAAAGATTAGCCATGCAAAACCCTTATAAATACCAAAACTAATGGCCCTAGAATTATTCCATAAACAAAACAATTAAATTACCAAAGCTTTGTTATTCGATCGATTGCGATACCATTTGATCTCTTCATGTGTATACTTCTTCTCACGTTTAACATATCTAAAGAAAAAATGATTGATCTTGAAAACCGCCATTGTTTAAAAAAATGCTCACTTCAGAAATTCGAGCAGCAACAAACGGTCCTTTGTCCAGGCATCATAATCGGTGCGCCGATTCTCAGTCCATTCCTCCAATTGCTTCAAAAGCAATTCCAAAATTTCATAGTTGTATGGACACATTTGCTCAATCACCGACACGATTTCCAGGATTGCGTCCTCGTCGGCTTCTACTTCCTGAAATTAATATGGTAAATAACTAATCAGTCATAATCAAAGCTAACAGTGGACCATATAATTTTGCAAAAAAACGTCATTAACGTTGATCGAAAGCACGTAGTTTCAACCCGACATTTGGATGCAAAAAATAAGGCTTTGATATGGGGTAAGACTCTGAATTCAAAAAACTTTTTGGCGTACAAAAACTGATTCCAACTTTTTCCCCGCTGAAAATTTTAACTATTCGAAAGAACATAAAAAACTAAGCTCGTACTGCCAATAGTAGTACTATCGGTACGGATATTGACTTTCTGACCTAACTTTGCAAACAGAACCCTTTAAAACGCAAAAATATATACCCTAAAAGCGGCTTTGGCGGTATCGACAGTTTTTGAGAAGCGTTCACGCTCCTTCATAAACCCGGAAGACACCTTGCACAGCTCAATAGCGTAGCTGAGCATAATTCTCGAGGGCACTTTCATCTCACAACAAAACTGCTTCAAGACAGATGGCGAAATTAACACTTTAACAAAATCGCCAACCAATTCAAGAGCGGACTCTTTGCGCAACTGCTGTGAGCTGACAGCCAATACACCGATTTTGGTAAAGCGTTTCTGCCACAATGTCGTCTCAAACATTCCCTAAAGCCATAATATAAAATTATAATATAAAACAATGACTAAAAAAAATTGTACGGCAATCTGTTGGCGGAGACTAAAGTCCTTCGACTCGATAAGTACAAAAAGGCTTAAGCGAATAACGTTCAGCGAAACACGAACACTCTTTCGGTTGAAAGTCATCCAGCGTCGGAGTTCTTGCAGAATCTGAACAAAAAAATGGATAAACATTGCTAAATTTAGCAAACACGGTAATAAGTGGTAAAAGAACAATACTAAATACCGTTGTTAATTTACACCATTGTTACCAATTTCAATGGAGTCATAATTAGCGGTAAGTAATGGGCCAGAAACCCTCTCAACATATTGCACACTAACTGTCTTTGTCTGACGTCAGACATAGAGAAACAAATATACAGCACAGACAATTGAGAGGGCTTTTGAGTTGTTCATTACCACTGGTCATAAGAACAAATAATACTGGAAAAAATAAGTTATTATATCTAAAACACGTAGATATAAACCTTCATAAGTAATTATGCAAGTTTATAGTAATACGGAAAGTGCATAAATCAGATTGCTAGTAAAAAAACTGCTACAGTAGTACCCCTTATTCTGTAGATACCAACGCCAATTTGTTTGAGACCAATATGTCTTATGGCATCGGTTTACTTTTTGCTGTAAATGTTAATTTATTATGCTTTACAACACGAATTCCGACTTTAGACATTCAGCTCAATATCAACATTTCACAAAACAGAAAAAGCCCGCTTGTGTTATAGTAATTATTATCCTTTAAAGTATGTGAAAAACTAAAAAACCTGTTTCATGTTGGGCATTAGCAAACGCAACAACAAATGTGCGGCAAGTAAGAGATCTGCTGTGGAGACGTTGAGGATTTTCTGGCACAACTCCGAAATACACTGCGGTAGTCCAATCATTGGAGTGTCGTCTGCCACAGAACGGAAACACGCTAAAGACACAAAAAAACATCGAAAAGAGAATTTCAAAAAAATAAATAAAACTTTACGTAATGAATACGAAAATTGGCGGACACAAATTTCGAGGAAGTTGTGAGAAGATAACGACTCGTAGAGTCGAAGCCAGTACTCACGCATCTCATTGTTGAACTTGGCAATGTCTTCTTCTCTGAAATATAAATGTACATAACCTGCCAAACTACAAGAAAGACTCTATAGACAATGATAAACAGACAAACTGAGCAAGAATAAGAAGGATTGGCCGAAAGGGCGCATGACTCAAGGCTTAAAATTGTTATTACAGTACAACATTTCAATCTATTTTAAGAATAAACATAGTTCATAAAATACCGCAATGCATTTAATTAAGTTAAAAAATTATTTTTGTCGCATATCCTATAGAACATTTTGGCTTTGACAAATTAGTCTTATAAATAAACTGTTTGAAAAACTTCAAAACAAAAAAAAACACAAATGATCAGCTAATTTTAAGGATATACAGATTGTCTGTTTAATCTCTAGTTAACCCAAAAGCATTAGGACCGAGACACTCCTTCAGTAAATTTGATAAAATGAAAAGACGTTGTCTTCTTTTCTTTACAAAAAGAATCAAACTCAGATTGTCACAACAAAATCCCGAAATAGAAGACACCTAAAGATGAAACAAAAGCTTAGGCTCAAGTAAGGCAAGGCGTAGGCTAAAACTTTAAAAAATTACTCTTCTAAGGGAGGCTTGACGACAGAAGAGGCGACAATTGCGGCGTTTCGAATTACGTTCGAGTGATCAAAGAAAGAGCCTTCATTGAACGGCAAAAATGCGCCAACACGTCGACGATTTGTGTACATTATGTCGCTTCTACCAAGTAAAAAAATTAATGAAATAAAAAGATTTTGAAATGTAAATCTTAATATTAACCCCTTTAAGTTTTCAAATTCATCGGGTGTCTTGACTTCGCGCTCGAAGAGATCACACTTGTCAACGGGACATCGGTCAAGAATATGGCTCAGAAGGTTGACGTAACCGTTAATCTAAAAAAAATTATTTAAAATATACAAAAGTCGTCTCATACACAATTAGATCGTTAATGCATTTATTAACATTACAAACACGTTTAAAATGCGCAAAAAATATAGGAAACGATCGGCTCAACACACAAGCCTAACGGTTCAGAATCGTAAAAGCAAGAAATGCACTGGTATGGAAAAAATGCGGGCCTAAGCCAAATGCAACTTTGGTTTGGTTAAGAAAGCTTTGGTTAAGAAAGCCCAGTCTTAAAATTAACATCAAACGCTTAACAGACAAATGTAGCTTAAGCCGCGTCTGTTAGCTTAACTCAATTAAAAAAACTTGCGCGATCATCATTTTTATCTTTCAGCAATCTTAAACACTTTTTTGTCCAAATGTTTTAAAAACCAAAAAAAACACAAAAATAACAGAGATCGCCACTACGATTGACAGTATTTGGCGTTTGAACAGAAAGAAAATTCGTACTTTATTTCGAGAACGCGCCAAAACAAACAAACCCATAATCATAATGTCGTTCCTTTCATTTGAGTCCAAAATAAGAAATTTTTTTAGTTTGGCCTTTGTATCAGCAAAAAAATGCCCACTCATATGACCCTACTATCAAAATTAAGAAAGTAATTGCAGCACCTGAATAAGCTTTAATTATTTTCAAGTCCGTACCAGCTTAAGCTACAACCAAGTGGTCACATTTTGTACTCAAATATAAGCTGTGTCAAATAATGAAAAAACAATTAAAAACCTTGCAAAAAGCGTCAACGTGTATCATACTTTGCAAGTTGGTCGACCACTCCAACAGAATTGGAAGCACATTCTTAAAAAGTTTCACAATCCGAACGAGCGGATCGAATTCAGTTCCCGAGTCCACAGCCGCATTTGTTATATTCCACAGGGTTGAAGTACAAACATGAAGGCACACTTCCAAGTCGGAGGGTTCCGGATTGATTTCCCGTTCCACGTAAAATCTGACAAAAAGGAATTTATCAAAGCAGCAAAAATAGAAGTAGAAAAAAGTACTCCAAAGTGCTCATTGATGCCTCGGCCAAACTTTTGTCCAAATGAATATCAACAATAATACGAAATATGTCGCGCAACGGCATGGAAAACAGTCGCCCAAAATTGACCACCTTAAAATTACAAAAAAAATAATACAGCGAAAAATTAATATAAGATGCGAAGTTACAGTTCGGAAGGCCATCTACATTTTTGGTCAGAAAATTGCGGTCCAAATTATTTCAGTCAAAGCTCATTGGTAAAAAAAATGCATAATAGATCAATGATGACCATGTTAATGTAGGCAAAACTGTATAGTTAATTTTATAATTCATAAAAGTTCAAAAGTATTATTTGAATATTGATTATTAAAGTCTTGTTTACAGTAAGATAAATAAAATGGAAAGACTATAAGCCAAATAGACAATTTTGCTGGTTGTTGTGTTGGTGCAGATAAACAGAAAATAACGGCCGACTTTTTTTTTCCCTTCGAGCATTTAACTTCTATCAATTTTGCTGGTTGTCCATCGCAAAAAAAATTACAATTTTCGACCCAAAAAAAACAAATGAGCCAAAATATTATTCATTAAAAAAACAAACTTCAAACAGCGACTTTTTGTTTGAACCTTCATTGACGAAAGCGGCCAAATGCTTGGAACATTTTTTCACGTCGTTTAAAGTCGAAAAGCCAATAATCAAATGATACTGACACTGCAAACGGCGAATGTTGCGCGCTTGTTGGATAACGACGTCCACCTCACTGTTGTTCGGCACAAATCGCTCCAAGACACACAACAAACTCGCCAGCCATATAAGGCGTTGCTCCTTTACCTTCTGCAAAAACATTAAGTTCATAAGCAAAAAAATTAAATAAATGACCTTGAGATGAGTCTCAACCAATAAACACTTTAAGTGTTGAGCCAGTTTCCAGGCGACTTCGGCTCGCTCGTCTGTTGACTTGATTAATTGAAAGAAGTTAATCAATTCATAAAGCTAAAATATGAAAACATAAAGGAAATAAACTAATAAAATTAGAGACAATTAATGTTAAGTAAATATAAACTAACATTGTGCTCGTTGGTTAACTGCATGATAATCGAAATGGCGTAGAGACGATAGCATTCAACACGAGAGACCATGGAATAGCCCATAAGACTTTCATAAATGCCCAAAATCTAAACAAGGAAAAAGTTTTAATATAAAATATTAAAGTAACGCAATCATCATGTTTATTCTCACGAAAAACTAGAAACAGGCTTTGAAATGTAAAACAAAAATATATTGTAACATCAGAGACAATTATTTACACACCAATTAAAACAGCCGCACGTAAGCCGTACAAAGAACATTGTAAGCTGTTCAATATTATGTACAAGTTATGTACAGTTTTACAGCTATTTGAAAGATTAGAACACAGAAATAAAAATGGCCAAAAAAAAGTCAAATACATAACCTTAAATGCGTCGCTGAGTTTCACAGAAGGATCCTTGTCACTGCTCTTAAAGATAAATTGTAAAAGCGCCTTTAAACTGACAACATCCATCGCGAATGAACGAAAACTCAACGGAATGTGATAAATCACAAAGATTTGACCCAACTCGGCGCGTTTGCACTCCACTCGTAGTTGTTGCATCCTAAAACAATATTCTGGACTTATATATTTTTATTCGGACTTATATATCCTATTCTATTGACAGATGTAATTTGTTAAAACTTACAGAGAAGGGTCAACGTGATCCATGTTCGATAAGGTATTCTTTACAACAGTCATCAATTGCTCAGACCAAGGCGGGACAGAAGCGGCAGCAATCTCAATCACAGCCTTGCACCGCAGGTCGGCATCCACAATACTTTCGGCAATTTGCAGACAAAGTTGGTCCCACGAATTGCTATATTGAGAGCTTCCACGATATAAATTGCCGGCCAATTGCTAAAAGACAACAAAATTGTTGTTCAACAACAGAGATCAAAAATATGTTACAGTAATGTATTTGTGTAGCATCTCATTCTTGTCCAAATTGTGCTCCACCATATAAGGAAACACAAAGCGGTCAATGTGGTCGCGGACGGACTGCGCCGTGCGCACTCGATCCAATATGCCATAACAGATCGTTTGCACATCTCGATTCTAAACAAAATTTTGCATTAAAAAATTTTAAAATATATGTGGAAATACCAAAAATTCGGCGTAGCTCATTGGGCATTGATAGACGCGATGAATGCTTACAAGGCGCTTCAAATTTTTAACTAACACATTCAAGCGGCCAATCGCCCGGCTTTCATCCAACGGATCGACGTCCAGCATGTCAAGCACGAGAATCGACTCTACCTAAAACAAAAAAATAGTTATTTATTAAAAAAACTGCTTATACAATGAAAGGTTAAGCTGAAAAACAAATGAATAAAAAAAGAGCGACGCTAATTATTGCCAGTTTAGGTAAAGAGAAAGTAGACGTATTCACGCCTTGCATTAATATTTTTACGAAAGTGCGCCATAGCCCGTAAAATACACTGAAAATCTTCATTTAGTGAAATAATATGCCTCATGTTTTTGATAGCATGGCTTATAATTAGACCAAATCTTTGGTGTTTAACATTGATGTATTTCATTGACCAACGTTTGCTCCCCTCCGGCTATCAATTGTAATGTCAGCCGACATACAAAAATTTTAAAATTAACTTAATCTTAACACTTAACACGCTTGGAGCTACAATACACATGATTGTAGATCGCAGTTTATTTAGGGACTTAGTTGGAACCCTCCTTGTAGTTTTGGGAATGCTTCAAATTTGTCAAGCCGCGTTGACAAGACAAGTCGAATAACAATGAATTCTCGTAGAAATATAAACAATGCCTTAGTTTTTGATATTAAATATATAATGTAATAAAATGACATTTCATAAAAAGCAGCAGCCCTTTCCGACATTTATCATACAATAAAAAAAAACAAAATTCAAGCAATTGGAAGACTTTCCTTCCTAAACTATGTTAAAAGAAAAAAGAAAATCTCTAGCCTGTTGATCCGAAGTCAAGCAATTCTGCTTTAAAGTTGTCAAGCCACGTTGGTAAGACAATGCAAAAAACAATGAATTTTCAGGGAAGTTTTTCGAGTTGATTCGCTCCAAGCGTTTGGCGGTATCAATAAGAAAGTTGAAGAGTGTCTCAAATTTGGACACCACATCGTTCAGGTTTTGGTTAAACAAAAAATATTTTAACACGTCCGATTCAATAAACTCCGACACTTCCACATAGGTTACCGGGTTTTCTGCAATAACACAAAAAGGTTAAGAAATGCAAAACCAAAAAAAATTACCTGTTATGCTCGTTGCCAACATTTCGAACAACTTGTCAATTGCCGACGGCGCGGTGAAATGGCTTTGCGCCTCCGTCGGATAACGACAAAACAGTATTCTCGCCTCGGCAATACTGCACTGTTCACACAGCTGGCAAAATAGCGCCAAATGATTGTCGGACGTCAAAAATGCGGGCCACGGCGAGTTGCGATCAAAGCGAGCACGATTCGAGCCAAACACCATACGGTACGACGCCAGCTCATAACGGAAATTGGCAATCTCTGTCAGAGTTGTCTCGTCTAAACCACAATTTTACAGACAATAAAAATAAAGCAAAAAAAATTTACCAGAAATTTTCCTTTGTTGAGTAAAATTTAAAATTTTAACAATGTGATCGTACTTGTCCACCGCCATCAGCGCGGCCACACAAAAGTCGCAGGCTTCGTCGTGGTCCGACAACAAAGACAAATACTTGATCATTTCATCGAAAATCACCTCGTCATAGCCGGACTCATTAAGGATTTGGTCTTGACAATTGCGGATGAATGCCGTGTAGACAATGTCCAGTGAGAGGTCGTGTTGCGTGGCAAACTCCAAGGCGTCATTGAATCGGCCAAAGTCAAGTAAGCGCTTCAGACGAAGACTGGGCTGTGCCTCACTAATAAACCGCACCAAAATACTGTTCGGCAAGGCTGAAGAGAATTCCACAAACACAATGTTGCTGTCGTCGCCGGGCGTCGCGTGCGGAATCAAAACCATTTCCTTTGAGCACACCGAATTGAACAGGGCGGAAGGATTGCCCAATGAGCGTAGAATAAACTCGCAGCGCGCTCCCATCTGGACTTTGAAGAGGATTCGCATTTCTGGATTGAACTCGGAGAAGTCGGTAAAGTCGAGGAATTCAAAATCGACAATCTTATGCTCATTAGGCGCATAGCCGGGGCGAGCATTAGATGAGTCTGTAAAACACAAATTTAGCGTGTGCAACGCTGTAAAGCACAAATCATAGAAAATCATTTGATTGTTGGCCGTCAGCACGACAATAAAGCTGCCAATGTTGCGGATCATACTCAGGTCGTCCTTTAACTTGAACCAATCCGAGATTCGGCCATTCTCCGTGCAGTGAATTGGGGAATACTTGACACGATCTCCTTTGGATTGAGGGAACTGAAAACAAAATTGCATAAATATAAAAAAAAATATTTATTTGGAAAACAAATGGATTGCGTAAGAAAATTAAGGAATAAAGCAGAGTGCAGACAAAAAAGCCGCATGAAAATTAGCAAACATTTTGTCATAATTTTTAAACACAATACGGTGAAATTTGTGCTACTTACGGTACTCATGTCAGAAAATTATAGAAAAAATAATTATTTTGTAAAACCACTTTTAAAATTTCATTTTTGTAATTTTTATTTTCAAATTTTAATGCCTGTGTGTTCCGAGTCATTACTAAATGCAGCGTTTTTCTTGTCTTAAAGCCAAGTAAAAAGACACAAACAAAAAAACCTCTCCTACTGTTTTTTTTTGGAAAATTTTAAAAAAGTAAGACTTTGACCGTGTAATATATATGTACGTATTGCATTTTCTTTTGATTTTTAAGAACGAAAAAAATTGACATAATGGCAAATGAATTAAGATGGAAAACCATATGTTGGTGCTTAATTCAATTGTAAACTTTTTTTCAGAATGTTATAGTATTGGTCAACACAGTAGCAAACTAGCAAAGAGCGCATCTACCGAATTGGTTTGTTAAGCGAATTTTGACTGAAAATGAAAAAAAACTTTCAAAATCAAAAAAAAAACTCAATTTTCTAACAAATTCTTGAAGAATTGATTTCAAATATGCGTGCTTGCGTGGCTGAAAAAACGATATCGCTAAAGCGCAACAAATTTTGAAAAAATTTAGATCTAATATCATCACAAAGGTTCTCAACAAAAGCTTACTTAAAAACTGTAGGCATTAACTTAAGCTAAGGAAACGTAAATCGAGTCTTTGCCTGCAAAAAAACTAGCCCAAAAAAATTGACTTACATAAGCAAAGCAGTTTATTGTCCACACAACGTGTTGGCAATTCATTTTTGCCGAAGAAAAAATCAGCTTTATTGGGTTGATCGAGTCAATTTCCCTCTTTACAGTCGAGCTCAGTTTCTTCATTTCAATAAAGTGGGCAGAGCCTTTGCTTTCCAACACGCAAATCGAATACTTGTCCGTGCCATTCGCAATTGCAATTGAACAATTCGACATTGGCGGAAGAATCAACTAAAATAAAGAGGTATAAACTGAGGGGTGGTGGGTTATAGGCGCTCTTAGAAAACACTGCCATAATCATGGTGAATAAATTTATAAAATTATAACACGCAAAAATAGCATAAGCAAGTTTTCAAAAACGCTGTCGCTAAAAAAAAGTTATCCATGCAACAAACGGTGTGTTAGGTTTATAAAAATGACCCAAATTTTTTTTTAAAATTTGAAGATCTTGCAAAATAGTTAATATTAAAAAACAAAACAATCCAAAAATATTCATTTTAATCAAAGCACAAGATCTCACAACTCGCGAGACAGAAGAGTTTGTGAGAAGAAAGCGCGCCTACAAATTGCCGATTCCTATACTCTATAGATTTAAGCATATATTAAAAATCTTAATGACAAAAAAATTCAAAGCTACAATATTAATTTTTAAGCCATACAAATAAAATTTAATTTAAAAGATGCAAAGATTTTAAAAACAGCTCTCCCAGTAAAACTGAGCTTTTACGGCCTTATATTACAAAAAAAACAATCATCACTATTAAATTGGCATCATAAAACATATTTGTAAAGGCGATAAAAGTCGCACATAAAATTAAGAAGCTAACCTCCTCTTTCATTAAGGAACTCAGAGGCATACACACCGCGACAACACCCGACGTCAAGACAATCAGAAAAAAGTCGTCGTCGGGCAAAAACTTGAGGCCGATAACTTATTCGACTCTAAAACAAGAGAAATTTTATTGCAATAAGGAAAATGGAAAAAGAAATACCTTCAAATGAAATTGTCCATTTATGTTCAACGCCGACCGCCAAATCGAAAACATTGACATCACATCCAGCCGCAACCACTAGCCAACGGTTCCGAGACGCGCAAAAAACATTCGGCATCGGGTCGGCTTCTTTGGACACACTTTCCTCGCCTAAAAACCCAACTAATAAAGCTCCAAAAATCAAATTTCAAAAAAATGAGTGCACAAATATGTAAGTGAACCTTAATAACCTTCTCAAAATATAGTCTGTAAAAAAATCGAACAGTAACTTTCTTAAACTGGATAGCCAGGATTACCTAATTTAAATGATATAAGCCGATTAAAAAAAACTTCAAGTCTGACAAATTTCAAAAAGTGCTGGGCTCAAAAATTTAATTAACAAACTAAATTAGCGTTGCGTCGCACAACAATACTGTTAGCAAACAATTAAAAAAATTTAATTTCAAAAAAATTTGAAAACAAAAAATTTCCTGCAATTGTCACCGCCGTCGCCATATCATACATTCCAAAGGACTTCGACAAGCGATTTCCAGACCCGTCCACATCGTTAAATGTGATTCTGGGCTTTCTATACCGCATCTAAACAATACAGCTTTTACAAAATAAAAAAATGCACGTTTAGTCAATCAAAAAAATCAACGACAAAAAGCAAAAATTAACAACATGCAGGACCCGGAACCTCACTCCCTTTTTTTCGAAAAATGTACCCGAATCCCTTACCTTTGATGTTTAAAAAAATCAGTTATGAATTACGTGAACTGTTCTCAAATTTGTGCCGAACCCACAAAAAAAACTTTTTTTGCAGGACAAAAGAGAGAGCAAAGCCAAAACTGGGAAATAATTAAAATGAAAATTGCATCCTATTTAGCCAGCAAAAAGATTAGGCATCAATGTTCCAAAAAAACGGTTATTTGATTGATCCATGAAGCAATGCCAAGTGTAAATGGGTTCCGTCCGACAAAACAAATCGAGCTTAGATTTTAAAAATAATTTTCAAAAAAACAAAAGATACAATAGCCTAAGCCCATGTGTGGTGTGAAATACGTTAAATCCTGAGAAAACAAACAAATGAAAAAAACACAAACGTTCGACGGTCAATTAAAAAAATTGATGAAACAAACTATAATTTTGCAAAACTTTGCGAAAGAAAAAAAAAATTTTAAATTTTGAAAAAATTTTTAAATTTAAACTTTTATTTTGCCTCGTAAATCTTTCGTTGCAGGACCATGAAAAATTCAAAATGTAACCAGCTGGCACATTTCTTTACCCCTTCATATTTATTTGATGAAGTATACGTTCTGTTTGATTTTTTTACAGCAAATACACCGCAATTCGTGTGATAATTGCAAACCAAATGTCAAACATGATTTAAGCTTTTTGTAGTTTATGTAACAAAATTGGCAAATTTCAGGTACAACAATCAGTGTTTTTATTCAAGGCTTATAGGCAGCTAGGGTAATGTAAAAATTGGCACTTTGGATTCTGTAAGATTCCTGAACGAAGACAAAATAACTCAAGTCTTTGTAATATTTGCAGAAAATATCGCAGACAAAAAGGCAGAGAAAATGATTCGAGTCGGACAAGTAGACATATAGACAAATCAGACAACAAAACAAGGAATGACATATGGGCTGAACGATTAATAAGCAAAAGAAAAACAAATATTTTGTTAAATCCTAAATAAATGAAAAATTTTATTTTAGTATTTATGTCCGGCTATTTTTTTTAGGTGTTTTTTTGTTTAATGTACCGTACGATATCCAGCTACCGTATGGTTCCCACTTTTCTCTTTAAGTTGTTCATTCTTTTGAAATTTAAAAATGCAAAAATAAATTTGTTTGCGACAGACGGACTTGTACCGTTGTCCTGCAGGCGCAAACCTGGCTCTTTTCTCTCAAAGCAAAAGAACAGTTCAATTCAATTCACTACAGTACGTGCTTGTTTTAAAGTAAATTTACTGTACAAACAAGACGACGAGTGAATTTTCAGCTGAAAAATCACAAAGCGCTTTTCTTGACTAAACGACTTTTTTTACATAAGAACTTTTTGTCTACACAAACAATTCGATCAGCTAAAAGCTGGGTTAAACGACGTTCCTGAACAAATCTGTCTTAACCAACAAATATTTGTATTAAACCTTTTGACATTGGATATTGGCTTGATACATTACATTTGTTTAGCTGAAACAGTGCTTTTAATGAGTCAAGTAAAACAAAGAATTGGATTCGATGGGTTTTGCATTGTATATAAGTTTGTGGGACTAATATATTATCACTTATAATCTTTGTTGAAAATGTTGCAATATGGTCCGGTGTTGAAATTTGTTAATTATATCATTGTAATGTGACTTTGTATTTGACCCTTTTGACTCCGTGAAAAAAATTGAAAGCAATCATTATTCTTGTTGGCTTTTGATTTGCATGAAACTGCGGCGATCTGACTGCGGCATTGTCTCTAGTAAAATCATAATCAAATCACAAAACTGCTTAAATGCTAATGCTCTTCCCAACCCAATTGCTTCTCAAATTGTTGATTAACCCTTTGTTGATTGTTTTTGTTACTTTTTTTTGTTATTGTATGTGTTCTTAGCTATCCGTGGCTTTTGGCTTATGATAACTAATCTCCATTTAAAGACGGTAACTTGTAGTCTACCTGTTGTTTGTGTTTTTACACTTTTGTGCCAGCCATTTACACCCGAAGCCTGTATTATTTCTTAAGCGAGCATTTTTGAGCAGATTTCTTTCTGGCAATATTAACCTAAGAGGACGTTTGATCGAACCCGATTCATGCCAAACTTTATATATATATATATGATATCGCCGAAGAGCTTGATGTCGATCATACAACCGTTTTACGCCATTTGAAATAAATTGGGAAGTCGAAGAAGCTCGACAAAATACCGCTGAACGATTAATTAATAAAATTCACAAGACTGCCTCACTCGCACTGACTACCACTTTTTTTTAAGCATTTAGACAACTTCCAAAGCGAAAAATGCTTTAAACGCCGAGGTGATGCTGAAATGGCCTACAATGACTTTCAGACCCCCCGATTTTTACGTAACCGGCTTCAACAAACTTGTATCTCGTTGGAAAAAGTTAAAAAAAATGAAAAACAATTACGATTATCGTGAAAATCAACACGCAACAGTCAAAATCATAATTTCAATTCTCAAATATTGATTTCTGACACTATAATGTCGCGGCAGTCAAGTTAACTAGTTAAAAAGGTTAACTATCTGTTATGGATAAGAAGTAATAAACCCTCTGTTTCTAACGTTATTTTTGAATTTGAAGCCAAAGCAACACTCCCTTTCAACAAATAATTACACTCCATAAAATAATTTATTCTCTTTAAGGCAAAAAGAAATGATACATTATAAATAACAGTTTACCGCCGCCTATACTAATTTTCAAATTACAAAAAAGATTAATTCCTATGTCAATAAAATTGTTCCAAACATCCAACGCATTGCAAACACAAACGCAAAATCATAACGTCCATGGCTTCTCATATAGACACAAAATTGAGTAGGAGAAAAAGAAGGAATACATCTACAGGAACATTGAGCATGAAGTTTTATTTAAATACAATTAGGCATTTTGGGTCTCTATTGGGGATATGCCTCCAACAACATTCCCACGCCGCTTCCACCGGCCGCACATGCCGCAATAATTGCATAGCGTCCGCCGTCATCGATTAAACGGTTGGCGGCGTGTGCCATTAGACGAATGCCGGTGGCGCCGAACGGATGACCAATGGAAAGACTGCCGCCCCAGTTGTTGATCTTGTCCATGGGAATTTCGCCCACTTTCTCTTTTCGCTTCATCCAAGTCTAAAACGACAAAAACATTAATCTGGTTTAAAAGGTTTTCAGCCAGTTGCAGAATTCCCAAACACAACAGAGTTACAAAGAAAATTAAGGGTTTTAAAAATGAGAGAATAATTAAGTTTTAATGGCCACTCAGGGCAAAGCGGTCCCGAAGTCTTAAAAAAATGTGCGCATTTAATCTTAGGTGAAACCAATGAAAGACGAGCAATAAACGCAAATCGTCATTGGAGTGCGATCAATAGTAAATCAATAAAATAATCTTACCCGATGGAAAAATTGAGAAATCCGTTGTGCTAAATTTCATTTTTGAGTTTTACGTCTTTTTGCCAACTATGTAAACCCAATTTAAATAGTAAAAATAAAAAATTCAATAAAAAAAACATTTATCTCCGAAATCACAGCGCCACAAAAAGCGAATAATAAAAACACAAACCTGAGCAAAAGAAGTTGAATCAAGCGCGCGGAGGTTGGCCAGAACCTGACCGGCAAACGCCTCGTGAATCTCAAACACGTCAATATCCTTCAGAGACAGTTTTGCCTAGAAAAAAGTCAGTTAAATTTGAAACAAAAATTCATAAAAACAAACCTTATCCAAAAGCTGAGGAATCACATAAGCGGGACTTAACAGCAGTTGGTCTTTTGGATCCTGAGCAACAAACAAAGTCTCCCGAATGTAAGCTTTTGGCTTGAGACCGTTGCGCTTCGCATAAGCTTCTGTAGAGAACAATGCAGCTGACGCACCGTCCGTAAGGAAAGACGCATTTCCTTAAGAAAATTAAACTATGGAAAATGAGAATTTAGATAAAAAGCAAAACAATCTCAAATTTTCCTCAACAGATGATTTTTTTCTAAATGTAAGAAAATTGTGAGGTTTTGGGAAACTTTAATTCTTGGAGATTACCTTGATTTAAACTTAAATGCCAAAAAAATGAATTCTTTTTATTATACAGCACCTCTATTTTGCCGCTGTAGTACCCAACTGCATTAACACCACATACTAAGTTTACCCCAATCATAACTAGAAACAGAAGTAAAACGCCAAAAAATAGTAAATTACCTGCTGTCACCGTTCCGTATGGCTTAATAAAGGCGGGACGCAGTTTGGCCAACTGTTCCATCGAAGAAGGCCGCACACCATTGTCCTCTTTCACAAATCCGGCAGGACCGGAGCGTGGAGCGACGTAAATCGGCGCAATATCAGCGAGTTTGCCTTCTTTGGCTGCCTTGGCCGCCAAAGTGTGACTGCGGAGCGCAAACTCGTCTTGCTCTCTAAGAATTAAAGCTGCTCAATGAAATGGGTCAAAATTAATCTTAGTACTTTCTCGAAACGCCGAAAGAAATAGCCAAACGATCACCGCTTGTGCCCATTTTTTCGCCAGTCGTATATTCAGTGACGGAAGGCAAATCCGGACTAAACATATTGCTGACAATGGTTTTTGCAGCAGTCAATTTCTTTTGGGTCGTTTTAGCCTTGTCAAAATCAATCATTGCTGAGCGCACCTGCAATAAAATAATGATTCAGAAATGACACCAATTCTGTTAAAAAATACTTTTCGATTGTAGCGAATTGGGTAATCGGAAAGCAGTTCAACGCCGCCAGCAATGCCAGCCTCCAAAGCCCCAATCCTCATCATGTTCGTCAAGTTGTATGCAGCAAGATTGGAGGAAATACACGCCAGAGTCACTGTATTGCAAGGCACCTTAAGAAAAAAATACATTGTAAAAAAAATATAAATTTTGATCATCCACATTTGTCACTCTCATTGAAAATTATTTATAATTTAATATGAGAAAAGCTTTTAAATGTGCAAAAATGGAGTACGAAGTGGGATGCTTAAAAATAAGTTTAAAGCAGTGCAAAAATAGAATACGTGCAAGGTTACAAAAAAAAACTAAAATAAAAAAGGTAAAGTTAGGTATTCACTAACCCTTCCTAAAATTCCCAAAAAATTGCAGATTTTTGAAAATACCACAACAAACTATAAGAAAATCAAAAAGTCCTACCGTATTGGGAATACCAGCAAGAAGGGAAGCTTCACGTGCAATATTGCTTGTGCGGCACTCTTGGACAACCGTTCCACAGATAATTTGGCCGAGGTCATTGTAGGGAACTGGCGTTCGATCCAATAAAGCTAAATAAGACTCAAAAAATAGCAAAATAAACGGTTTTGACAGAATTACGTCCATTTAGGCAAAAAATTTAGGTTAAATAGGCCGCTAAATGCATTAAAATAGTCAAAAAAACGCTTGGATCCACGTTTAACTTCTTTTTTATGGTCTTTTTTCATTATGACTAAAGGTGAAAAATGTCATGAAAATAGTTTTTTTTTAAAGTGTCGAGCGCCAAGTTTTTTGATTGTTTTATCGTTTTCTAAGCCTAAGCATATTTAACCTAATATGAAGTCCAAGTTACAAAAGCTTGCCAAGACACCCGCTTGAAACAAGTTTTATATTGACTTAAAAATTAAAAAAAAAACAAAATTTAAACAACAATATTTGAAAACCCCTGTAGAGAGGAATTTAGTAAATTCAGTGTTGACCTGATTGTTCAGTTATTCCTCTCTTCCTTTTTAAAATTTTCTTTAGTTGAAGGAAAGAAGGAATTGAAATGATCAATTAATTAATGCACGTTTAATTTTAAAAAATTAGTAAAATTCAGATGTCTTTACCAGAATTAGAAAACAATTAATTATCCATTCTATAAGTGGTACAACAGTAAACTTATATACAAAATTTATGCAACATATCATTCTAGAAGTTTAAAAGCATAAGGTAAATAATCTCTATCATTCGGAAATGCGGAAATTAATAAGACTTATAACAGTCATCAAAAAAACGGTTTTCTAGTTCCCAAATAGTCTTAAAAACAAATTTTGAAAGTCTTAACCAAAAAAAAATATGTGAAACAAAGCAAAAGTGTAACCAGTGCAAACCTCGTAAAACGTGACGCTGCAAGTCAACAGACATGAGATCGCGGAACACACCATTAGACAATAAAAATGGTGTTCGAACGGCGTCGACCAACACAATATTCTGGCTAGCCGGGTTGGTGTCTGGTGTTTTGGAAGAGCCGGCAGCCGAAACGCTGTATTGCATAGCACGCGGCACGAGGGTAGAAGAGCGCAAAAATGTGTGCGCTCTGATTAGCATGATTTCTGCAAAAAAAAAAGTTATATTCAATGCAAGGAAAAAACTATCAGCATACACACGAGCTAAACGTCGCGTCGCAAGAACATAATCACAAAGCATTTATAACAGTTGAGTGTGTACTCATGTTACAGTAAAAACGAGTGAAAATTTTTGTAAAGCAAAAAAACCCTTTAGTATTTAATCAGCGAAAAAAATGATTCAAAAGGACGAGAGCCATGACAATCTACTTGTGACGGTGTATAACAAATATTTGAAAAATAACAAGCTAAAGCTTGACCCTAAAAAAAACAAAAATTGTGTTACGTTAACAAAAAAGCGCCAAATCTGATCAAAATTTTTGGCGAAACAGAAGAGGAAAAGATACGAAAAAAATAGACCGAGTAGGAAAAGATTGAAACAGAAATAAGGTTTCTCCCCTTTAGAGCTTAGCCATAAAAACTAGAGACAAAAGAAAAAGTAGCTCAACTGTTCGCTTAAAACGTGCAGCCACAAAAGTGAACAAATTTCGATCAGCCAGTCCAAAGTACGAGTTTCGAAAAGCACTGCAAAAAATTTTAATTAAAGTTTTATAATTCAAAAAAAAAATTCGACACAGCGCCATAACTTTTATTTACATTTAAAATATGAAATTTTGAAATTGATTGGATTCACTGATTTAATTTCTTTCTCAAATTTTCGCAAAAAACGGAGAAACGGCAAAACGTGAAGGAAGTCTTTTAACAAGTGTTTTGGAACCATTTCTTACGTTGCAAACCGATCGATCGCTTTTTGTTCTTGGTGTTTGTCTATGATATTTTTTTCCTTTTTCCTTTTCCCTTTATTTTTTAAATTTATTTTAAATTATAAAATGAACAAAAAACCTGTTGGTCTTGAATGACGACACCATTTGGAAATAAAGCGTGACAAAATTACGCAATTTCAAATTTTGGTCGGGTAAAGCCCTTTAGCTTCAAAGTCCAATTTAATTTTTTTTTGTTAAAATTAATTTTAAAAGGCATTTTATATCGCTTGGCCCAGTTTTAAGCTAACGTCGAAAGTTTCAGTCAAAATACAAGTTATCATGATTTAACAGGCATGTATTAATAGAATAGATTATAGATTTTACAATGAAGATCGGCTTTGGTTTATGCTTAATTTTTTTTAGTTTAGATTTAATATACTTTAGCTTAGGCCTGGAATGGTCTTAAATTTTAAAACATAATCATAATTGTTCTTTCAAATTATATTAATATAACAAATTCAAAATTCATATATGCATAAACGCGCATTTTATATGTTTGGTTTAATTTTTAGTTATGAATCTATAACTTAGTGTCATAAATTGGACCATTCAAATTTTACCTCTGTAATTGAGCCACAGCATTAGTCACTCTAATCAATGCCAAAAAACTAGTACGACGATTAAAAACTGAAACGGACAAATAAGAGTCAGACACAAGGTCATCAAAACAAAAAGCTCACATGTATTTAGCAACGTTGCTTGAATCTGGAATGAAATCTTGAATCTGCATTGCACAAAACATCAAAACGGAACGATTAGGCTTACAAACTGTCCAAGTCGAAGAACAAAAAAGACAAAACGACGCTTTCTAAAAGTTTGACTCTTTGCTTGTGGTTTACGTTTATTGTTTGATAACGCCAAGTTTATCTTAACCAAAATTACCGAAAAACAGGCTAGGCTTAGTCTTTACAAAAACACAAAAATGAGAAAAAAAAAAGAAAAAAAAATATTTTCTTGTAGACGTGCTATAATGCCGGAAGAGGCATGAAAGCAGTAGCTCCCACCGAAGCGCAATTTCGCACGAGTTTTTGCTCATTAGCATTGAACCGTGCAAACAATTGGCAAAATCTTACTTTTGCTCATTTCTCACCCAAACCCAGTTTTTGAGGACTGTGACAATTTTGACCTTAAATTACAATACTTTTGTTCACGAGCATTCTGCTGTTCCAAATTTGTGTTAAAATTAACGGAACACAAACTCAATTGTTATTATTAGTTGGAAAGACATTTCTGATGTCCTCTCTCCGCAATGGTTTTTTCACTATTATTTTTTTTTATTTCCATTCATTTTTTTAAATTGTAAATTATTATAAATTTTTTTACTACTCGGTTCTTTCTCAATCATTTCTTCTCACCTACTTTCATTGGCGGACAAAAAAATGTTTTGATTTTGATTTCCAATTAAAACATTTTCTTTTTGCATTGATTTTTGTCAAAGTCGCGTTGACTCATTGTTTGTGGGTTGATATGTCTTGTAATTTTAGTAATGTTATATTGAATGAAGCGAATCAGACTAGAATTAACAATCAGTTTTGCACTTTTCTTTATTTAAATATTACATGGAATATAGATTTTTGTTTAATCAAAACTATCTTTTTAGAAAAGCTACGTTTATCTTTCCAGGAGCCTTGCGTTGTCATTCAATTACTTAATCAATCATACAATTTAAGCTCATAAAATATACCTCTCTCATCTTGGATTCAGCATTAAAGTTCATAAATTTGTAGATAAACTTTGCCATTTACATCTATTGAAACAATTATTTACTTCAATAACCAGCCTTTTTAATAGCCAAAAATCGCTAAATTGCTGTTAGTTTTATGTTTTTTCGGACAGGCGGCACTTCTTTTCTATGTAACACGTGTTTGTAATGTTAATAAATGCATTAACGATTTAATTGTGTATGAGACGGCTTTTTTGTATAGTTAAAAAAATTTTTTTTAGATTAACGGTTACGTCAACCTTCTGAGCCATATTTTTGACCGATGTCCCGTTGACAAGTGTAATCTCTTCGGGTCAAGAAAAATAACGATTTTTACTTATTGCAGTTTTTGCCAACAATATCATTATTATTACTTTTTAGGCTTAATCAAAATCAATGTTATTATATTCCGTTTTTTATTTGTCATTCTTTGCGCTAGAAGCAATAGGATGCAGTTGTAAATTTCAAATCCCGTTGGTCTCATATTGCAATGCTTATTGGGGTATGTTGTTTCACGGTCATTTTTTTAAAACTTCATTGATTGTGAAAGCTTCCAAAAGCAATTACAGGGTGTCCAAAATTTTTGCGTATTCATTTTAGAAAAAAGGATTTACCCATACTTAGTAAGTAAAATCCGCAATTTTTGAATTTAGACTTGGATTTATTTCATCGAATTTAGACTTTCAAATAAATCCCACTTTTGAATTGAGATTTAAAATGAAAGATGAATCCGTAATGCCAATTGAAATTATAAAATCATTTATGCAATGCAACAGTCAGTGAATATGTATATGTAAAGCAAAAACAAAGCTCCGATTCAGTTTTTGGCCGTCATACATGTAACTAATATTATACATATGATTCATTATGTCACATATGTAGTTATTGAATGGTGAGCGCCAAGACAAGGCTGTCATTCAAATGTTTAATATGTAACCCACAATAAAGTTATGTTCCGCTTTGCTTTCATCACTTTTATTTGCGTTTACAATGAGCAAAAACACTTAATTTTTGATGTGGTCTTTGACTCTTTTGCCTTATAAATTTGGAGAAGCAAACTGCAAAACGCCAAAAAATTTCCTTCGGACTTTGTCAAAATCAAATATCAAAATGCAGATCCCTCTAATTCTCTGGCAAACGCTTCTTTTTAGTAACGCATTTAAAAGTTGTCAACGTTCATCCAAAGCAAAGGCTGCCTATTGGATTTAGCTCGCAACTTCCGAGGAACGTTCGCTACGACGTCCAACATTTGGAAGTGTTCAAGGTTTTTTTTGAATAAATTAAAAAACAAATATTACATATTAACTTCAATGTGTTCGTTCTAGGCTCCACTGGAAGTTGAGAATTCCACCCTTCCCAATGTGATTTTTACGCCAGAAGACAAGGCCGTATGTGGCATAACATTAGTGAAAAATCATGAATACTTATTGACAGGTAATTTATATACAACAATACTCTAGTTTCCGCTTGTTTGATCAATTCATTATTCGTTTTATATTCTGCTAGGTTAAAGTTTTGAAAATAAATACATAATTCCAGAAAACAATACGTCATATCTGTATAGTCACTAAAATGGTAAATGATAAATAAATTAATAAATGTACATAAAATTTTGTTTTTTGCGCCAAAAATGCGACTCCAAAATGTATGTACATTAATTTACAGCATAGCTTTAAATCGGTCCAGCCTCTGAGCTCAATTTTCAAAAAAAATTACAATTTCTTCAATATTGTCTGACTGATTTTTAAAAAATTGTTTTGTTTTGTATTTATTTTTTTGTATAAATATTATATTGGACTAAAAATAGCAATTTACTGCCAATCAAATTCTGTTAGAATGTTTAAGTTTTCAAACTTTACATAGTATTTTAAAAGGATTTCATTGCATCAAAAACCTTTTGCCGAGTCTACTATAGGTTTAGGTGCTAAATTGTTTACGTTGGTTAGTAAAAATTCCGTAAACGAAAAAAACATCCTTAGCTCGGCAGATATTCTTTAAAAAAAGTTTGATGATATTAGGAAGGCAAAGAGCTGCATTTCAAAACTTTTTTAAAAACCCAACATACAAATACATCAAGATTAGCTTTTTTTAAAGTGTTAAGCCAGATTTTAAAATAATAAAATTTTATCGTTGCGTTACAGCTAGTCTTGTGTTAATTTCATTTTTTGAAGGTCGTTATATTAACGGAACAATGCTGACGGGTGTCTGTGGCCAAATACTCTACGACGATTTGGAGAAGTCAAAGTTCACGGACGTTTTGGAATGGCCGAGCGTTCCAAATACCTTAAAGAATCGACTGAGTATTCAGGCATTGAATGGAAAAGATTGCGAAAATCTTTTATTGTTTCTGTAGTTGTAGAAGCAGAAAAAAGAAAGAATAATGTATAGAATACATGTAATTTAAAAAACATAAAACATAGACATATTTCTTACGTATTTCCCAAAGTATTTGCATAATAATTAATTAAAATTTATTTGATATATTATTGATTATTGCGTATTTTTACCAGAGTATGTTTTTTTAACATGTACGCAGATACCGCTACTAAATGGCGTTATAATATGCTATAAATTTGTGCTTGGAGAATTACACACAAAAGTCAGAAGGCAATAGATGAAAATTGTAACAAAATAACAATCAGTATAAATATAATTTTGATATTTCTTTGCATTGGCCAGCTGGTGTTAAAGCTGGATGTTTAAATTGGTATGAAAAAATTTAATGGAAAAAAGATTAAAGAATTAAAAAAGTAAAACACTGTAATTGGCAATGAAAAAATAACATACTGTATTAAAAATGATATAATTCAAATAAATCCCCCCTTCCCCCCTTTGGAAACTTGAGCTTGTTGATCCATATTTTAAATCAATTTTTGATTAATTGTAAATCAATATTATTTCCTGCTTTTATACCCTTCTAACATCTTTAGGACTGAAAAAGAAAATGTTTTTAATTTTTAACGACAAAAAAAGTACAGGAAAAATCCGTTTGAAACAAAACCTATTTTCTAAATTGAAACTAGAACACTGAAAAAGAAAAATATGATATTAAATACTAGACCACGCAGTCAGTTTTGATTCAAAATTTTTTCTATAATGATAAAAAAAGAAAAAATTCAGAAAATAGGTTTTGGTTTCAAACGGATTTTTCGTGAAAAAAAAACAAAAACTCATCCCTAATATTACCAAAGTTTTCGTTCCTATTTTTTGTTTATGCGAATTCGAATTGTATCGTGTTAAAACCAAGAAATTATAAAAATGAAATTAAACCTCATTTATTTTTAAATTGTACTAGTCAGATGAAGGAGTGGATAATGGCTTATTAACCCTCTTGTTTTTGTGTACTATTTCTCTTTGCCTAATGTCTGTCAGAAAGAAAATGACTTTGGCAATGGGGAGGGTCAGTGAACCACTGGTCAGAATGACGTTTACCTACTTTTTTTTCAAAGGTAAAATTTTTTTTAGATTTAAGCAATACATATGTTGAAATTGAATTATTCAATGTATTAGGTTGAGTAAAAAGTTTTGCACCAAAATTTTAAACTCATTTTAAATTTTCGGTAAATTTCTACATTTTCCAGAAAACAAATTTCGAGAAGATGTTAGAAGGGTATAAAAGCAGGAAATAACATTGATTTACAATTAATCAAAAATTGATTTAAAATAATAGATCAACAAGCTCAAGTTTCCAAATCAGTTATTCGTCAGCTAATACTTCATGAGTTCCGTAAAAATGTTACAGCTTCAGAAACTGCACGTATTTTATGTTAAACGCAAGGAAAGGGTATTGTGAGTCGAATGTGTGCGCGATGGTTTAAAATGTTCGACTTGGGTATTTTTGGCACTAAAAATCAAACTCATCCCGTTCCCAAATTTATTTTTGAGGAAAAATTCAAAATAACAAAACAGACTATTGTGTCCTGTGCTCACGTAGTCAATATGACTTTATTAGTCCACATACAATAAAAAAATGATAATGCCAGCGGCAAATCAAATAAACAAAGACACAACTCGGCCATAGGCAAAAAGCGAGATAGACAATGTTTAACTTTCTTATATACTATCTCAATAATCACATTGCACAGCAAAATGTTTAAGTTTATAATAAATTCCCTACAAGAACACAACACAGACCCAAGTTTGGTTTTGAACCTTGAGCTAAATTCAGAATCCGTTTACTTGGTTGATTTGTAGAATTGAGCTTGTCGGTTTAATAAAAAATTTTATTTTTTTTTTTTTTAATTCAAAATGCCAGAATTCCGATAATTTAAAAATTGATTACGGTCAATATTATTGTTTTTTATTGGCATCTTTTTTTTGAAAGATTTGTGAACAAATAAAATACACTAAGCGTGCTCAACAAAAATATTTAATTAGGATATCAGAATTTATTTTAAGATTGAAAAAAAAGGTTTACAAAGCTTTTTTCCGAGATTCACGGAGTAGAAAAACTCACTAAATAGTCGATAAATCCTATGGATTTATCAGTGATCAGAGTCGTTGTAAAATAATGTATTGGTTTACCAAGTACTAAGAACTGGTACGGCATACATTACACAAGTAAAAATTTCTAAAAAAAAATTGAACTGAAGTTTACTGAAAATCCTATTGTAATAAAATAACTAATTATAAACTTATTAAAAAAATACTGCAGATAGGAGTGTTATTGATGTACAATCACATATAAAATTAAAGTTTTTAAATTTTTCATTTGTTTGCAATAAAATTGTTGGCAATAATCTACCATTTTTCTTCCATAATGACATATTTTCCGGAAATTATAAATTTAGGATTTTCCAATAATAATGTGAATTGTTTGAAAATGTGAAGCGTTTTTTTTTTCAAAATAATAAAAACATAAAAATTTATTTGCATATTTATATAATATAGGTGTCAATTTATCAGTAGAGTCATTTAAAAACCTTCAAATTTAACAAAAAAATACAATATAATTATTAGGCTAAAGGAAAAAATTTAAATTTAAAATCGCGCCAAAATATTAAAAATATTTTCATTTATTCTGAACGCTTTATGTCAATGGAATTCAACAGCTCCTCAACAGCCAAAAGATATGAGCGCAGGATCGTTTGAAGACCTTGGCACCAAACGCAGGATTGCTCACAAGGGCGCCGGCACTTCTGCTGAACTCTTCCGCACTTTGACCTATAAGCGCGAGTCTATGGGCAAAGTGCGTATTCTAATATAAGCAAAACCTGAGTTTTGTAAATTAAATTTGTATAAAAACTATTTCGCTTAAACCACAAGGAAATACAGTATACAAATATACAGAAAAATGTCCTAAAAAATTTCAATCCTCTTTTTGCTTATTTAAAATGAATTTCATACAAATGACAGCACTCAACAATCTAAAATGCACCATTAAGTCAAATAATTGCTTTTCAAACAGAAAAATTGGGCTTGTTATTGATTGAGTTTTGAGGTGAAAACCAAAATTCAAAATTTTTGTGGAATTGGAAAATTTTTAATTTTGAAAAAATTGAGATTTTTGTTGAGCCTTTAATTTTGTGCCAGATTCGTTTTTGTAGTCCTCTATGAAAGCCTTCCTTATAGGTTATGAAAGCTCAGGCAGTGATGGGAGTTAGTGGAAAATAATTAGCCTTAAAATTATAGGATTTAGGAGCCGCTGACTCCATCTCTTTAAGCAAAATATACTACGAATCATACTATAAAAACTTCTTAATTGTTGGACTACTCAGAATTTTTTTCTCTTTTTGGCCGTTGTGAAGAAAAAAGCTTTCTGTTTGTCTCTACGTCATATCACTCATTTTTTTTATAGTGCAGGAAGTCGGGCGCTAATAGCTTGCTATTTTTTAGATACTGTTTTACAAAGGTAAAAAAAAACCTCAGAAGTTGATTCAAAATTCATTAATAATTATTTGATACTCAAAATTCATTAACTTTTGTTCGAAAATTCGATTGAGTTGAAAACGATCTTCAATTAAATTTTTATATGCCAACTTTCATGTTTATATGTTTTTACAAACTCATTTTCTAATTTTCTTGCCTTCATTATTTTAATTCCACACAAATATCAAATTAGTCCTTCATACTTTTTAGCCAAAAAAAAATCAAAAACATTTTTTTCAGTCAAAAAAAATAATATAATGCATTGTAATAAGTTATTTCAGTTGTTAAACGGCAGTTCTTCCTCAAAAGCGCCAAATTGGCCAAAGAAAGACTTATTTGCGAAACGCTTTAAAAGTAAATTTTTATTTATAATCTGAACCCTTCAGCGAGTAATAAATTGCATTTTTAGTGAATTCTGAGTCAGAGAACGAGAAGTCGACGAAGAAAAAACGTGCCCCAGCGCCGATGACAAAGACCTTTTGTGGCAAGTCATTCATGTCTGCTGTTACTTCCCAAGTCCTCCAGCAGAAGGAATCTCGGTATGATCCTATTTATTTTGCTTTGATTAACTTTTCTTTTCTCTTAGACTTGTAATCAAAAGTGACAGCGAGGATAGCGATCCCGGTTGGATTAGCAAAAAGAAGGTGATAAATGGGACGTTAACCAATTCCGGCGTTCCGCTTCCCTCGCGACCGCCTAGCACTAAATACAAAGTCAAGCGGCGCGCCGTACTTTCATCGTCAGAAGAGGACGAAGACAAGGTTATGATAGTCTCGCGTCTATCGGACGGAAGTGATGTAAGGGTTTTTATTTGTTTTCGTTTCTCGTTTTCTTTAATGAAGTATTTAGTCCGACGATTCGAGGAGACGAAAAAGCTCAAAAAAGCCAACAAAAGCCAAGAATCAGAAGAGAGGCAGTGCAAAAATCGATATGTCAACGGAGTCCGAAGAATACTTGGAAAGTGATTCCAAGAGCGAGGAAGAGGATGAATTAGAGGAGGACGAGGAAGAAACGGAAGATACACCCGGAAGCAGCGAGATTAGCAGCGAAGAGGACGATTTAAACGTGGGTTTAACGTTTTTATCAATAGTAAATCCTAAAAGAATTGCTCCGTTCATTTCGTTTTCCCCTTATAGGATTTTTTTTGTACTTAAACGTCCTGCAACAATTTTTTCCTCTTGAAAATTTACATATGATTGAAAAAATTCCAAATTTTTTCGACAAATTTTAAATTTTTTGTTTGAAAAAGCTTTTTAGTCAGGACAATACTCATTGTTTTTATAAGGGAAAGATTTAGAATCAAAATAATTTGGCAAAAATTATTTTAAAATTTACGAAAAATGTGATCGTAACGACACCTATATTCTCGTCAATTTCAACATCTTGAAATTGACGCGACTCAATATGGCACATTTTTCTGAACTGATTAAATAATATTTTTTTCAATGCTTAATCGTAGTTTTCAATGCAGTGGTGCATTTTCGTTTGTATTCATTTTTTTATATTTATAGCTAGAGCTTAAATTGTCGATATTTTACTTATTTTTTAGCCTAAAAAATCGTTAAAGGAATTAACCACTAAAGCTAAAAAATTGCACGTGCATCGTAAACGGCGGGGCATTGAGATTGACGACGCTCAGCCGGTCTCCGACGACGAAGAAGCTGACGATAACGATGCGCGTGATTCGGATGATGATGGTTTTGACAGTGAGGACAGTGGCGTAATGCTTTTTTTGATATCAATTTCGGCATTGCACTATCATTTTCGTTTAGGCCGAAGAACGCCAGACGAAAAAATCGTTGAGAAAACGGAACATTTTGGAAGGCAGTTGCCTCAACTTTGTGAACACGGCCACAGAGGAGGAGTTGAATCAAACTGAAAAGTTTAACGATCGCCTGACAAAATTTTTACTGGAGAAGCGACCTTTTCAAAGTTTTGGGCAATTGGTCAGTTCATTTTTTGGCATTTTGAACGCAACAAATTGATTTCAGCTTTGCGAATGTTTTATCTATTATAGATTATAGCTTAAGACAATTGTCTTATAAAATACCTTTTACTTTTAGTCTAATTCTTATTTTTGCTATCTTTCTCTTTTTAGCTTTGTTTTATTCAGATACTTAGAGACTCATTTGGAAATAATTTCAGAATTAACAAGGTATTTTTTCTATATATGAATGAAGCTTTATTTTTTTTGCGACTTGTGGGTTATAGGTGAAATGACGTGAATAGAAATTCTCACAAATAATGAAATAACAATTTCTATTACAAAGAAGCTCACTTTTCAATTATGCAAGCTCTGAAAGCTGAGCCATTTGATGAATCAAAAGTTATAGAGTTTTCCACAAAAATTAAGGCAACTTTTAATTTTTAAACAGATTTGTTATTTTTTTTCGTATAAACATTTCATAATTGTTTTTTCATGTTTGGTTTTTTTCATTAGAACTTTTAACTTTTATTATTTTGGTTTTCAGATTGCGAAATGTGGCGCGATTGGGCGCGGCGTTGCGATGATTGAACAGTACGTTGAGTTTCTCGAGAACCGCAGTGTTCTCGACCAAGTGTTGGACGACTGCAAAATGCAATCGGAACAAATCAACATGGAACTGAAGCGTTTGGAATCTGGCGAACTCAACATGCAGCCTGCTTTACTCAGTCCAGAGTACAAATTTGTTTTCTAAACATTTCTTGTGTTATTTTTTTCGGTTTTAGATGCATTTTACATCCCTATCAACAAGTGGGATTGCAATGGCTAATAATGATGCACAAGCTGAATTTAAACGCTATTTTGGCAGATGAAATGGTTTGTTTATTTCATACTTTTATAATTGGAAAATTTGATATCTGTAGACTTTGATGACGTTCACGTTTTCTATGCTAGGATTTGTTTTTTTGAAGATTTGTTATAGTGCTGCCGTGCATAAAGAAATATGTTAAACTCAACAAAACATTATTGCATTTGCGCTTTTGTTGGGCTTTAAGTTTATTGTTAGCTAATAGCCTGCGTCCAGAGTTTGTTCAAAGAAAGCAAGGCTGTGCAATAGTGATCTTTTAGACCAAAAGTTAGTTTCTTAATGAATTTCAAGGAGAGTGTACATCAAAAGGCATATTGCTGATCCAATTCTTGTTTAAGTGTAAAAAAAAATAACTTTACCATAACTATTTTTTGCGTATTATTTAAAGAAATTTGTGATATACCCTGAAAATTGTAGGTCGGTTCCTAGTTATGGGAGGACAACTCCTTAATTTAACTGATATGGTATTCAAGCATCCTTTTTGCAAATGTTTACAAAACGCATACATTAGTATCAGAGTAAAACATATTGTCTATGGCATAATTTTTTCCTCTTACCAATAATTATTTATTCTTAAGGGTCTTGGAAAAACGATTCAAATTATTGCGTTTTTGGCGTGGGCCAAGGAACAGCCGAAAATGAGCCATCCGCACTTGGTTGTTGTCCCATCGTCGACTTTAGAGAATTGGATGAACGAAATTGCCAAATGGTGTCCGTCTTTGCGCGTGCTGACGTATTACGGCTCTATACAGGAGCGTCATCAGTTGCAGCACAGAGCATCCACTCGCAATGTTAGTTTTTTTACGTTGTTTCTTAATAATTTATAATTTCGGTAAAGCATAAAATTTTTTCATAAAAATACAATAATAGCTATTGACGACATTTAGGCTCTTGTTTAGATGGAAGTCATTAGGTGATTTTTAAAAAAGAATTATGCGTCGGATTTTTTTTATAAGTTACGTTATTGAACTTTTTTTTATATGTATAACGTACTATTTAAAAGTGTTGGTCCCCCTTTAAATTTTAAATTTTTTATTGTTTTTTTTATCTTTTCTTATTTTTTTCGATTTATCAAGGCTCATTTTCTTATTTCGAGCATGAGGTGATCATAATTACATTGTTTTAGTCATTCGTCACATTTAGCGACTGATAAAATAATTGAAAACTTAATCATAATACCTAATGAATTTATAATAGAATGCGCTATCGAAATCAAAATCGTGAAGAAGTTTGAATCAGTTGAGACCATTTACTAAATGAACCTCCACAGAATTCCCAGTTCTTTGAAATGTTTTCATATTTTAAGAGCTCAAAACTTTTTTATTCAAACGAATTAATTAGAAATTAAATCTGTTTGAAAAACAGCATTTGTTTCAAAATCATGACTAATACTATTTTTTGGTTTATTTTGCTATCCTTAGTGTATTGTTTATCGAATTTGAATATATTTGGGTCGGCTTACAATGTTTTATTATGCAAGAAAAATATTATTTCAGGTTGACGTCATTTTGACCACCTATAACATGGTTATTTCGCGTGCCGAAGACAGAAGTTTTTTCAAAAAATTTTCCATTAATTATGTGATTTATGACGAAGGCCACATGCTGCGGTCTTGTAACACAATGCGGTACAAGAATTTAATGCGCGTGCAAGGACGCCGAAAAATTTTGTTGACGGGAACGCCTCTCCAAAACAATTTGGTAACGTATTATTTTTTTGTCACCATAATTGGTTGAACATGATGAAAACGGTCGTTAAATATTACTCTACAAAACTATGGCACGCTCATTTTTTCCTCATTTCAAGTGGCGCCTAACTTAACTGAATGCATTTTTAGGTAGAACTGATTTCCCTGCTCTTCTTTACAATGACAAAACTTTTTACGAAGTATTGCAATGATATTACAATGCTTTTGCAAATGTTTGCGCGCAAAGGCACCGCCCTCCACAGCGGCAAACGCCGCAATGTTCAGGCAACAACGAAAAAAGTTAAAAAGGCAGACAATGAAGACGAGGATAAAAATGATAAGGACGCCATTGATGGCCCGCTTTATGAACGCCACATAATTGCACAGGCCAAAGGCATTTTGCATCCGTTTGTCCTAAGAAGATTGAAAACAAAGGTTTGATTTTTTATGATTTAATTTTTTGTTTTGGTGTGACATCACATGCGTATGTATATTACTGAGACACGCAAAGGGGGATGGCCTCGCTAACTAGCGAATGTCGGTTTGCGACTCACATTAACTATCATGAGTTGGCGTTGGACATGCGTGTTTTTAAATATGCTTTAACGTGTTTAAAACTGTATTTTTGGTCATTTTTTTTCACTCTTTTATTTTTTTCGGTCTTAGGTGTTGTTAAGTTTGCCAAAAAAACATGAACACGTTGAAATGTGCGATATCACAGAGAGCCAGGACACGCTCTACGTCGAAATTCTGAACGAGTTTCGTGAGGCTAAAGAGAAGGGCTACGCCAACGCGCTAGGCTCGTTGATGCAAATGCGGCAAGTTGCCAATCATCCATTGCTTTATCGCCGGCATTACGATGACCATACCGTGCGCGAAATTGCCAAGATTTTGTGTTTAAAGGTATGTTTTCAATTGTATTGGTCGTGTACAGTGTAAACACGGATAAAAAATAGCGCCACATCCGGCGGCGCCGGAACGTCTGTAACTATATGTTCATCCTCATCATTGATTTTTAGGAGTCGAAATATCGAGGCAAAAACTCGCAGTACGTCGCTGAGGACTTGGCGTACCTCTCAGATATTGCGATTCACTCACTTTGTCGAAAGTTTCCCACCATTAATCATTTTGAATTGGATACGAAGCTGACGTTGGATTCGGGCAAGTGCAAACAGCTTGACATTTTGCTGCCCAAAGTGTTTAAAAAGGTATTTTTTGAGGCTTTTGAATTGCTTGAGTTAATGTTTATAAAAGTGAACCGTTTTTTTTTCAAATATGGGGTTGCTTTTACTAAGATTATTAAGCAATGTATCGACGTTATTTTTTTACTGTTTTAAATTTGTGTAAAAATGCTGAGATATCACAACGTCACTTTGGTCATTAGGGATTTTTTTACGATTATTCCGATTTTTTACTTTTATATGAAAAACTTTAGTTGAGCGCGTCCGGCTAACACTATTAGAAGCTTAATTACGGTATGAGATTTTTAAGCAATTTTTTTAAGAGGTTATATTTGTTATGGCTTTTATTTTTTTCCCATTTTTTGTGTTCATAAAAATCTTAGTAATATCTCCACAATACTTGGTCTTGCAGAATTAGATATACCATATAGACATTTTTGGCTAGCCGTATTTGGGCTAGATAGCTTATTAAATGTTAATATTAAAATAATTTGTCTATTTTAAGGAGGAAAAAGTATTGATATTCAGTCAGTTCACGACCATTCTTGACATCCTAGAGTTGTACGCCGAATACCACGACTATAAGTTTTGCCGGTTGGATGGAAGCACTCCAGTCATGGAAAGGTGATCATTCACATATTTTTCGAGTTTTTTAAAAAATTTTGTTTAGGCAAGATTTAATTAACATGTTTAATACGGATGCAACGATTCGAATTTTTTTTTTGTCGACAAAAGCAGGCGGTTTGGGCATAAATCTGACGGCGGCGAACAATATTATTATACACGACATTGATTTGAACCCGTACAACGATAAGCAGGCGGAAGATCGATGCCATCGCATGGGGCAGACACGGTTATTTATTCGCTTTATATGAATTTGTTCCAATATTTTATGCCTAACATGAGAGAGACGCCAGCGGATTGTTGGCATAAGACATAAACCATTTAAAAGCACAAAAAATTCTGATTTCAAGCAATTTAGAATATTATTTTTTGGTGGATTAAAAGAGAATTTAAGTTAGTTAAAATGGTTTTTTAAGCTTAATCTTAAAGCTTTGTATCTTGAGATGTATATTGTTTACGTCACTTTTAAAGTTTAACTCTTTCCATTTTCAGCGAGGTGTTTGTGACTCGCTTGATTTCGAAGAACACTGTCGAGGAATCAATTCTGGATTTGGCGCAAAAGAAGTTGGAGTTGGAAAAAAGTGTGACTTCTACGAATGAAAGTAACAAGAACGGTTTGTTTTAACTTTTTAGTTTTGGTGAGAACTAGACCAAACATAATTTAAGTTTATCGGCTTGATGCCATGGTTCCTCGGCTACAACTCTCTGACAGTACAATAGTGGTGGGCATTGATTTTAGTTCTTTCAATTTTGCATCACGTCCGCGAAAATAGCGCTTTTATCAGGAGAGGTTTAATAAACCATTACTCTTGACTGCTGTATACGCACTTAATTTAATTTTCTTGCACATATACAGTAATTTCTGCTACTAACTCTGCAAATCGTTTTTTAGACGAATTGGACTCAAAAACGGTGGAGGAAATTTTGTCGAAAGCGGTTGCCGGCAGACGTGCTTGATTTGGGTAGGAAGACGCGGAGACAATCAAAATTTACCTTTTTATTTGTTGGCTACAAGAGATTTTCCTTTACAGATCTCAGAATTTTTGAGTATTCAGTTGTGAACCGTAAAATCCTCGTTTGAATTTTTTCTTCAAATCTTTTTTCATAGTTTTTTTTTCTTGTAACTGATAATTGTTAAGGTAAAGGAAATATTTTGCCTTTTGCAAATTTTTTTGATTTAGAAAATTTTTTTTAGGTAAGTGTTTGTTCGAGTTGGATTTTTGGCGAGTGATGGGTAAAGGTTCCGTTACCCTCTCAATTAGCAATGCTATTTTGTTTTGTCTGACGTAAGACCAAGAAAAATGGTATAAAAATGAGAGGGTTACTGAGCCATTACCCACCACTGGTCTGGATCTAATCACGCCATCGCTTTTTAAGTAAATTTTTCGTATAAATTAGAAAATTCAGTCGAGACTTTTCATCCACAACTGTATGCACAACCAATTTATTAAGACTTATTTCGTTAGGTTCTAAACTGTTTGAAATAATACATCTTTGTAATATATTCTTTGCTCTTGTTGTAGGAGGGGGGTGCTTCTCTCTTCTTTGTTGTAATATTTTTCATATAATTTGAAATAAATCGGTTTTTGTTTTAAGATATTTGTTATGTCAGTTTCTTTCACTGTTGTTTACTTTTGTTGAAATTTGGTATTTTGCTGTTGACTCCTCAAAAAAACGGTGTAGGCCAATGTTTATTTTAAGATCAAAACCTCAATTTTTTCCATTGACATATAGGCAGATTGTTGGTGGATCTGCAAAAATATTTGTGAAAAACAATCTGCCGTAATGAAGGAGTTTATTTAGAACTAATTAGCTAGGTAGATGTCGACTTGATGAGAGAATCAACTTAAATTTGGAATAATTTTTCGTTTTTAAATTAGCGCTTATAGGCGAGCCATTGTTTTTGGCGTTGAGCCCACTTCAAATTATTTTTTTTTGTTATCTTACGAGTTTTCTTGTTAATAAGGGGTTTGTTTTCTAAATTGTTCGATTCATATATTTTTTGTTATTCTATTAATTTGTTTCCTGCAAAAAATGTCAAATTTTGTTTTTAACATTTTTTGACTTAATTTTTTTCGGTTGACCCCTTTTGGTGTAATGCCTCCCTCTTTATTCTTTTTTTCTGTCACTTTCGATATTTTGCTTCTTTGAATGGGAATACAATTTTTGATATGTTTGCTGTTGTTTTTATGCCGTATTTGAAAAATATTTCGACATAAATTTTACCTCTTTTGCGAAGTGAATACAACGAGCACTTTTCCACGCTCGGAAAGTGAAAATGATTCGGGCTGGGATAATGGTTAAATGACATAATTATAAATTCGAAAAAAGAAATTATGCGTCTGAAACAGTCGTTAGATTTCGACTGGAATAAGTTGTACACGACATAATTTGAATTTTGAAAAAAAGTCGATAAATTAAAAAATAACGATTTATTATTTGTAACAATCGTTGGAAATCTTCGGTATTTCAAGAAATTACAGTAGGTCATACATACATACATACTTATTATTTTTTGGTTTTTAAGTAAATTATTTAAAATAACAACATTCTGTTACAAGTACAATTCTAGAAGAGATTAATCCATCTAATTTTATTAATACATATGGTTATATATTGATGTTTAATTATCTATTTATTAACTAAATGCTTAAATTACTATTACATTCCAGAGAAGAAATTACATCCACATCTTCATATTGTTATATTATTTTGCTTCCACATCTTTAGGACTGAAAAATGTCGAAAAAGCGTTGGAAGCAACTATTAAAATCAGTAATCAATAGAGCCGGCGCTCTGTTACTTCATACTTTATGATAACGAATTTCTAAGACTGCTACTAAACCAGTAAAGATAAACAATGTTGCATAGTTTATTTTAAATTATCACAATGTGAATTGTTAGTATAAAAGGGCAACAGTGTTGGATTAACTGTGTAATTTTTTACTTTGTTTTAATACAAATTGTTTAACTTAATTCAAAATGAATATAATAAGTTTCATTGGAAAGTGAGAATTTCATTAACATTCCAAAATTTTTTTTGTTTTTGAATTAAATAATTTTATTACAAGTTGGTAATTACAACTAAAAGTTGTCCACAAATGGAGATCAATAAATTTGACGAAGCTCGTGCAAACAATATTTCTAATTATTATTATTGATTTTCTTAAATTACAAGGTTCACCGACGCCGACGAAGTTGGAGTTTGTTGTTGAAGCGTTGATGCGGGAAAGGGTTGCAAGGGGTTAGCAAAGACCTGCGAAGTGCCGGCTGTTTGAATGGCGGTTGCTTGTGGATTCAGAATTGCTTGCGGCTGTTGGAATATTTGAGGCTGCGGTGCATGGAATGCTTGTTGTTGTGGCAAAAGTGCGGGGAATATATTGGTTTGAGCAGCCTGAGCACGTTGCAAGTCAGTAAAAACTTGTGGTGGGTCGGCGTTCTGCTGAAGATTTGAGACGGGAATAGGAACTGGAACTAAAATTATCGGCGCACTCTGTTGCTGCGGGTGTTGCAATTGAAATGCGGTGGTGAATGTTGCGTCGTTTGAGGGACTAGATATTGGCACGTGCTGTTGGAAAGTCGGTGTTTGTGAAGAGACGCCAAATGTCGGCAATGCTGATTGATTGGCGGATAACGCAGCGCCGGCCGATGCAACCGCAGCAACGGCATTTATGTAGATTTCGCTGACTGCAGTACACTTGCAATCGTGTAGAAATACGTTACCGAAATCGGTGCAATGTTGACACCAGCCCAGCTGAAACAAATATTAATAACATTTAGAACACAGTATAAAAGCGATCTATGATCGGCACTTGTTCACAACAATGAATTTTCAACGCATTTTTGTGTGTTCAAACATTTTATTAAAATTGCAGCTTTTAATTTAGTCAACCCAAAACTCAAAAATAATTTTACTTTTCTTTAAACAAAGAAAAATCGAACCTGAAAAACGTCTTTGCACGTTTGTGTAATAATGTCAAACCCACAACCTAATTGTTCAAACTGCTCTGTGGTGGCGTTCTTTTGTGTAGGCGCAGCAGGCTGTTGGAATTGGTTAGGATTAACTTGCGGAAGAAGAGTTTCTGTCGGCCCTAGGTTGGGTTGTGGTGCCGGCCCTAAACCGGGAAGCCCAACCTGCTGAAATGGCAGTGTTAAAGTTGGCCGCATTATTGTTGGCGTCTAAAAAAACATTCATCAATTACAGTCACCTTAGCCTTATAATAAATTACCGTAAAAGCCTCCACTTTTGTGTAATCGTTTGTGCGCATTGTTGTTCGATACATTGCTTTTTGCAATTCCCCGTCGGATTTTATTTCTAACTCAGTCAATGAATTCATTGTTTCGCCGGCATCTGAAATAGATATATAGAGTATTAAAAAGTTGATTTATTCTCTATTCAAACTTCTATGTAAATAATTAAAACAGAAAGGGCTTGTTTTATATGATACATAAATTAAAACAAACTGCATCTAGCTGCTTAATTTTATAGATTTTAAAAGTTATCCGATGATTACCTTAAAACATAAGCTTAGTCTTCAGCTCATGCTTAAACTGAGGTTTGCTTCATAAAGCTTAAAATATTAAAAAAAAAACTAAAACTGAAAAGTTGTTTGGTGTCATTTGGTTTTTTGTGTTTACGACAACGAAATTTTTGTTTATCTGATTATTTGCAAAATTGACTTTATATCAGACAGAAAACAATTTTCTCAGAATGAATTTGGTTTAACCTATTGTTTAAGACTGTATATTTTTTGATATCCTCTAACTAACGTCCAATAGTTTATTTGTTCGCCAGATATTAACTGGACTTTTAAAAGTGGATGATAATGTTAAAGTCCGCAAGTTTAAAGATATAAAATTATTACTGTAGTTCAAACTTAAATATAAAATCTATTAGACAGGTTAAAATGTTACTGTATCTAAATTACAAATTTTAAATCTTTGAGGACAATTGCATTAGATACTATAGCTTAAAATTTTATAAGCCTAAACTCCTATTAAAATTTTATAATCGCAATTCGAGGAGATACGAAATACGGTATTTGAGTATGATAAATAATATAACTTTCAAAGCAAAAAGCTTTAGTACAAACCTCCTCCGGCCAAAAGTTCCCGGAAAAATGTTAATGTCTTTGTGCCTTATTTCACATAATACATAATTAATCAAATTGCGATACACTTAATTTACCGTCCAAAATTTCGCCCATTTTTGTGTCCGACCGTTTTTGCATTCGATTAAATCGCTGACTGACGCCAACCATTTTTGCGCCGTTTAATGGAACAAACTGTTTGCTCAACGTTTTCTCAATTTCCATTGATGAGATTGTATTTTTGTCCTCTATGGAGACGGCGTCCGACAAATTTTTGGGCTTCTGTACTTCTATAGACTCGTCCTTAGGTGTGGACCGAAGTTGAGACCTCAATAGCAGTCGATTCGCCGTCATTGTCCTTGCCGCGTTGGAGGGAACAAATCGTGGGGAATGGATGGCGTTTGTGGTTTTGTGTATTGGAGCTGAAATTCAAATTTGCTTTGAATTTTCTATTTAAACAAAGTTTATATTATTTTTTTTTGTCAGTTCCTATTGAAAAAATTTAATGATAATAAGCAACATAGCGTGTACTCAGGGTAAAGATTTTGTAACAATAGGTATGAAAAAAAGTTTAAAAAATTCTCACAAAACAAAAACACGAGAAAAAATATAAAAAGTTTTTCAACGAAAAAATTTTTTTAAATCATTTTTTTCTAAATGTGAGAAATTTGTGAGATTTTTGTTGTGAGGCTGAGACGGGGCTGAGATATTTTACTCCAAAAAAAAAAAAACTTGTCAAAAAAACGTTAGATCAGCTGATGGTGGCTTATACTGATTTTTACACGGATTATGGATTTCTATTGATAGTTTAAACTGCTGTAAAACCATGAAATAGTGAATCTAACTACAATATTTGGTAGCCAAAGGGGAAGTTACTTATTATCTTGATTAGCTAAATGCTTGGAACAAGCAACAAAATTTGAAAAGAGTAAAACTTCAAAAGCTAAAAATTCGGCCTCTCAAACTTCAACGAGCGAAGAGGAAAATCAACTCATAACTTTTTTTAAAATTAAGGCATTTCGCCACAAAATAGCAATTTCTTGACAAAACAAATTAAATTTAAAATCAATATGGCAATTTGATATCTTGAAGTGGCACCCATATTGAGCTTACTAACATTAATGGAATAGCACGCAATTTGATCATTTATAAAAGGAAGATATATCAAAATAATTAATAATAAGCACAAAATAAATTTTATTTTTCATTGGTCATTAATCACTTTGCTGCAGCTGCCAATAAGAATCTGTCAAAAAATTCACAAAAATAAATATTTTCTTCAAATTAATTGTCTTGAAAAAAAAACATATGAAAGTCTACTCAAATTTTCTCGCTGCTGACATTTGGGATTTTTTTGACCTTTTTTTATTGGCTTGGGAAGCTTTCCTGGATCTTTTTGGGATACTGGAACCTGTTGCTTGCTGTGCTGCGTCTCGATATTTAGATGGACCTTACAAGATTTTACGGTTCCTTCCTCATTTTAATTGTTATCAGTTTAATTTATTAAAAATTGTAATAACAAAAGGAGTGAAAATTTTCGGTATACTTTTACAAACTACAACAAAAAAATATAGGCCGTAATCCCTTGAAAGACACGGCTCTGCACAGAATCCTCAGTTTAATTTGCCAAATGAAATTTCTAAAATAAAATTACCGGCTCGGAGTCGTTTCAACGTTCCTTGCAGATACGAGTCTGGCACTTGATGTGGCATCACAACAACTGAATTGCGTAGGGACGGCGTTTGTGAAGCGTTTCGTAGTGGAGACCTCATTTTCTCTATCAACGGAGTATAATTCAAGGAGTCAATTGGATATGCACTGTGGTCCTCGCTCACTACGAACACTTTTTCATTATTTTTGCTTCTTTGTGCGTCGGCCGAAACTAAAATTCAGGCTTAAATTATTACAAGGGGTGTACCAAAAAGCTTATTCCAATTTGCTATGTCTTTTTGTTTAATTGTTTTTTTACCAAATAAAAATGTTCGATATACATGTACCGCTTTATGGCACACAAAAATTCCCAAAAAAAAATTATTTCTCACTGAGTACAAAAGTTTTTTTACGGTACTAGTAAATACAATTGAAAAAGTTACTGTAAAACCGTTAAGTTTAAAGCCCCCGAACCATTGCTACAATATCAAAGCTTGATTATTGCTTTACAAAACAATAATGTGACAAATGAAAACCAATTATGTTAATAATGGCTAACTGTGACCCAATATACATGGCATAAAAATAATAGTAGGTAAATAAATGCCCGACTGTTTTTTGGTAATTAATATGACTTATATAAAAGGTTTATTGATGCCCAAGTCTATAAACGCAATTTCGAGCAGGTTGAATATAACGTCAGATTGAAAGAATATAACATTAACAATATGCCAATCAGCCATAATCCACTACTCGTTTAAACTAGTAGTTGGCAAGCTCATGACTCAATAACCTTTTTGTTTTTGCACACTATTTTTCTTTGTTCTAACGTCAGATTGAAAGAATATAGTATAGTAAAACGTATGAGAACACCATATAGCCAATGAGAGTGAGAGAACAAAACACTATAAAAGGAGCTGACATCCTGGCTCGGCAGTCAGTCTTGCCAAAAGGATAAGAACGGCCAGGAAGAGGAGAATGAAAGGTGAAGTGGTAAGCGGCAGCGCACATATATTATATTCTATTACCGTATATGAACATTATTAACAATACTATTGTGTTACCATACATCACGTAATATGGATACAAGTACTGAACAAAGTGCTCCACTACAAAAGCATTGCAAATTCATAGGGTTACAAAGCCTTTATCCACCACTCGTTTGAAAAAAACCAAAAAAAAAAAGTTAGTTTATACCAATCTTCAATTAGGGATCCAACCAACATTGGGTAAAGGTTCCGTCACCCTTTCAATTTTCAATGCTATTTTCTAAATGTTTGACGTTAGACAAAGAAAAATAGTGTGTAAAAAATCTATTACGGATGCCAGCATTTAGATCTCAGTGTCATAATCCTACCACGGCTATATTAAACAGTTTCCACCCTTTTGATTCCAAAAAATTATCCATTACTTGACCCAACCCCTCATTTTTGCCAAACAAGAGCTAATTAACATCATAGTCAAGCCGAAGGTTCTTGAATTTTCTATATGGTCAGTTCCAACATTTTTTTGAGTACAATTTTAAAAACGTACCGTTGAGAAAATAGAGTATGCAAATTGTAATATAATACATTCTATGTGATGATGCCAGACTTCGTGTTTAATGAATTGAATGGCAATGCAAAATAGATTTTTGGCGTTAGGTGTGAAAAAGGGAATTGAAATCGATCTTAATCGCTTATGCGATCCGATTAGTTTCTGCTTTTGAAATAATGTTTTTTTGCTCGTTTTGATTTATTGTCTGACCAGCTGAGTTGATTATGCGCAAAAGCAAAAATTCATATTTCGTAGTGACATTAACAAATCTCTTTCATATTTTTTCCTAAATTTCAGAAATTATTAAAAAGTTAATAAAAAAGATTTTTTTGAGGCGTTCTAAAACAGTAACAAAATGATTGCATAAGAAAAGCCCACAAAAAAATAAGTTTTTTATTTCCAATCCAAACATTCAACTTTCCCCCTACCCCTTTTCCCCAACTCTCCTCACCACTATTTTTTCCAAGAATTGCGGAAGGGAAGAGGAAGGAGAAAAAGGAAGCATTCAGCGTCTTTTCTCGTTCTCCGTTCTTACCACAAAAAAAAAAAAATTTAGCACTAAAATGAGAACAAATTTGTGCGCGTTTATGAAAGAGTAAAAACTGCGCTCGAGAGAAATTTAGGAACGACACAAAGCAAAAAAGGAAAAAGTTTTGATTACCAGAACGCGCTGATTTCGCTTCTTCTAAAAATTTTAAAATATGCGGAGATGTCGACGAAATCTAGATGTTTTGTTTTATTTTTTAAAATCGATTTCAAAAAAAATAAAATTTGAAGAGCATGAAAAAAGTAAATTTATTAACCGCTTTTTTATTCATTTTTTTTCTACAGAGCAATGAGAAGAGACACATCAATATGCAATATGCATATATTCAGGTTTCTTGATTTTGACCAACTAAAGAGGGATGGGAGAGGCCTATTTTATTTAAGACGCATGTAGTATAGCTCGGTTTTAAATTGTTTGCCGTTTCAAGCGAATCCGTGTAACCAATGTCTACAAAATTACAACAAACTCAAAAACCGGTAAAAACTATAGTGTAAGACCTGTTGAAAATAGTTGACATGATTTAGATAAGAAGTTAAAATGAAGTAAAATTGAGCAAACAAATTGTATAAAAAAAAATGCAGAAAACTAATAAAATTAATGGGTTCAGATCAAAACAACTTGAAACCAGCGCTGTATTTTGAATCCGGTTTAAATCTATTTCCTATTCAACCCCAAAATTGTTTTTTTTTTAATTTGAACTTTTTTCAACAAAAAAAAATAATCCAAAAAAAAATTTGTAAAATGAATCCGAAAAAAACAAACGTTTCAATAAAAAAAAACTAAAGAATTTACCCCGGATTCGTTTGTTAAAAAATCAACTTCGACTCCGGTTTTGAATAATTTTATAACGGAATATTTGAAGTGTAATGAATCCGGATTCAAATGCGGATTCGGAGTTAAACCAAGTAGATTCGAAACTAAAGTCACAGTATCAAATGGATTTTTAAAATTGAAGTCAGAGTCGATAATGGATTGAAATTACAGCACTGCTTGAAACATAAGATAATCACAACGCTCAATTTTCTGAAATTCATTTTAAAAAATATGTTGGTTTGGCGTTGTGTTATTATTTTTTTAATAAAAAATAATAATTTTTAACTACATTGTTGCAAAGGCTGTAATGCTGCTAATTTTGCATGAAACGTTGTAATTTTTTTCAGTTATATTATTTTTTATAGGTAATTTCATATTTTTTAAGTCATTTTTTATATAAATGCTTTTTTTTTTACTATTTTCGATCTAGAAAATATTGTAAATTTTTAATATTAAGAAAAATATGATGGTAAACATTTTCATTTTAATTTAATGAAAATTGGTTTCAGGGAATGTATTTATATACTTTATGAGAATGTTTAGTCAAAATATGAGCGCGTTTCGTTTTACATTTGCAAAATTTTAAGCAAATGAATTTTAATAATTTTTTGTTTTAGAAGTTTAATGAATTTGGAACGTTCTGAAAGCTGGTAAGAAAGGACGTGCGTCGGCTGTCAATTTTGTACTTTTTTGAAAATGGACTCAGAAACAGGGTTCCGATGAGGACCTGCTTAAAAAATATTGCTATTTTTATTTTTATCGAGGTCGAAAACCATGTTTTAATTCCAAAATCATAACTTTAGTACTTTTTAAAAATAGGCCCAGGAACAGGGTTCCAACGAGGACTTTATTGAGGTCGAAAACCCCCCGAGTGTAAAAATTACGCAGAATGAGCTTCACATAAAAGGAATAATTTTAGGCTTCAAATTTTACACTGGAGTTGAGCACGCATAATTTAAAGAAACAAAAAATTTGCTAAATAAAAAAAATAAATTTCAAAAAGAAAAAAAATAAAATTTCAACAATTTTTGTTGCTTATAAATAATCTTGCGTAAATAAGCTAGGCACAAATCTTAAATAAAGAATAATAATTAATTGTTTGTGTTTTTAAAATGTGATTATATTAGAATACAAAAATGTTAAATTGATGGTTGAATTGACAAAATTTAGTAAATTTGCAACTAAAAAGCCGGTTGGAAAATATTTTTTAAATTCGCGGTTGGCATAAATCTTTTTTTTGAATTTTTAAAAATTTTTAAAGAAAAACAAAATAATCTAAAATTTTGGCTTAAAAGCAAACCGGTTAACCGGTTGCTTTCACAATTGAGTAATGTACAATTGCATGAGAAAGCAACTATGCTGACTACCTTACAAATTTAAAGTTTGCAATGCAGCGCGACGGAATTTAATTATTTTTGTTGAATAAAAGTTTCTCAAAAGTTATTTTATAATTTTAAAATTTTAAAGACGTTGTATATCTTAGCCATTTGAATTCAACAAGGCTTTATTATTATATTGCTTAAAAAATGAAGTTAGTATTAAAAGAAAGCTAAAAAAATAACCCAAAATTTTTTTTTTATTTTGGGGTCTGATATTACATAAGAATCCGAAATTGGTATCATATTTGGAATCAGCGACGTAAAAAAAACCCCGAGTAAATCAATTAAAACTGAAAAATGCAATATTTTTCTCTACGCACACCATTAGTACTAGGTAGTCCAAATGTGCCGGTTTGCTTGGTTAGCCTTTTTTTTGATATCAAAGCTTGTTTATCGAAATTAACCTCATTTTTCTGTACTTTGTCTTGTGTATTCATCAAAATTCGAACTAAACTTAAGAAGCCAGTCCACACTAAATTTATTAAATACTTCTCAAGAGGGCCCTGGCCCTAGGGGTTTTCAAGTGCGGTGAAAACAATAAAAAAAGACTTGGCGCTCGACACTTTAAACCACTTTTTTCATGATATTTTTTATCTTTAACCATAATAAACAAAAGACCATAAAAAAGGAGTTAAACTGGAGCCAAGCGTTTTTTTTTTAACCTATAAAGAAAAATTTATTATATTCGGTGGTGACCAAATTCTCAAGTTATTCCGAAATTCCAAGTTTAAATATTTCTTCCTTTCTGAGGCCTTTTTGCCTTCTTAATCTTGGCTTTATTTTATTCAAAATTTTTACTTAAATTAGCTCACATGGCTTTACCATTATATAATGACGTTATTTCTGTTAAATGCTCTATTGGCGATATTTTAAAGCCGTAAAAATGCTTTATACCACTTAGTCATCTTTAAATGCATACTCGGGTTTTTTTTTATTTTTTTTGGTTGATCAACTCTATTTAAGCCTTAAGTTTATTTTTTTTTGTTTTCAATATGTTTTTGAGGCAAATTGAAGCGTTTAGCATTGCTTTGTTACATTTTTTATGATTTTTTCATTAGATTTTTTTTCAGTCTTTTTGTTGAACATGGCTGAGAGTCGGCGGGTGAACGTTGCCGTCTGCACTGTCAACAATTGGGTTTTGGACTTTGATGGGAATCGAGATCGAATAATCAAAAGTATGTTTTCTCTTAAAATATACAATATAAAATTGAATATGACCAGTTATGGCTAATAGTTCAATTAAACTTTTAATGGCCTAATTTAAACTTCATCTGACGTTTTTGAAAGAAAAAACCATGTTAAAATGGGGCAGGGCTTGTGGACCGTAATTGATTTTTTTTATTTTAATTTTCAGCATGTCGTGAAGCGTACGACTGCGGAGCACGCATTCGCCTGGGCCCAGAACTGGAAATTCCTAGTTACGGCTGCGAGGATCATTTCCTGGAAAGCGGCACCGAAACGCATTGCTGGCGTGTCCTGCGCTCCATTTGCGATGAATCCTTCAAGGTACATCTTCCTTTTTACTTCCAATATTAAGTTTATACAGCGAATTTTAGCTGAAAGACCTGTTAATAGTGACTGGAATGCCAGTCACATTCAAGGGCGTCCGATACAACTGCATGATTTCTGTAATAAATGGCGAAATCGTTTTTATTTATCCAAAAAATACACTTGCCAACGATGACATTTACCGGGAATCGCGTTGGTTTTATCCCTGGCAGGGACGTTGGACCGTTGTAGAGTTTGAAATTCCTTTGCAATACGGCTTAAGTCAGGTATTCTTTCTTTGACGTCCTTATTTTTCTAAACGTCGGAATGGTAAGTTGACTAAAATTCCGATAAAAAAATTTTTTGTTAATGTATTCACTGGTCCTATAGGTAGTGCCGATTGAGCTCCTAACGAAATAATTGTTGCTAGTTGCTAATATATACTTATTACTATCTTTTTCACACTGAGCCATAAGCATATTCTTGCTGTTTTGAAAACTGAAATTAATTGACGTAATTTGCATTTTCTAAATTTTATTGTGTATTGACCGTACTCTTGTAGTCAATTTGCTTTGTTATTAAGAATCGAATTCAAAACCAAATAATTATGGTATCAGAAGTCTACTGACATGCTAATGCACTCAATGGTTAACCCCCCAGAACATTTCATCAGTTGCCTGACCAACACTTTGCACAATCGCATTGGGACAATAACATGTAACAGTCTATTTAACACAGATGCATTCAAAAATTTACAATACGGCTTTAAACTACAATTTTTTGTTATTCTGCTAATTTTTTCTTCGTTTTTAGCCAATGCAAGCGCAAGCTTTATTTTTTGTCAGGATAAGCTTACGCCAAAAATAAGTAAATTTTTCGGCCAATCTTCACTAAGGAACCCAAGCAGTAGTGTATAAAGGCTTGGAAACCCTCTCAATTATCAATGATATTTTTTTTCTGTTTGACGTTAGACAAAGAAAAATAGTAAATTAAAATGTGATTATTACTAAGCCATTAACCACCATTTGTTTTATAATATTCTTTTTTTTTTAATCTCATATTGTTTTTGTTTAATATAAAGTCTATGCTTTTATTTTTAGAAAATCACTCACTTTGGCGGTGGCTATTTGGAGTCGGCCGACAACGTCAAAATTGGCTTTGAAATGTGCGAAGAGCTTTGGACGGCCAAATCGTAAGTCTTTGTCGCATTCGTAAAAAATAAAGCCTTCATACACAAACTTGGCTGTGTCTTGAAGCCAAGTTTTAATAAAAAAATTTTTCTTGCTGCTCTTGAATTGAATTATGATTTTTATACATTTTTAGGCCGAGTGTTGAACTGGCGTTGGAGGGCGTCGATATATTTTGCAACGCCAGCGGCAGCCACCATGAGTTGGGGAAGTCTTGTCTTCGGATCAATCAGCTTGTGCTTGGAACAACTTCAAAGGTAAATGGTTTACGTCATTTTCATTAAATACAGTAATCTTTTTTTTAGTTGGGCGGTATTTATTTATACAGTAATCATCGCGGCTGCGACGGCACTCGCGTCTATTATGACGGCATGTCGTCGATTGTTCAAAACGACAAAGTGTACACCCAAATTGCTCAGTTTGACATTGAGGAAACGGTATTCATTACTTGAATTTTTTTGATTTGAGAAATATCTATTGTAGTTTTATCCAGTGATAGTGAATAGTCATTTCCGATTTAACCTACGCCATTAGGGCATTTCATAATGCCGACTCATATCTTTCGGCATTTGGTTCAAAGACAAATGACGGTATTTGTCCTGAAAATATCTACAATTTATAGTATTACTACAGTATTATTGAGCGACTTTTCAAAACAAAAATGCTTAACCCATTTATAATTTGTATTTATCCTTAAATTTTAGTGTGTTGCCAATGCTTTGCTGGACTTGCGCCATTCGTCCAATTATCGGAGTCGAATCAACAGCACATGTTTGGAGGTATTTCTTATTAATTTCTTGCTTGTTCATAATACTTACTATTGCTATTAAGAGGTTTTCATTTTAAATTTTTCAGTTTTTAGGCGAGTCGCATTGCCGGCAAAAACTTAATTCCCAAAATCAAATTCTCGGCGTCGCTCTTGGACCTTCAATCATCGTTAAAGGAGCCTTTGGCCCAGCCGACAACGCCCTACCAACGTTCAGCGATTGAGGAGTTGTGTCATGGCCCACCGGCCTTTTTGTGGCATTATCTACGGCGCTCCAGGGCTGTGCGTCATTTTTCTTGAAGCGTTTTGAATTTATTTGTATTAATTTTGTGCGTTTAAGAGTGGATATTTTATTCCATTGTCAGGTGGCCAAGACAGCTCCTCCGTTGCACTTATGGTCTATTTGATGTGTGAAAAGGTTTGCAATGCAGCCAGAAATTCAGGTTTTTCTTTTCTTTTTTTGCCATTTATTGGGCCTATAACAGTGAGCCATGGGAAATTTATAATAGGCGCAAAAACTTGGACACACCACCATTACTACAAATAAAGGAACATTATGAGTGCTAAGCGATGGAAAGCGTAGACGCACAAATTTTGAGTGAGGGAACGTGTGAGGCGCACTGTTAGTGATACAACCTAAAGTTTACGCGTTTTTATGAATGATACCGTCTGTTTTTCAGTCTTCCTTTTCATTTTTTTATTGACCTTTTTTAATATTTAAAAAAATATGAAAAAATTGCATTTCCATTACACAAAGGGACTTATTTTAAAGCAACAGTATTAAAATTTTTTATTGTTATTAGAACTCATGTGTTTGTAGTAATATAAACAGAATTAGGAGTTTTTTTCTAGGAAACATATCAATGCTAGTTTTTTGAGGAAGAAAACGGTGCATAAAAGATTGTTTTAAAAATTTCTTTAAAATAAATGGAATTAAATCGATTGCTGAGTCGCTTTATAACCCTTGAAAAAATGTATATTTTACAATTTTTGAAACACTACGCTTTTTTGTATCCCACAAAAAAACTTGCAAATTGCCGCATAATCTGGTGCATTTAGCGCTTAGCAATGGTCTTTAAACGATTATACAAAACTTAATTTTTGCAGGACAAGACGATCCGGCATATTATCTATTGGGGAAACGGGTCGATGGGCTCGGGCGCGATTTGTGCCATCAAATTTTGTACACTTGCTATATGGGCTCTGAGAATTCTTCGACTACGACGCGAACGGCCGCCGCTTCACTGGCCTCCGACATCAATTCCAATCATTCCAGGTCTTTTTTTGGGTTTGAAGCTGTAGGAAAATTTTTTTTTTTGGCAAATTTATTTTAAAGAATATTTTTATTCTTTTGTCTCAACAAAAACGAGTTTTTTGACGTCACTTTGACAGGTGTCAATCAAAGCATTGCCGTTTGAGAGAAGTTTGAGAAAACAAAATAAAAAAGAAATGATTGGGTTGGGTTTTGCCTTCAAATTATTACCATTCTTTTATAATTTCCTCACACATTCGCTAAACTTTTTATTTACTTATTTACGTTTAGAATGCCAAAGCAAATACATTGCAATACAACAATAGTAAAATATGTGTACAAATTAGATAGATCTTACAGTACGTGAATGAAATGACGAAGAAAAAAAATTATGTTATCTGTCTTTTGGGTACCATTCTTTTCATTTATTTTTATTTTTTACCAGTTCAACTGCATCTGAAAAGCCTGATACGATTTTGAAACGATATAAAAAAATTGTTTTTTGAATGATTGCATTATTGCATTAGCTAAATAGCCAATAAGCAATAATTGCAAAAAATGTTGTGAAATTTTATTGCTTTATATGTTTTTAGTTATTATAGTGAAATTTTAAACATATTATGCTAAATTCTTTATTTCTTTTTATGTACCAGGGCCAGCAGTAGGTCCTCGCAGTGGTAATTATAATTACGTACTGGTTTTTTTTGAAATAAATGATAAATCAATGTCTTTTTCCTAATGAACCCGTAGTCTATGCCTTGTATTTTTGCATTGTAACGCAGTGTTAATACATTTTTTCTTTGTTTTTTTTAGCATTCTCATCGACACGGCAGTTAGTGCACTGCTGGGCATTTTTAACACGGCGTTTTCTTTTATTCCGTCATTTTTGGTAGGCCTTAATTGAGCTTTTTGTATTGATCAAACTATCTTTTTTCAGTCCTCCGACAACCGCGAAATCATGGCGCTTCAAAATTTGCAGGCTCGAATCCGCATGGTGTTAGCCTATTTGTTTGCGCAAGTTTCACTTAAATACCACCAACGGCCGGGCGGCCTTTTGGTGTTGGGGTCAGCGAACGTCGATGAAAGGTCGGTTTTGCTCCATTTTTTAAAAGGATAGTTCACTCATTCATTCCTTTTTCAGTTTGGTTGGCTATTTGACCAAGTACGATTGCTCGTCGGCCGACATCAACCCGATTGGCTCGATTTCCAAAAGGGACTTGCGCGAGTTTTTGGCCTACGTTGCGGAAAGATGGACAAACTTTGAGAGTTTAAAATTGTACGTTTTTTTAAATTTTTGGTTTAAACTTACCGTATTCTGTGTGGCTTAATCGAACCTCTTAGCGCTATAACGCTAGAGTGAAGGACAACTCAAGAGGGTTTGTTCTTAAAGGTGTGATGACGGTACATTTTAAATTGTTTATTGTATTTATGTTAAAAAAATTGAAGAAAATGATTTTATTAAACGAATTTTTATTTTTGAATTTTGCGTCTTTTTGTCCGCATTTCTTCCTCCGGCGTTTTTTTTTTGTTCGTCGTCTTTTTGTCCTAGAGTCTGTTTTGAGAGCTGCTTTTATCCACTTTGAACGCCGAGAAATTTTTGCGCCAAAATTGACGCTTACACAAAATTTGCGTCGCATAAACTATTTATTATAATCGTTCAATGAAAAAAAACTCCCTGTATGTGATATCTCATTGCATTTTTTTTTTGTGTAATTTGCAAATTTATTTTCTTTAATATACAAATAACAAGTGTTTCAGGGTCATTAGCGCAGTTCCGACAGCCGAGTTGCGTCCTTTGAAGAATGGGGAAGTAGCGCAGACCGACGAAGTACTTAATTTTTTAATTTTTTTTTAGTTTGCAATTCATTCATCCGTTTAGGACGAAATTGGTTTATCGTACGACGAGTTGTCCGTGATGGGACGTTTGCGGAGACCAGGCGGTTGCGATCCATACACAATGTTTGTCGAGTTGGTGCCATTGTGGCGTCCTAAGTTCACTTATGAAGAGGTTAGATAGCCCTCGGCTTATTTATAAAATGTTTGTGAATTTGAGATTGCCAACAAAGTCGAAATATTCTTTCGGCGTTATGCACTCAACCGGCACAAGGCAACCGTTTCAACACCCGGTAAGAATCTTGATTGAGTCATTCTACAGTAAATGGTCTTTTCTACGGTATACTTAAACTTTTGTTTTGCAGTTTTCCGTTTAAAGCAAATAAATGTAGTCATAGCTTAAAAGTTAGGTAAAATAAAGATTAATTGCGTTAGGTCTAAAAGGTACAATCAATTAATTGTTGGCTATTTTTTTGTGTTTTTCGACAAAAAGCTATTCAGAGCCCTTTAAGAAACAATTAATTCTGAACCACGGCGCACTGAGGCGACTCCACATTGAAAAATCGCACATGTTTTTTTTTGGCATAAGTCGCTGCAAAAACATGTTCATATAGCGCTGTGAAAATTTTAGGGCTTAATATTCGAAATGAAAGAAAAAGTTATTTAAGGAAGACCAAACTTGACCCCAAAAAATGTGGAAAATGCACTTTTTTGGTTTTTTCGACAATAAATAGGTTAGTTTTTGTCTGGTTAACACGAGGTTTGCGTCACTCAATAGCGTTTGCTATGCTTGATAACATGTTTTGTAAGAGAGATTTTTTTTCGGTTTATTTTGAATTAGTTAAAACCACTTTTCATTAAGAGGTGTTTTTGAACAAAACTCTCTAGAACTGGAAATATTTTTTGTATTAAGCCGTACAACAAATTCTAAGAGAGTAAAAAATTCTGCGTCGAATCGCAAAAAGAGATCGAACGAACGTGTGAAGCCGAAGGAGTTTTATTTAATAAACGTTTGATTGAAAGATTACGCAAATATGAATTATTTAAAATTAGGGGGTTTTATCATTTTTTGGTGGCATAGACTGCTCGAAAGTTGTTTCCTTCCAGTAAGCTAGAGTAGACCATAGAAATACGGTAATAATGGAACATTTTCGGAATATATTCCCGGAAACGTCGAGTATAAAATTTTTGAGCAAAAGTGATTATTGGTTCGACTCCTTTTGACCATTTTGAAAATAAAAGGGTTACGGTAATGTCAACATGATTTTTGGTGTCTCTATACCCAAAAACATATCCAAAAAAATTTTGTGTCATTTTGAAAAACATTTTTTTTTTCAAAATTTTCTTGTAATTCGGATAAAAATGGTTTAAAAATATACTTTGGAAATTATTTTTCGGTATAAAAGCAATTATTTCTAAGCTTACTTGCTTTTAAAGTTTTTCATTTCGCCTTCAATATTTTCATTTGGTCTTTATTTTTTTTTGCAGCTTACCACGCAAATAACTACAGCAACGATGATCATCGCAACGATCATCGCCCCTTTCTTTACCCCAACTTTAGTATGCAATTCAGAGAGATTTATGAGCTGGTGAAACGCTTAAATGACAGCGATAACAAGCAATGAGTATCGTCCTTTTGCAATCTGTAATTGATATAGCCACGATTCTTATTTAAAACTGTAAAAAGCTTTAAAAATGTTTTAATAAATTTTTATTTCTGTTTTCTTGGAGTTGAATGCCTTTTTTGCGGTTTTACATATACAAAATAATACTTTTTGTTTATTTTTATTGTTGTGTAAAAAGGTCATCGTTTAAAGGAAAAGGCTGATAGTTACAGTATTTGTCAAAAATATTGCAACACTCTCTAAAAGTTGCTGTTTTTAGCATAAAAATGTAAAAACGTTTGTCAGATGATGTGAAGCAATTGATAGTTGATGCGGTCAATACTGGAGAAAGTTGCCGAGTTGTTGGAAGTCGATTTCGATAAAGCCTGGAGATTGCTGAATAATGCATATCCTTCACATCATCTGACAAACGTTTTTTTATTTTTATGCTAAAAACAGCAACTTTTAGGGAGTGTTGCAATAATTTTGACCACCTGAAAAATGGAGTCGCTCCAATAAATATTCAAAAAAATTCGTTTTTTAAAAGAAATAAAATATTACAATAGAAAATTAAATTATTTATCAAAAATTTTAAGTTGAACGTCCATTTTCAAAGCTAAGTATTCTTTGTGTTCAATGTGCTTACATTTAAAAACAAAAATTTTAAAATGAAATTTGCAGGCAGGAGGATTTGAACCATTTAAAAACAAAAATTTTGGCTTTGACGTATCAAATTAGACACAAAACACCAAAAAAGTCGTAGCATTAACCATTGTTTTTGTAAATTTTATTGATACACTCAAATAACATTAGATGTTTCATTTATTGTTATAAATTTATAATTGGCATTATGCCAGTTTTTTGACGCTATTTTAAGTTTAGTCTAAATTGCTTTTCTTTTAAAGGGTGGAAAATATAGTGAATAAAACTAGCTGTCAACATATTTGTAAAAGAATTTTTAACGCGCAACAGCTCCTATTAAAAAAGAAAATATTTTTTTATTATTTGGCCAAATTTAAACTCATTTTTGCTTAAATGATAAAAGTTACTATTCTCTTCCTTTGCAATCAGTTCCAATGTTTATGTTGCCCAACCAGCTCTAATATGGAATGTTTACTATTAAATTAAGTTCGAGCACATTTTTTTCGACAGGCCTTTACGAATAATTGCCATTTGATTTAATTTATGCGCTAATGCTTTAGAATTCCAAAAATGTCTGCTAGCAAATACCGTGCCAAAGTCATCGAACTGTACAGAAATGTACGTTGATTTGACTTTTCCATTTCAAGTTCATACAAACTAGTTTTTAGTTGTACTACCTTGGCAATGAGTACCCAAACGGCGCACTCTGGTTCCACGAACGTTTACACAAGGCATTTGCGCAAAACGCTAGTGAGTCGGATGAGGCCAAGATTGTCGACCTGATAGCCAAAGGCGAGTACGTCTGCAAGGAGATTGAGGCGCTCTATTCTTTGCGCAAATACCGCGCGCTGAAGACCCGATACTACGACAACCAATAAGGACACTTTTTGTATTTCTTCTTGTAAATTTTATTTTTTTAATCAAGCAAAAATTGTTTTATGAAAAAACTTTTTGTTTTATAAGAAAAATTTTATGATATAATTTTATTTATTTTTATCAAAATTGCGAGGCCAAAATTTGCCTTGGCGTTGTGTTCAAATTACGGACTTATGTATTACACCTTTTTATCAGCTGCTATTGATGGTCTTCAACCGGATTTTTTGCCGCTAGGATTTCAAAGTAAATCTTTTCAAACAATATTTACCTGATGTTTGCGTCTTCTTCAAATCTAAACTATTTTTAATGCTCAAATACTTCAAAAACTGTATCAAAGTCTCGTACTTTTTTTGTAAAAATATGCTGGTCTTTTTTCAGCACTCTCTCTGATTGTGAGCCCAAAATGAGTTTAAGCAATTTTGCGTTTCCATTTTGCATAATTATTTTTGCAATCAAATAAATTTTAGTATTCAAAATTGCGCGCCCAAAATTTGCCTTGGCATTCAGTTTAAATTTTGTCTTACTTTTTTTGTTTTGTCATGTAATGCTGACGTTTGCTAGGATATTAAATCTTTTAAAACACTTTTTTTTGCTGTTGTGGTCTTCAAGATCTAAGCCATTTCAATTGCTCAAATACTTCAAAAAATTTAAAATTGTAAAGTTTTTTTAAGTACTCTCTGTAATTTCAAGATGAATTCAAGCTATTCCATTGTTAATACGCAGACTCATCGATAAAAGATTTTGAAAGTAAATAAATATCGGGCTAATTACCTTTTTCGAAATGATCAGAAGAAATTTAAAGTATCCCCCGAAAATCCAAATTGCGAAAACTCCTAGTACCTGCGATTTGACAGCATTTTCTCATTTTGGAGTCAAAACAGATCACTGCTTAACCGAAATGTTTTTTGTTTTGCATTGAATCTAACCAATCTGGCTTATAAAACATTTGTACTTAAAATGTTTTTGGTCAACAAGGCCTTTGTATACAGAATAAATTTAATTTTTACATCAGAGGCATATCAATGCCACTTGATTGTTTAAACGTTGAAGCCTTTTACGCTTTCCACAAATGTCTCTTAAAACACAATTTTTTTTTAATGAAAACACAGTTATAAACACATGTTCAAAATATTAAATTAACATTTCCAGACAAAAAAAAACCCAATGGACCCGTAAACCAAAAATTATGTATATAAACTCCTTCTCCGCCAATATCAGAATAAATAGCGTTTGGAGGCGCGCTTTGATTTTGAGCGGTGAAATGTGTCGGTGCTAATCGCAGCCAACGACGTCGTCGAGTTGGGCACCATTGACGATTTGGCGCTTTGTTGCAGACGTCTGACGTCGTCGGCGCCGCGCCAGTCGCCGGTGCTCTCCGCAAACTTATCAATAATCATCGAAATTGGAAAAGCTAAATGCAAAAAATGAAAAAAAAGAAAGAATAGAACGATTTTATTCCAATTTTTCATAGCCGATTGGAACTGATGGAGCTTCAACCTTATTTTTAAATGAGACGGTCCTTTTGGTGTGCTCAAAAAAATTTTTACGGTTATGATTTTATGGAGCGGCTAAGTTTCAGTTTTGTTTTCTCATACAAACATGTTTTTGGGTTGTATCAAAATGAATCAACCATACAGCAGGAATATAATTATCTGTGATTATTGTTTAGCTTATTCCTTATGCAATTCAACACTTTTTTTCATCAAAACAAAACGAAATTTGGCATCAAAAAGGCTGATTGTAGATGCAAATTCTTCCTTCACAAGTATTGAAGCCAGATTATAAATGCTCAACATTTGAGCCTGAACCTTTTCCTTACGCCCAAAAGCAATATTCTTAAGCATTAAAAACCCACCGAGCACAATGATTCCACAAACGCTAGCCATTGCCGCTACAACTTTACCGCCTAAAACCAATAATTTGTCAATTCGGACGAAATTTATTTTGGAGGACTGTTTTAAAAAAGGGTAAAAAGCGAATAAAAAACAAAAAGGAAACCTGTTGTCACTGGCACCAGATCGCCGTATCTAAAATTATTGAATTTTATTGAAAAGTTGGATCAAAAATTTAGAAAATAACCAACCCAACAGTCGTCATTGTAGCGACGCCTGAAAAATGAAAATATTAATTGTTTTTAAGGAATTCGAATATACTTTAAAAATTAGTCATAAACTTAGACGTAACAAACAAGTTCCTTGGGTTTAAATAAATGAGCTAAAAGAAATACCAAAATAAATTAAGATTAACTAAGGAATTAAATGTTAAATATGTTAAAAAAACTTTTTCTGCAGGTGTATAAGCAGGGCGTAGATTTAAGTTATTGTAAGCCTTAAGCTGGTCCTAGAGTCAACCAAAAATTTGGCCTCTTATAAAATTTATATTTAGATTTTAACGTGTGCTTAAAAATAACCTTAAGCCAACAAAATAAAAACGTGTGCTTGAATAACCTAAACAGTAAGCTTATTGTTAATTCTAAGCTTAAGTTAAAGCACAATTAAGCCACGAGCTGACTTCATTCACTATATTTTTTACGCTTTTAAATGAGACAATAATACGCTTTTAAATGAGACATAAGACAAAAGAAAGAATTTATTAATGGACTTACACCACCACCAGGCCGAAGGAATGGAGTAGAATTTGGAGTTCGGCTCGTCGCGCTCGAAAAAGTAAATTGCTGTGGAAAAGAGCATTATACCTTAAATTTTTTTTATTTAATTTCACAGACAGCTAAAATCTCTACAGCTGTTCCCAATTTATATCGGCTGCTCTTAATTTATGTTAGCTGTATCTCATATAAAGCAGCTGCTTCCAATGCACATCAGCTGCATCTCATAAACAGCAGCTGTATCCAACTAATTTCAGTGGCACCTGATTTAAACCAGCTCCGTCAAAAAAATATCGGCTGTGCTCAATTTATGACAGCTGCACTTGCCTAATACCTGCTGCGCTTAATTTACACAGATGCGCTCGCTTATCATTCTCAAATCAGTTGTAGCCAATATGATTTTACCTGTAAGGAGGAACATGCCAAGCATGCTCAACTCGGCCGCCGACTTTTTCATTGTCTCGCCAAACGCCCGCAATCCTATACTGTAGCGTGCCAGTTTGAAAATTCTTGCGACGCGCGCCAAACGCATTACTCGAATCACAACCATAGCGCCTTAATAAAAAAAAATTTGTAAATTTTGAGAAAAATAATCAAATTAATGACAAGAAAATTATCTTTGACCTTTTTTTTATTGTCAGATTTTATTTATTGTTTAAATTTCAAAATATTTAGGCAACAGACCCTCTTCTCTTGTTTTCTTGACAAAAAAAGATATTTTAAAAGTACAAAATTCTGGCTTTTGTGCTAACTTGATTGAATAATAGCAGTTTTTCTGTACGACAGCAAAAAGAAAATCAAAAGATAATGACGACTAATATAAAATATTTTTTTCCATAGATAATATTTATAAAAGCATTCAAAATAAATTAATTTAAATAAAATTATTACTACTGTAATAGCTGCTCCACAAAATCATACGTTCACCCAAAATATTAATTTTTTTGAATTTTTCTCAATATATAACCAATTACAAAAATGGTCCTTTAGGACTAACAAATTAAATTATACGCGTTATTTGACTATCATTAATTATGCATTAATTTTTATTTTAAAATTACTGTTTTGGCCAATCGACAAAAACATACGTTCACTTTTTTTTTCAAGCTTAATTTTTTTATTTTTTGTGTTTGTCTAACTTTTATGATTATTTTGCCTTTGTTAAAGATAATGGCTCGTGGAATTCCTCTTTCCGATTACGAAATAGGACAAATTGATGTTAAGAAAGCAAATAAGATGTCAAATCAAGCAATCGCAAGAGATATCAACCAAAGTTTTGATGTTATCAATTGATGCGTCAACGATCCAATTCGTTATGTACGCGCAAGTCTCCTGGACATCCTTCGTCTCTTTCTGCCCGTCAAAAGTGAATAATTCTGCGTTAGGCCTCCAATTTGACCGCCTCTTGTTCAAAAATCAAAGCTGAGTTAAACCTCAACGTTTCCGTTCAAACAGTCCGACGCGTTATCTCAAAAATTTAGTTTCTCAAGCGCCGCAAGATGAATAAAGCACCTTGTTTGACAGTCGAATACCGTGCTAGACGACTCCAATTTGCCCAAAAAATCCAAAGACTTAATTAGAGTTCTGTTAGTTTTTTCGTTGTTAGGTAAACTTTTTTTTCAGAAAAAAAAATTCAACTGCGATGGTCCTGACGGTTATCGTAGCTACTGGCATGATTTGCGTTAGGAAAAGCTACGTTTTTTGCGGAGAAATTTTTAAGATGGTTTGGGTGCCATTGCTTCAACTGAACGATTGAAGTTATGCTTTGTTTTGAAAAAAATGAACAGAACTGATTATCGCTACTGCTTGCGACGTGGGGTTTTGCCATTTTTCCGTCAAAATCGTAACAAAAATTTTGTTTTCATGCACGATGGAGCCCCAGTTCATCGAGCTCGGACC